>JACVVK020000678.1:127500-192500 GCA_018292915.2 Batillaria attramentaria | reverse complement strand
ATATTGGAAGCATAAAAATGGATTATGTAAACTTTATGAAAAATAGATTAACTGTTTGAGTAACTAGAACAGGATAGCACGCATGAGTGCATGTTTTTTTCGCTTGTAGGCAAGCAGGCATGTATGCATGTATGTTTATTATGTTTATATGTGTGTACATGTATATATGTATATTCGTGAGTAAGCTACAAAAACAAGAATTAAAAAAAATGTCATTCCTGGGGGAACATCGACCTGGGGGAACATCGACCTGGGGGAACATCGGGTGCCTCCCGCACCTCCCCCCCCCCCCCCCCCGCTGTTGTGTTCTCTGTACTCGCTTCGTCAGCAGTTCTATGTCGCTGCTGCCCTCTGCACTTGAAGGACTGCTCTCATCAGACTCAGAAATCTGAAAGTATATATTTCAAATGTTATGTAGACACATACATGTATAGACTACAGCTTTTCAAATGATTGTGTCTTTTTCATGTATGTGTTTCAGTTTACCAGCACAGAACAATGACAATGACAATGATCCTTTATTTATCAACGTTAAAGCAATTGGCACAATTACCATTTTCAAACTTGCCGTTGCTACTCTAAATTACAAAAGAAAGAAAGAAGAAGAAAAAGAAAAAAAAATCAAGCAATTAAAACTGACAAGCCAAAAAAAAAAAAAAGTCAAGGACAATCACGAAGCAAAACAACTAAATATAAGCCAAAAAGTGAAGAAAAAATCGCAACTGTATAAGAGACTACATCTACGTTTAAACAAAGTAAAACACACACACACACACACACACACACACACACACACACACACACACACACACACATCCTCTCTCTCTCTCTCTCTCTCTCTCTCACACACACACACACAGCGCAGGTGTCATTACAAAACATGTATGTCAAGTCGAGCAAATCAATGGATGGTCTATACAAAGTGGTGTCGATACTAAGAGATGGGAAGCCGGGCCGTGCATTCTTAAACGTAAAGTGTGTTCTATACAGTCATGTGTTTGCGTGCACGGCTACAAGTGAGTTGATCTAGGGATCGGAGCAGGAGAGCAAATACCTGAAGAATTTTTCCTTAAACAGAGAGAGCGACGTTGCGTTTTTTACAGTTGGCGGGATATTATTCCAAATGGAAGAACCAGAGAATGTTAGGCTTGTTATATATATATATATATATATATATATATATATATATATATATATATATATATATATATATATATATATATATCAATTCTGGGGCGCGGTACTTTTAAATTCAGTCTAGAGGTTGCATAACGAGACTGAGGGTGAGAAAACATGTCGCAGAGGTATGCTGGAAAAGCGTTGTTCCATACTTTAAACATGGCAACCCCCTTGTTAAATAATAGATGTTTGGACAGAGAGAGCATTTTGAGGTTTTTGAGTTTTTCGTCTGTAGTTAAGGATGGATCTGGTAGAATTTGTTTCGCCGCTCTTCTGTGTAAGGAGTTCAGTCTTTTTAAGTGCACCTCGCTGCTCCCATCCCACAGCGTAGATGCATAGTCAATATGACATTTGACATGCGCATTGAAAAATAATTTCCGAGCTTCAACATCAACATATTGTCTTAGCTTTGATAGTAAGAATACATTTCTAGCATTGTTTTACAAGTTTTATTAATGTGGAATTGCCACTTTATTTGGTTATCGAGTGTAACGCCAAGTAGACGATGTTCTGAAACCTGGGCTATGGGCTATAGGCTGGTCTTGAATACATAGGCTGAGCGTGAGTGGGTTGAGCTGGTGTCTCTGGCGCGTTGCTATAACCATGCACTCAGTTTTGGTGGAGTTAAGAACCATTGAGTTCGAATCACACCAGGCAGACACTTCACTTAGATTCTGCTGAAGACGTTCTGTGACAGTTTCGATATTTTTATCCGCAGTGTGAATTGTTGCATCGTCTGCAAACAAGTCACACGAAGTCTTATCACTACTAAGATGAAGCGGCAGGTCGTTTATATAGAACAAGAGTGGAGCAGCATTCAAGACGATTTTTATCGGAAATGGCACTTTCCACAATGAGTGAGTTGAGTGAGTTTTTAGGGCTTAAAGCCGCGCAAGCCACAAAGACTAATTCGCGGCTGCTTTCCACAATATCTCGGGGCTTTGGATGGTAAACATATCAGGATCAAGTGCCCTCAAAACAGTGGTTCAGTTTTCTACAACTACCAAAAGTTCTACAGTATTGTTCTCTTCGCACTTGTTGCTGCCAGTTACCGCTTCATCTACTTTGAGGTTGGAGCACCAGGAAGAACAGGTGATGCAACAATATGGCATGCTTCCATTCTGAAAGAAAACCTGGAAGCCAATCGGCTGAATGCCCCAGCACCAATGGTTACACCAGATACCAACACACAGATTCCCAGCCTGATTGTTGCTGATTCTGCATTGACAAGGCAAATGCTCTAGCTGAGTTCTTCGATGGAGCTGGTGCAGTCAGATGGCTGATGCTTCTTTAGTTCCCGATTAAGTGTTCAGTGTACACATGATTGGGTTTCACCATGAAATAACAGACATTACAGGACATGATTCTGTTTTTGAAGGACCCTTGAAACTGATCACATTGGTCTGTAATATTCTCTACAGCACAGTGAGCACAGTTTGTTGTTCTTGTTTTTGTAAACAAGAGATGTTTTCCCCATGTAGAGAATTGCTTGCGAAGCAGATTTGCTGTCTCGGAAAGTTCTGCATTTTATCATACATACATTAATTTCACACACTAACACTGCATGTACAAAACAAAACAGTACTATTCCAACTTATGCCCTTTGCTGATTTTGTGGAGTAAACTGTTCTCATAAACAGCGCAAGAGTTTTCACTGCTTTCCCTCAAGCAATGTATACATGTATCAGTGTGTGTGAAGTCTGAAGACTAACAGTGCATCTGCTGGCTCGATGCCAATCTGTGTGTGCGAGATTCTCTGGCATGTCTGTGTTCCCCCAGGTCTATGTTCCCCCAGGTCTATGTTCCCCCAGGTCTATGTTCCCCCCAGCCGCGAATTAGTCTTTGTGGCTTGCGCGGCTTTAAGCCCTAAAAACTCACTCACTCACCCTATGTTCCCCCAGGCCGATGTTCCCCCAGGCCGATGTTTGTCTATGTTCCCCCAGGCCGATGTTCCCCCAGGCCGATGTTTGTCTATGTTCCCCCAGGTCTATGTTCCCCCAGGCCGATGTTCCCCCAGGCCGATGTTCCCCCAGGCCGATGTTCCCCCAGGCCGATGTTCCTCCAGGCCGATGTTCCCCCAGGTCTATAGAGAAAATATGTAGAGATTAAATCTTTAATGTCAGTATGGCTTAGGAGACAAATAACCCCACTCGGGAGAGTAGCCTTGCTTAAGTCACTTATTTTGTCCAAATTAACATACTTATGGATCCTTCTCCCCAACCCCCCAGTTCATTTTGTAAATGATTTGCAGAAATTGTGTTTTAGATTTGTATGGGATAAAAACCTGATCGGGTCAGTCGTAAACTGGCAGTTAAAACTTTGCAAAAGCGGGGATTGGGTATATACCCGACATACAGTACTTAATGAAGTCCGTCAAGTTGTCATGGATTAGGAAACTAAAAACTTCACAACACAAATGGAAACACGGCGTTATTTCTATACCCAAAACTAGAAAATCTAGAAAAATATGGTGCTAACTTGTACCAGAAAAAATCATACCAAAAAAAAACAAAAAAAACTAATAATAATAATAATAATGATGAGTATTGTATAGGCGCTTCACCCATTTTCATGAATCGGCTCAAAACGCCGCGAACTGAACCCAACACACTGGCTCACGTGAATCACACACATTCTCTCACACACTGGACATAAACACATTACAATCACGCGGTGCGAAGGGTCAGCTCAGCTATTTAAATTTCGGAATTTAGAATTGCATTTATTTTTGAAATTTGGTGGGCTGAACATTTCCAAAGCAGAGGGGGAGGAAGCCGGAGTACCCGGAGAGAACCCCCGACGATCGGCCTGAATGAACGGTGCCACATACGAGAAGGAAAAATTCTTTGCCCCGAGTGGGACTCCAACCCCTGACCTCTCGCACTGGTGACAAGTCTCTTAACCACTAGACCACCGACCGCCCCATTCTCATTCTGGAATGACACCATAGAATCCTATAGAGACTTTAGACATAAGATATCTCCTAACACAAAGGAGGAAGCACTAGCAGAACCTTTATTTCTCAATGATAATATTAAAGTTGGAAATCAAACTATTTTCTGTCAGAACTGGTTTAATGAAAGTGTATACAAAATTGCCCATCTATATGACGAACAAGGCAATTTACTCACATATGAACAATTTAAAGAAAAATATGATGTACGCACACACTTTCTCACATATTGGATTCACGACAGCAGTAAAGAAATACATTAGTAAACTAGACATAGAAATAGAAGACAATGTTGCAACAGACACTCCTTTATCACTGAACATTCTATTTTCGGTACAGAAAGGGTCAAGACGGTATTATGAGGTCTTTACGAAAGATCAGGTTGTGCCCAGATTTCAGGAAAAATGGAACACAAAGCTCAACTGCAGTATAAACTGGGTAGTTACTTTACGAAAAAAAAAAATACAAGATGTAAAGCTACGCTGGTTCCAAACAAGAATTGTGCACCGTATTTTGGGAACAAACATTGTTTTAAAAGAAATGGGAGTGGAAAGAGACAACAAATGTGCATTATGTAGTGCGGAAAAAGAAAGTATTGAGCATGTACTGTGGTACTGCGAATTGTAAAGACATTCTGGCAGAATTTGGAGGATCTTATCAGAGCCAAATGTGGACATGTTCATCACTTGCAACTGAACAAAAAAGTGGTGCTTTTTGGAAAAGACACTTTCTTGGAGACAGACGAGATATTTGATTTTCTAATCGTGTTAGCCAAGTTTTTTTTAATATACAAAGGTAAAATGACAGAAAGACAACCTGACATCACCCTTTTTAACAAAATGTTAAGGGAAAGATATGAATTAGGAAAGTATATTGCAAGCATAAAAATGGATTCTATAAACTTTATGAAAAAATGGATTAACTGTTTGAGTAACTAGAACAGGATAGCACGCATGAGTGCATGTTTTTTTCGCTTGTAGGCAAGCAGGCATGTATGCATGTATGTTAATTATGTTTATATATGTGTGTACATGTATATATGTATATTCGTGAGTAAGCTACAAAAACAAGAATTTTAAAAAAAAGTCATTCCTGGGGGAACATAGACCTGGGGGAACATCGGCCTGGGGGAACATCGGCCTGGGGGAACATCGGCCTGGGGGAACATAGACCGGGGGGAACATCGGCCTGGGGGAACATAGACCTGGGGGAACATCGGCCTGGGGGAACATAGACCTGGGGGAACATCGGGTGCCTCCCATTCTCTGCACCAGTACGTGTATACACGTGTCTAGGTGGTGTGATATAACATAATCGACACCATCAAAACTACGAACAGCCTTTGAGCCTTTTATAGACAGTAGAGAGTAGTAGACATGCAGTGAAAGTCATGTATACATGTATAAATAAAAGGCACGACATGTTCTCTGTTTATAGTATATAATTATGGACCTTTTCACCGTCACAACGAATTCGGATACATTCCTATGCAAGAACACACAAACTATGCAAACATACAATTCAATGTAGACTACTTTTTTGTGGCAAACTCTGATGAGGTAGGAGTGAACAAACATCAAACTCTGCAAAGGCTCTATATATACTCACATCAACCTGAAGTGGTGACGTCAGATTGCTGGTGACTTTCTGTCATATAGAGTACCACCAAGAAACTAGTTTAGCCGATCAAACAGGGGCCAGGTCTTCATTTTACCCCCAACCGAGCCTGTTTTTTCCGAGTCCTTTTTTTCTCTTGGTAGCTCGCCACTGTGCGCGCAGGCTGTCAAGTTTGCGTCTATAGAATGAAAATAGAATTTGTTGTTGTTTCAATTCAAGTAACTCTATCAATAACATGTCACCTACACTGACCAAGAATTCGTATTAAATTTTGTTATGCTGCTTTAGTTTGAAAAGAGCATCTAACTACACTATTGCCACAAGACCATTCTTCAGACCATGTCATTGCTATCAGTGCCATCATACTGACAGTAACTGTTTACACTGAAACTATACATGTAGGTCTTCCAACTGTCCTCTCAGTGTACTTTTACCTCCCTCTACAAAAAGTCATGGCTTTCTACCCTCATTCTTCCCTGGTAAACTCAAATTCGCCACAACCCCCCCCCCCCCCTCCTCGTGACATGTACAATCAATCATGATAACCACAAAGACGCGTATGTTGCTTGAAACATGGCCCTGGACGATCACAAAGACAGAACTACGTGACTTCTCTACTGTCTACATGTCGACCGACTGTCGACATTCCAGTCTCCGCAAGGCGCGACAGTGCATGGCACCGATGGTTCCCGGCCGTAGCTGTGTGGCGCAAATATCACTGCAGATT
The DNA here is from genome assembly GCA_018292915.2 of Batillaria attramentaria. Taxonomy (NCBI): domain Eukaryota; kingdom Metazoa; phylum Mollusca; class Gastropoda; family Batillariidae; genus Batillaria; species Batillaria attramentaria. The sequence continues at coordinate 186,024 of JACVVK020000678.1, read as the reverse complement.
ATCACTGGTAAATGTTCTAAAACATGAACAGAAAACATCGTGTCATTTCTCCACTGAATGAGGAAGGGAGAAAGTCTACTTGCCTATTGTCCATGTTCCCCCAAACGCTGCGGAAATTTCGAGCAGCGCTCGGTGCCTTGTCAGTTTATTTTTGAACCCAACATCGCTTGGGTCCCAAAGACATTTTTGACATTGCCACGCATCGATTAATAGATCCGTTTGTTCGGCATTCAGTGCGATAGCATCAGCAGTCACCGCTTTCGGGGTTGAGGTGTCCTCCATTTTGAATTGCAAAATGAGTGAATCTGGATCAGCCAATCAGATAGTGGCCTGGCGAAATCATTCGCGGTTGATCGGGGTTCATGTCGAGCGAAGCCCGAACTGTCCAAAATGTCTTCGCGAGGCCCCAAAATGTTTCGAGGGAAGCATTTTTGTTTCGCTCTTCGGGGTTGATTGGAGTTCTTCGGGCATAGTTAAGACGCGCCTTTAGTGAAACGACCTGCGCCTGGAGTCTCTCGTTAACTGTCACTGCAGATCCCAACGAACACAAAATTCTGGACATTCCTCCATGTTGTTCCAGTGATGTCATTGTATCTTAGGGGGTTATTTTTTTCTTGCTTCTTGTTAGATAATAAATGAAGTGTTGAATTTTATGACATGTGCTGTAAATGTGTACATTGTGTTCGGATGTTGTGAAGGAATCCTACGTAAGAACAAATTAAATTGTGGTGGTACACTGCAGGCCATCTTGTCGACCACGTCCAAACTATAATTTCAAACTGTGGGAGTCAAAATTTTAATGGGAATGTGCAGAATTGACTAGTACAGTTTGAACGTATAGTTTGGACTCCTGCATGGTGGGCAGTGTACCGCGTGTAGACCAGCAGCATACCACCAGTACACACGCACTCATATGGGCTCGATCCTGGTTTGCCTGGGAGTTCACCGCCTAATTCCCAGCAGTGCAACGCCAGTTGCCCTCGATATCATGGGCTGCCCGGCTGTATACCATCTGTATACCACGTGTTGTACCATCACACATGGGATAGCCCAGCGGGTACCCATGTGCTTACCACCAGTTGCCAAGCGGGATACCATGATGGTCCCATGAGGGGCCCGGGTACAAATACGGAGGGCGCCTTCCAGTTTACACCACGTGGTGAGCCAAGTTCATGTCGGCGGACACACACACACACACACACACACACACACACAGACACACCTTTAACCCTTTCAGTTTCTGTTGACATACTTTCTGCGTCTCGATCACCAAAGAACTTGAAAACTGTATAGATCTACGATGTTTGCTTTTACGGCCTGGCTGTAGACACAAGCAGAATTAAGACTAGTTATTTCCCACTTTAAAACAAAATTGTTCGCATGACGTGTAGTGGCCCGTTTACTACGTCTCACATTCGACGGAATCACACCAGTCTTTTCCCGACATGTATATCAATCATTGAAGGTAACACCATTTGTGCCGCCTGCACCCATCCCTCCTGCGCAAGTAGGGCAGTCCAAGAGCGCTGCACCACCTCCGCACGTGAACGCTAATTTTAGACACAACAGTTTCATCGTCATTTTCTCAGAATCTCTCAGGAGAGGTACCAAACGTCGCATGCTCATAGACAGCAAGCAGGCCTCGCAAAACATACCCTTTGGAATGACCTTGACTCAGGCTAAGGTCATTAATGCTGTCTGTTTTGAAATTTAATATGGGCATTTTCTCAGAATCTACAAAGACCAGAGGCATTAAACTTGGCATGATGAAAGACATTGTTAAGACCTTAACTGACATACCTGTATTCAATGACCTGGTGCCTCCAGGTGTGAACAGCACAAGCAACAATTTTGGCTTGCTGATAGACAGCGACAAGACCTTTGAAGATATACCCTTTTGAATGAACTTGACTCAAGGTCAAGGTCGTTAAGGTTGTCTGTTTGGAAATTTAATATTGGCATATTCTCAGAATTTACAAAGACCAGAGGCATTAAACTTGGCTTGTTTATAGACGTTGTTAAGACCTTTTGTGACATACCTGTATTCAGTGACCTTGAATCAAGGTATAGACCAAACAAGCTGTTTGTGGAAAACTTTTTTTTAAAGTTAAGGTTGGCATTTTCTCTTAAAGAACAGCAGGGGCACCAAAGGTGGGTTGATGATAGACAGCTTTAATACCTATTTAGGTGTATCCTCTTAAATGACCTTGACCATAAGATCAAGGTCATTAGAGCTATCTGGTCTGAATTTTGAATTTTCCTTTTTTTTTTTATTATTCTGTTTTTGGTATTTGTACATGTAGTAGGTTGTAGATAGAAGAATATCCATTATTATAAGAGTTTAACACATTCGAAGATTGTGGTTATGTACATACACATACACGGATGTAACAAAGTGACATGGTGAATACATCATGTATCATAACCAGCTTCTACCAGTTACGGCGAGAGAGATAGAGAGAGGAGCATTGACAAGATACATAGTACATGTTCATAAAATGGCATGTTTAAGTTACGAGTTGTTGATAAGGAGTCCATTGTTGGCAGAATGTTCCATGTTTTCCAACAATTATAGAGATGTATTTTTCTAACGTAAATCTCTCTTTAATTTGCCTGATAACAGTGATCATATTTGGCAAGGTTTCCTTTAATCTACTCTTATAAATATGGAATTTAGCCAAGATCAATAACAAATCAAACACCTTATCTGTAAATACCCCTTCTGCTGTCCCAAAGATTATTAATGATTCCGATAGAATTAATTTGTCACAATGAGAACAATTGTTTTTCAACCATGAAAGAAGGGCTTTCCAAAAATTCTGCCCGACTGGGCATTCCCAGAAAAGGTGTGATAGCGTTTCTTCTGAAGATGCACAAAAGGTACAGGTAGAGGATTCAACCAATTTGCGCAGACATAAGAATCGCCTTGTTGGCAGTAATCTATGAAGAAGTCTGAACTGGAACCACCTCAGTTGTGTATCAGATGTTACTTTAAATGGGTGCAGAAATATATAGTTCCAATTAAGGTTGCTACCAAATTTTTCTCCCCATTTACGAATGCAAGATGCCTCCTGTTGCCGCGCTGTAAGAAAAGAGTACACAAATTTGGAGCCCTTTAAAATAATACTCCAGGTCTTTGATTGTGATAGAGTGTTGGTGTTGGTATCCAGTCCACACTTCTTCTGGTATTTTTTAATAGCGCTAGTTATACCAGTATATGTTATTAAGTCTGTTGACAAAGCCGGATATTTGTTGCAGAAGTCATTAAAGTTAAGAATAGTTCCATCTGGTCCAATAATATCTTGAATTGTCACAATACCATTTGTGATCCATTCTATTATAATGTATAGTTCTTTGATCACGTATGATGTTCACATTATAGTGAATACATTCCGCAAGAAACTGAGAATATGTATCTGGGTAGCATCTTGTCGTAAATGACTTGTAGTGTTTTGCCACATCTCTCCAAAATTCATTTTGACACTCTCGAATAACAACATTGGCGTATTCCCCTCCTAATGTAAATATTTTTTGGTAATGCGGATACGCCACAAAAAGCAATTTGCTCACTTTCCGGCTACCGTTCTGTAGTCTTTTTAGCCAGCCAATCTTCATTGCAGCCATAAAGGAATGCAAGTCCACCATTCTCATATTCCCATGTTCATATGATGAGAATGTCACTAGTTTATTCACTTTAGCTCTTTTCCCATCCCATAAGAAGTTGTAAAACATTTGTTTCAATTCTGCTGTAAATTCAGTAGGGGGATCAGGAAGGTTAATAAGTAAGTTGACAATTTTTGATAAAGCGAGAGTTTTTAGCACTGTGATTTTTCCAAATGGTGTAAGCTGTCTTCTGGACCAAGCTTTCAGGACTTTTACAATCTCAAGTAATTTGTTTGCATAGTTCAAGTTAACTATATTATGTACATTTGTTGAGAATTTGACACCCAAAACTTTGAAAACTTTCGGGTTCCACATAAAATGTCTGTCTTCCAAGTATTTTTCCTTTCTATGTTTCCAGCTGCCTGTCCACACCACCTGGGTTTTTTCATCATTAATCTTAAGACCGGAGATTGACGAAAACTGATCTAGAGTTTGAATACACTGGTTAAATGAATTAAAGCTTCCATCTAGAAAAAGTGTGGTGTCATCTGCAAATTGTGACAAGAGTGTTTTTTCGTCTTGGATTGTAATACCTTTGATGTTTTGATTTTGTCTGATCATTAAAGACATGACTTCCGAACATATCAGGTACAGATATGGGGAACAGGGGTCGCCCTGTCTGACTCCCCTCGTTACGTTAAACCACTTGGAATATTGCCCATTGACTGAGACACATGTACTAATATTAGAGTAAAATGTCTTCACCCATTTTTAAGTTGTTTCTCTATAGAGAAACAACTTTATGAGACGGGGCAGATTTTGCTACGCGAAGCAGCAAGTTGCAGTGATACGAAACAAGACTGTGACGTTTCTCCACACAATACTTACTTTCACGCACACAGTGACGTAACGAAATCTGCGTCATAGACACCTTACGTGCACACTTTGCTGCTGCGTTTTTTTGGCGGGAATGACGTGTGTGTGTGTGTGTGTGTGTGTGTGTGTGTGTGTGTGGACGGATGTAATGATGGCTATCTCCTAAACCACCTCGTTGGAGGCCTTTTTTACTTTGAGATAAAATGGGAATTCACCTTCTCCAGACCTATTTTTCACGATTTTTAGCCTACTGCATTTTCAAAAGAGTTATCGCCGATTTTTAAAAATCGGTCATGTTACGAATTTTTTTCGAAAAAAATGTTCAAATGGCTTCATTTTCTGAAATTGGGAAGATCATCCAATTATACTGCCTGTTTTCGTAGCACAGCTATGTAGCTCTGACAGGTTTTGTGTAAGAAAAATATTTCCGAGGTAGGGGTGGTTTGCATATAAGGCCAAATATCTATGAAAAGACTCCTTCAAATTACTCATCATTCCGGTATTTTTGTCACTTGTGCCAACTGCACATATGACATTAACTGCTGCACTATTATAGCTTTAGTATTAAGAATAGCAGAGCTTTTAGATAAACACATTTTTCACGTTTCTGCGAGAAGCGCCCGTCAAAAAAGTTCCAATTTTGCAATTTCGTAAGTACAAACCAAGGCACTTAAGTCCACGTTTCATCAGCTCTCTAGATCTTCCAGATTTTATGTCAAAATTAATTCAGTCACGGAAGTCACAAAAGCAACAAGGAAATCACAAGATATGTAGAAGTATCATCTGTCAGACGAGCAGCGTGAGGCTGACGTCAAATGTTTGGTTCACAGACAAAATCTGCAAGTATCGCCACTGCTTCTGACATTTCATCAGCCCTCTAGATCTTCCAGATTTCATGTGAAAAATAATTCAGTCGGAGAAGTCACAAAGCCAACAGGGAAATCACAAGACATGAACAAGCATCCTCAGACGATCTCAGTGCTAGAGGCTGACGTCGAAAGTTTACTTCACGGAATTGACGTCATCTCTCTCTCTCTGTGTATGACGACCTGCCTGAGGCTGACGTCAAATGTTTGGATCACGGAACTGACGTCTCTCTCTCTCTCTCTCTCTCTCTCTCTCTGGGGAGCCAGGGTGGCCGAATGGTAGAGTGTTGGATTTTCAATGCTTGGGCCGAGAGTTCGAATCGTGGCCGCTGGGGCCAAATATTTGTGCTGGCCTTTTTCTCGTTGCCCCGTCTTTGATATCACCCTTATGTGGGGGAAAAGGACGTTAAACTCCTAAACACCCACCCACCCACCCACCCTCTCTCTCTGCCTCTCTCTCTCTCCCTCCCTTCTTCCCCCACCCGGCCCCACCCCCAGTCACGTGGCTAATCGGTCGAGGTCGTAGAGGATCTAGTGTCATTGGTAGAACTTGGAGAGGGGAGAATCGGCAACAATAACAACAAAGACAAAATAAAATGAAGTTTGGAGAAACAACTTTGTAGGACGGGGCCGTTCCTCCTTGTTTAAAGTTTGGACCGAAATTAAATAAGTTCAAAGCTTTGTGAATAAATGTCCAGGAAACACTATCGAAAGCCTTTTCGAAGTCTATCATAAGAAGAAGTCCTGGAATATTTTGCTTTTCAGTTTGGACCAGGATATCATAAATCAAGCGGATGTTATCACCCTTAAGGAAGCCTGTTTGATCTTCATGGATTAGTTGAGGCAGTACCGATTTAAATCGTTCAGCAATACAGGCTGATGCAATCTTGTAAGATGTGTTTAATAATGAAATAGGCCGCCAGTTCTTTAAGTATTTTCGTGGTTTATCATCTTTAGGAATGCATGTAATTATACTCTGGCGTTGCGTCACTGACATTTCTCCCACTAAAAAGCCATAATTTATTGACCTAACTAAGAAACTACCAATATCAGCCCCAAAAAAAATTTGTAAAATTCTGTAGTAAACCCATCTGTCCCTGGGCTCTTATTATTTTTCATTTGTTTTAAACGCTGAAGTGCTTCGTGTTCAGATATTTCACCTTCAAGTGCATTTTTTTCTTCCTCTGACAAAGCGGGAGCTGTAACAACAGTTGAAAGATCCACATCTACTAGGTTTTGTTCCCTTGAGGTGTATAAACTTTCATAAAAATGCTTAGTCTCATCAGTTATTGCATCTTGATCAAAGATATTTTCTCCATCTTCTTTTTCTAGAAAGTAGATTGCTTTTTCAGTGTAATTTCTATTTTCTAAATTACAAAATTACTTGGTGGATTTCTCTCCTTCATTTATCCATGTTGCCTTAGACCGTGTGATCATACCTTGTACTTTTCTGTTTCTTAGCTCTTGTAGCTCTGCTTTTTTCTCTTCTAAAGATTGTACATTATTATCCTGTATATTCTTTTCTAGGTTAGAAATCTCTTTAATCAAGTTCTGCTCCCTTTGTAGATCCATTTTTTTCTTGTGGGTGGCATATGATATAGTTCTTCCACGGATTTCCATAAGAATAACTTCAAAGAAGAGTTGGTCATTTATTGTTAATTCTAAGTCTGTATTTTTAACCTTATGGATGTTCTCCGGGTCATATACCGGTACAGCATACTGTCTTTTTATATCTGTCAATAAAGTTTTGATTTGGTCAACATATTTTTTGTCTCGGAGAAGGCTATTATTGAATTTCCAATAGGGTCTTGTTTTTCTTTCAAAGCCGAGCTTAAAAGTTAATGTAATAATCGCATGATCAGACCGGTAGCCCGACAAGATATTCGCTCCTTTAATATTTTCAAGCAGCCCTTTAGATACAAGAAAGAAGTCAAGGCGGCCTTGTTGTGTAGAGTTGAACCTCCGCCATGAGTACTGGCGTTTTTCTGGATGTAATTCCCTCCAAATATCTGTTAATTCATAATTCGTGATCAAATCCTGGACTTTTGCTCTAGCTCGAGGGTGATTAACATTACGATAACGAAATGTATCGACTTCAGCATCCATGACTAAGTTCCAATCCCCACCCACAACTACCTCATTGTTGGCATTTTCACAAGAATTACAAACATCAGAGGCATCAAACGTGGCATAGTAATAAACGTTGATAAGACCCTTACGAACATATCTTGTTTGAATGACCGTGACCAAGGTCAAGGCCATACACGCTGTCTAGGGAAAACTGTAGCAATGCGAGTCTCTCAGAACCTTCGATCACCAGAGACATCTAACTTGACATGTTGATAGACATTGATAAGTCCTTTACAGCCGTACTCTTTTGAATGACCTTGACCTACTTCACAAGTGAGTCAAGTAGGCTACTGCCTCTCTAGTTTTTATATTCTGTTTCATATTGTTGTCTTGTTTCCTGTTATTTCTGTTTGCTTTCATATGCTACGCAATTTCTGATTTTCAAGAGCATAGCATGTGGATGCACGTTATACACAGTTGTTTTGAAAATGGGAGAGCGGAATAAGGGGATACATGGTCTGTTGTGGATACGGTTCCACAAGTTACTGCTCTCATTCTCTCACATACTTACAAACTGACTAGTTAAGCACAACAACAAAAACAAAACGGGTATGGCTGAAACAGAAGTTACAGGTATTGATTCATACACAGCTGTACAGATATGCCTTACCTGAATTTTCTGTTAGAGTTAGATCTCAATCCTGATCAGGTGTCTGCCTTCTTCCACAGTTATTTGATGGCCTTGAAATGAATAAGAACACAGGGTAGAGAAAATGAAAGATTTATATTTTTATGTGTTACGCGAAAAAAGGAGAAGTATCTAGTCTAAATTCCGCTAGTGTCTACAGTCTGGCCGTGAAACAAACCATCGTAGATAGTATCAAAGTCTTTGTGAGACTAGGAAAACGCGTCAACAGTACAGGTTACGACTGACTCCTGGCTCTTTTCACGATACATAATATAATATTCCATCTCATGCACGAGTTTCGTCTTTCCTTCTTTTCTAAATCAACAGAAGATAATATACATACCACTGGAACAGTTTCAGCTTTTGCGTAGATATGCGGAACCCATGGCAGATTGCAGTATTGGGTGACCGTCCATTCGGTTTGTCGTCAGTCTTCTTGAAGTGTAGGTTTCATACAGTTGTCCACCAAATCTCGTTTGGAGATATCCAAAACCTTTCCATGCAGCTTTCTTTTCCAACACGACAGTACATGCTGATCACAACCACAGAGAAGGGCGCGGAGGGGATTCTTTCAATACTGAATAGCCCGGATGGAATAACATAAATTGTGATGATATTACTTGAAATCCCCGGATAAAATAAGGGAATCCCCCGGATGGGATGCTATGTTTCTACTAAAAAGAAGAGGGCTGATGCGACGAGCACCTTGCAACAAAACAAATGAGAAAATAATGGCACTCTTTTATCTCGGAAAGCTCAGACATTGCTGAATACGATGAAAAAGTCATTTGCTGTTGTGGAAGTCTTGGTTACAGTGCCATGGGAAATGCTCCAAAGTGGAGATTTGTTGAACATTTTCTCAGCAACAAAAACGTGTGACTGTTCAAAAGTTCAGTTTAATACTAGTATCAGTGATCAAATGAAGAATGAGTGCGCTTTCATGATGTGTTGAGATTTCCTCAGTTCTTTTTAGTCTCGCTACAAATCAACAACACATTTTTCATGTTTTAATTTACATTTTGTGAGAATTTTGTCACGTACCTTCCAGCAAACTTGGGATTCTTGAATTTTTAAAAAAAATTTACACCTTTGAATGACCTTGTTCGAAGATTAAGGTCAGAAAACGCAATTTTCACTGCTTTTTAATAACCACTAATGTCAACCATACCAAGCTCAGAAATGTGAAAGTCTTGGGGGGGGGGGGGGAATTACCGATAATTTTTGAACGGATTTTTCAAGGAGAAATATCAAACTTACCACGATAGTGGTTGGCGGCAAGGGAATTCCAAACGTATCATTTTAAATGACCTCCAGTAACAACAAAACTCAGGCCATCCAAACTTGGCACCGTTACCTTGGTGTGAAGAGTTTTCATGCGCACGACTTTGGATGACCCAGCCTAGAGGTCAAGGTCACGGGGCTTTGGTAAACATATCATACCTTGATATGAATACCTTTTTAAGTGACCTGACGTACAGGGCAAGGTCACACAGAAGGTTCAAAGGTTATTGCCGTTCTAGATTTTTACAATTTTGCTTCTTCCTCGTATACAATGTTGGTTGGAGGCGCTAGTCACTTTCCTGAGCTGTGTCCGTTCAAGGGCGATGTTGAGGTGAGTTCACCACTTTGCTTTACAGTTGCCATCAGAGAAAGAGACAGACACCCTGACTGCCCGCCTGAACAACTGTGGTTCATGTCGCCCAAGACGACTGTGGTGGAGTGGAAGGGGAACGGAACTTACGCTTACTGTTTGTGGGACATCAAGGTCTATGACGTCTTCGGCATCGTCCTCCAGTTTCTTGACGTCAACCTACAGGTGAACGGAGAGCAACAGCAGCCAGGTGATGTACTTCGCGTCCACCATGGTGGAGAAGTCAAAACGTATATCGGCGACGGTGCGTTTGAACCAGTTGTGATGACGACAGATCTCAATACGACCTGGTTCGAGTTCCTGCACGTGCCTGATAACGATTATGACGCAGAGGAAGATGATGAAGAGAGACAGAACTCAAGCTACAGGCTGTCCTTCACCACCTACCGCAGACACACACTGTCCCCGGAGATAGAGGCTGGAGTCTACAACTGCTCCGCTCCATACACCGTGCCGGGCGAGCTACTCTGTGACGGCTTCCCCCAGTGTCTAGCTGCTGAAGACGAGCCGGACAACTGCAACTACACACACCTGGGTTGTGATGAAGGCTGGATCGCTGGCGGGACTCTCTGCCTCAAGTTCGTCATCCCAGACGTTCCTGTTTCTCCAGCAGAAGCGGCACAAGAGTGTCGTGAAACTCACTCTGCTGACCTGGGTTCCCTTCCACATCCTGGGACACAGCGCCTGGCCGTACAAATCCTGCTGAAGATCGAGGGACTCATCGTCGGACTGGAGAGAGTGCAGAAGGTCACACACGGTCTGGGTCATCTCTACAGATTTCTGTGGGAGTGGACACAGGGAGGTACTGTGTTCGGACCACTACACCCTCACCCCACGGAGGCAAACAAGACCTGCGTCATCATGACGTCAGAAGGCCTTGTCAAGCAAGTCAGCTGTCAGAGGAGGGCCAGGTATGGCTACGTCTGCTCCAAGATAAACTCAAAGCGCATGCCACTTTCCCTTCGGCGCAGCGTGAAGCTAAAACCTCCCACACGGAATCAGGACCGGCTACCACCAAAGCAATGTCCCGACGGCCATTTCGTACACTCTTTCCAGCCCTGCAGTACTGAGGGAGACATGCCACACTCCAGCATCTTCCCCCTACTGCACTGTGACAACGGGCGACGTGTCCACTACACCATGACGTGTGACGGCTTTGACGACTGTGGAGACAAAAGTGACGAGAAAAACTGCCAGGACGTGCGGTCTAACCCACTCGTGAGGTCATCGTTCATGTGTACACGTCAGACAGAGCTCGTAGTCCAGTCGAGTCGCTGTAACGGAATGCCGGACTGCCATGACGGTAGTGACGAGGAGAACTGTGACGCGTGTAGTCGGGACATGGTGTTTTGTGACTACTTTGGCTGCATTCCTAAAGGCCACGTGGACGACAACGTCATCCTCTGCAAAAACAGCAACTCCAGTCTCTCGGGTCTGTCGACACCAGCATCTCCACTGCAGGTCTTGGGCTTGCAGACACCATCGTCTCAACTGCAGGTCGACCTGGACGGGTTTGGAGCATCTCTTGTGGCAAGAATCAACGGAACAGGGGTCTGTGAGGAGTCGCACTTCCTGTGTGGTCGGACATCCACAGCTGTCTGTATTCCCAGCTACCTGGTCAGCAACGGCGTACAGGACTGTCCTGGTGTCGTGGGGTTTAATTCATCCGACGACGAGTCTCCCACACAGCTCACGTGTCCCGGCCACTACCGATGTTATCGTCATCACGTTTGCATCCACCCGGACTTTCTCTGTGACGGGGTGTACCACTGTCCTCTCAAGGACGACGAGCGGTACTGTGACCTGCCTTGCCCTCTGATTTGCACGTGCCAAGGTCGAGCTTATTCGTGTAGAGAGATGTTTGATCCCGTCGACCACCTTCACGTGCGATATCTGAACCTGAGTGGATCCTTCCAGCCTGATCTGGAGAACGTGCACTACATGGGTTACCTTCACTTCCTGAACCTGTCATCATGCGGCCTGATTAACCTCACTCTTTATGACATGGCCCACGTTGAGGTGCTGGATGTCAGCTTCAACAACCTAACAAGCTTGGCAGTTGAACAAAGTGATTTTCCCGCTCTTCAGGTCCTAAAAGCTTCGTCTTCTGGCTTGACCAACGTGTCTCTCGAGCGGAATGTTCATCTTAAGGAACTGGATTTGGCTTTCAACAATCTGGGAGCACTTGCCTTACGGCGTGACGATTTTCCTGTCCTTGAGTCTGTCTTTCTGTCTTCAGCCTCACTACACAACGTGTCTTTTGTCGGTCTTGTTCACGTGAGAGAGGTAGACTTGAGTGGCAACATGCTACAGAGCGTTGCTTTGCATGAGAACGACCTCCCCTCACTCCAGTCTCTGAACTTGTCATCTTGCAGTGTCAGTGACGTCTCTCTTCGTGAATTCGAAAACCTTGAGGTGCTTGACTTGAGCTTTAACAATCTGCACAACGTCAGCTGCTTGAATCTTTCCGGACTGCATGCTCTTGCTCATCTTAATCTGTCCCACAATCCTTTGCTGCTCCGCCTGGATGCACAGTTTCAGACATTACTCACGAATACCGGCTCACTTTCCCTTCAGTCTGTCTCTCTCAGTAGAACAGGGATAGAGTACATAGATGTAAACCCTTTAGCTGGTATGAGAAACATGGTGGTCTTAGATATAACAGAGAATGCTGTCAGAGATGTGAGACAAATCTCATTTTCTGGCTGGGTTCAGTTAGACACGTTGGTCACTGATGACTTCAGCGTGTGCTGCGTGTACGTCAGCGCCTTTCCTTTGGCGCCCAGCAGATGCCGAGTAACGTTTGAGCGATTCTTACGGGAGTTTTGTATTGCAGTCGAGGACGCAGACAACAAAACGAAAAGCGCCATGGACGGCTTCTCTTTTCAGACCCCAGGCTGTGACGTTGGATGGCTGTCGTACCAGGACTCCTGCTTCAGGTTTGTGTTTCCCATCAGAAATGTTTCGGCGATCACGGCCGAAAACGAATGTCGGGAAAAGTTTGACGCCGGGTTGGCCGTTTTACCGAGTGAGGCGTTCCGGAACATGACAGCGCAGTTCTTGGGTACGTACGGTTACCGTGACCTGATTGTGGGACTGGAGAGGGTGAAGACACACGTGGCAGGTTTGAGTCATCTCTACCGCTTCCTGTGGCAGTGGACTCAGGCAGGCACAGCGTTTGACGGACCCAAGCCAGAGATACAGCAGTACGACATGGACTGTGGTGCCCTTCTTGTGGACTCCGACGGCGACCTGAAAGCCATTGACTGTTCACTGGAGACGCACGATGCTTACGTCTGTTCCAAACCAAACACTGAACGTCTGCCCGATTATTCTCCGCTGGTGTTAACGACACCGACGGTAAATCTACAGTTACCTACAACAGAGTGTGACGACGGATCACGGGTACATACATTCCACCCGTGTACAGCGGCCAGCGAGACAGTGAGACCTTTCACCAGTATCTTCCCTCTACTTCACTGTGACAACGGGCGGCGTGTTCACTACACCTTGACGTGTGATGGCTTTGACGACTGTGGAGACAAAAGTGACGAGAAAAACTGTCAGGACGTGCGGTCTGACCCACTCGTGACGTCATCGTTCATGTGTACACGTCAGACAGAGCTCGTAGTCCAGTCGAGTCGCTGTAACGGAATGCCGGACTGCCATGACGGTAGTGACGAGGAGAACTGTGACGCGTGTAGTCGGGACACGGTGTTTGTCAAATCATTTGGTTGTCTGCCACAACAGTACGGCCCGGGTTTCCCGGCTAGTGGTAGTCCTGGTGGAAGAAACAGGCGGGATGTGTCAGGGCGTCCCGCACTGCAGATGGTGAACCTTGACGGTTACGGATCAGTGAGCCTGCAGGCTGTCCAGGTGTGTCCAGAAACTCACTTCCGGTGTAAAGGAGGCTATTGTATTCCAAGTTTCCTCCTGAATAACGGGCAACCAGACTGTCCCTCCAGCGTGACGGAAGACGAAAGTGGTGGAGGTGTCACGTGCAGCGGACATTATCGCTGCTACCAGCGTGACATCTGTATCCACCCGAACTTTCTCTGTGACGGGGTGTACCAATGTCCTCTCAAGGACGACGAGCGGTACTGTGACCTGCCTTGTCCTCTGAACTGCACGTGCCAAGCTCGAGCTTACTCATGCAGAGAGATGTTTGATCCCGCCGACCACCTTCACGTGCGGTATCTGGACCTGAGTGGATCCTTCCAGCCTGATCTGGAGAAGGTGCACCACATGGGTTACCTTCACTTCCTTAACCTGTCATCGTGCGGCCTGAACAAAGTCACTTTACGTGGCCTGGTTCATGTTAGGGTGCTTGATTTGAGCTGGAACCAGTTGAATGCACTTTCTCATCTATTCATAAGAGATCTTCTCGCGCTTAGGCGCTTGAATCTATCGCACAATCTCCTGCTTTCCCAGCTTGACTCCAAATTGGCTGAATTCCTGTCTGCAGCAAGAGTCACTAGCTTGCAGAGCTTGTTCTTGAGAGACACAGGTATCGAGGATATCGAAGAGAACGCCTTCGAGAACCTGACGTCCCTGCTTCACGTGGACATTAGAGAAAACGAGATAGTGCGCGTCAACAAACTGATGTTTTACGGTCTGACAGAACTTGAAGTTCTGGAGACTGACGACCCCAGAGTGTGTTGTCCATACTTCTATCAATATCCCAACGCCACTACCGACTGTCGCACTCCCATTGACGAGCTCTCGTCCTGTAGCGACCTGCTCCGGTCTGACGTGTTTCGGGCGTTCCTGTGGGCGCTGTCCGCCATGGCCATCTCTGGTAATGTGGGGGTGCTGATCTACAGGGTGTTCCTGGAGAAACAAGGAACGTCCTTTGGGTTCCGTGTGTTGGTGGCCAACCTGTGTGTGGCCGACTTCCTGATGGGTGTCTACTTATTGATTATCGGCGCGGCAGACACTCACTACAGCGGGCGGTACATCTGGCAGCAAGACGCGTGGACAAGGAGTGGCTTGTGTAAAACAGCCGGCTTTCTAGCGCTCTTGTCCAGCGAGGTGTCAGCATTGGTTATCTGCCTCATTACCATCGATCGTCTGCTCGTCTTGTGTCTGCCCCTCAAGAAACACCTTCACCTAACTGTACGCTCCGCCACGATAGCCTGTGGCGCCGTGTGGCTGATTGGTCTTGTTCTGAGTTTCATTCCCTTCATGCCGAGCGACTGGACATTCTACGGACACACCGGCATCTGTCTGCCACTGCCCATCACACGCAGACCATTCCCTGGCCAGCAGTACGCATTCGGCGTCTTCGTCGTTCTCAACTTCCTCCTCTTTCTCTTCATCGGCGTTGGGCAGCTGTGTATCTACCAGGCCATCCGCAGCTCGGCCATGTCGGCCAAAACCCATCGCCACAAGCAAGACATGAACATCGCACGCCGTCTGTTTCTGATCGCCTTCACTGACTTCTGCTGCTGGTTTCCCATCGGAGTGATGGGCATGCTGGCCTCGCATGACACGCCTATTCCTGGAATTGTCAACGTCGTGGCTGCTATTTTCGTGCTGCCAGTCAACTCGGCGATCAACCCCTTCCTCTATACGCTTAACATGCTGCGTGAAAAACGCCGCAAGCTGAGAGAGGAGAAGCGGATCCAGACCATGCTTGCCAAGCTGCACGTGGAGATGGTCGCGTGGCCTCACGTTAAGCTGCAAGAGTTGCACGCTTACTGTGAGCGACTCTTGGTGCAGGTGGAGGCCAGCGAGAGCCAGTCAGCTCGCCAGGTAAGAGGGGCCGAACGACGAGGTGTTTCACAGGAAGATCACACCTTCCTATCAGACTCCCATCTGATGACAAGTGCACCACAGCAGATCGAAAACAGGGTAAGTCTCCCGGGGCAGCTAAGCAGGTACGACCTTGACTCTGTTTCTCAAACAATCAGCGGATGCTTCAGTCGCTTTTACCAGAATCAGGCAGCTGACCTTGACCTTAACCCAAAGCCGATCCTTGAGATTACCAGTGGGAAGCAGAAAGCAATAGATGCAGTCTTCTCGCTGCTGGAGAGAGGGGATATTGATGCAGAAACGCTACTGGCTATTTCATGCAACGTCAACCCGCGCGTAGCTGAGAAACTCATGTGTTCTATTCTTGGTGTTCCGGCAAATGGAAGGGACAAACAGGGTGAGGTAGGGTATTTGGGGGTTTAACGTCCTTTTCCACCATATACGGGTGATATCAAAGACGGGGCAACGATGAAAAAGCCAGCACAAATATTTGGCCCCAGCCGGGATACGAACTCACGACCCGAGCATTACAAGGAACAAACAGGAATGACGGTCGGTCAGTATGAAACATAACAGCATTCGCCTGTTTCTCGATCAAAGCTGGCGTAGAGAGAGAGAGAGAGAGTAGTCTTCCTGTCGCTCAATGGGTGCATGCAGTCAGTACTAGCATTTAGTGTGTCTGAAAGTCCAGGTGTGTTCGCATGACATGCATGTCTTTGTCTCTTACTAACGTGTTGACATCTTCCCGAGAGGAGGACAGTTATTGTTAGTTATAGTTGGTCTGGGGCTAGGGCTGGGGCTGCAGTCGCCATCTTGGGTTTTGATCACCAAAAACCTACTTTGAGAGAAAATGGTGTTTTGTTTTAGGCTAAAAATCCTTATGTACTTTCTGATCAGATCCTCTTTGAAATTTCCATTCCCCAGTTGTTGGTAATGTTCCCCGCCTAAATTACTTTTCCACCTTACTCACTTTGCCTCAAAACCTTTTTCAACAGATTTATATATTGTGTGCAGATTTCTCTAAACTTGTGTACAGATTTCTCTAAACTTGTGTTCAGAAAGTTTCTCTCTTACCGATGCATGATTTACAGATACCACTTCTCATAAATAATGTGTTCTTAACAGGTTAAAAAAAAAACCAAATGTTCATGTTATCAATAGTTTGATGTTACCAAATTTCAAATTTTCCAAGCATAGTGCTGGAAGAAGCTTTTATATTACAATTGTGTTGAGCAAACATCGCATATTACGTTACAATGTTTTGTTTTACTTCATCCGTTTTTAAATGTCGCCCATGTCTGTTTCGTAATACCTTATCCTGTTTATTGTTTGTTTGTTTTTTTCTGTGTATATTATAAGTGTGGGTGGGTGGGTAAGTAGGTGGGTGGGTGGTACATGGGCACTACTTAATACGCCAAACACTGGCGTGCAGATCGTACATGGAAATATAGACTATTTAAAACAAATGATTACATTGTGTCTGCCTTCGTTGTGCTGTACATGCATGAATTAAAATACTTCTTTCCTTTGTGGAACACAACCAAGATACCCTTGAAAATCTTCCTTTAACTGTACTGCCTCGTCAGAGAGGTGTGCTTAACATTTGAACAAAGCCTACTGTGGACCTGTGTTTGCAATTGAAAAACATAATCACGAATAATATTTATCTGGTGACGGGCACGGCAAAGCCATTAGTTTTGCAATGTTCAAAACTGTAGGCTAGGACAACGACGTTGTAGTCAAAGAGTCACTTCACAGTTAGCAGAGGAAGTGGCAAATAGGAACGCTGTTGTATGGGTGTTTGCTGGGTGGGTGTTTGGGAGTTTATCGTCCTTTTCCACCACATAAAGGTGATATCAAAGACGGGGCAACGAGAAAAAGGCCAGGACAAATATTTGGCCCCAGCCGGGATTCGAGTTTGAGCCCGAACTGAAGTCGGAAACCTTAACAGCATGATCAGAATGGGATTTTGGAAGATTTAAAAAATACGATTTGATTTTGTTTTCTTGAAACTTGCCTTAACTGAAGTTAAATATAAGGGGAGGGAAGGGGGGTGGGTGGGGCTCAATAGTTTTTGGACAGACTGTACGTTTTGCATATGGACAGTTTTCTTCACAATATTACCTGACTGTGCTTTCTGTGCAGATGTAAATTGGCAGTTTTCTTCACAATATTTTTTTTTTTTTTTATTCTCTTTTTTTAAGGTACATTTGACAAAAAAAGACACATGAACACAGTACCAAAACAAACAAACAAACAAAACCCCCAAAATCACAATACAAAAACAAAACCAAAAGCTACCAAATACAACAGAAATGTCACAATACAACTTAGACAAGAGCAAAACCCCCAAAAGTAATATCCCCCCCCCCCCCCCCCCAAGAAAAAAACAACTTACAATATTATATATATATATATATATATATGCAAAAAAAAAAAAAAAAAAAAAAAATTATATATAAAAAAACAAAAAACAAAAAAAAAAAACAGACAAATGACATCGACGGAAAGGCTGCTGAGGCTTTAACTACACTGATAGAAGGTTCACTCATCAAAGACTAAAATAGATACACACTACACACAAGCGTGCACACATGTCAAAACCACATACAACACATCAACATAATCCCTCCAACACATCAACATGATCCCTCCTATGCATGTGTATGTACCAGATAAATATCCTTCTTATAACCCTTTGAACTGTTTTTAAATAGCCCAGCAGCGAACACACACTACCAAAAAAAAAAAAAAAAAAAAAAATCACACACACACACACACACACACACACACCCATGCACACTCCCAATCACATGGAATTGGACACAGGCCCCCTGTATCAACAAAAAAACAATGGCATCAGTTAATCTATTTTGTAGTACAGTGTAGTAGCAATATTAAAAGTCCGGCTTTTTGTTGTTGATTTTAAGTGTCCATAACCAATTTCTTGTAGAGAAGCCAACACTGGAGAAATTTTGTTTCTTTGTTTGTGACAATGGAGAAATAATGTTCAATTCTATACCTTGATTTCAAAACAGATGCAAAATTATTAACAATGGGATCCGAGCCTTGCAACTTGCACTTATAGATAAAGAACTTTGCCAACAGTATAATAAAATCCATTGCTCTGTCAGTTCTAACATTCTTTGTAGTGTTAAATAAAATAAGCTCCTCATTTAATACAAATCTCTCACAATGCAGACATTTCTCACGTATTAGCAGCAGCAAGCTGTCCCAAAAATTCCTCACTAGATGGCAATGCCAAAACAAATGTTCAGTAGTCTCAAGTTCCTGGTGACAGAAGGAACACAATGCTGAGTCAACTAACTTACATTTATACAGAAATTTTCTGGTTGGGAGAATACGGTGCAGCAGTCTGATTTGAAACCATTGCAACTGAGTGTCAGCTGTCACAGTGAATACTTTAGTAAAAATAGTTTTCCAGTCAAGGTCTGCATACAAAGTATTCCACCTGTAGACAGCTGTTGGAGCAATATCAGATTCAAGTAAAAGAGTTTTCACAGCTTTGTTGCCCCTACGTATACAAGACCAAACTTTACTGCCATGTTCATTGTCTCTTGTTGTCAAAGTACATGTATCACATTTACATTTTACTTGGTACTGCTTGATTGCCCGAAGAACTCCCTCATAAGTTAAGAAAGTTGTGGTGGAAATATTAGGATACCTCTGTCTAAACTCATCAAAGGAGAAAAACCTACCCTCCTTCCCAACAAGGTCTTTTATCTGCAAAATGTTTGCATTCACCCAGTCCCTAATGTACACAACTCTTTTGTCTCTTATGATGTTTATATTATAATGGATGTTATCTGCTAGAAAACCATTCACATCTAGTAGTGTGTGTTTAGAGCACAATTTCTTATAGTGTTTCAATACATCAACCCAGAATGGATTATTTACCCTTTGCATGACCACATTGGCGTATTCCCCACCAAACTGACTTAACTTTTTAAGACCTGGGTAAATGCAATCGATTAAATGCGTGAGTGTCAAGTCAAAATTCTCAATTCTTCTTAACCAGCTAATTTTCATTGTCGACAAGAAGACATAGACATCACACATTTTCAAACCCCCTTCACTATAATCCTTACAGACAACAGACTTTTTAATCCTATTTTGCTTGCCATTCCACAAAAATTGAAACAACATGTTCTGAAGCTGCTTAAGGAACTCAGCAGGAGGATCCGGCAAGTTAATAAAGAGATATGTGAGTTTTGATAAAACCATAGTCTTAATGATGATTATTTTACCTAGAGGAGTTAATTGCCTTTTTTTCCAGACGCCCAAAGTTCTACCAATTTCAATTAGCTTTCCTTCATAATTCAAACGACTAATCTCTTTAGTGACAGTAGAGAACTTCATACCCAGAACTTTAAAAATACCAGGGTCCCATTGAAAGTTTCTATCTCTCATATATCTAACTTGGCAGTTCCTCCTACAACCGATCCATACTACTTGTGTTTTGTCATTGTTAATTCGCAAGCCAGACAGTTCAGAGAAACGGTCTAGCGTGCGAATTGCTTCATTAAACGATTTCTCACTACCATCAAGAAAGCATGTTGTATCGTCAGCGAATAAAGACAGAAGGACTTCCTTGTCCTTTACTTTAAAACCCTTAATATCAGTATTTTTTCTAAGCAACAGAGACAAGATTTCTGCACAAATAAGGTAAAAATATGGTGAGACGGGATCGCCTTGTCTACAACCTCTCTCTAAGAGGAACCATTCTGAATACTGGCCATTGATATAAACACACGAAGAAGCATTACTGTACAAAGTTTTAAACCAACGGATCAAATTTTCCGGAAATTTGAAGAAAAGGAGTGATTTCTCTAAAAATGACCAAGATACACTGTCGAAAGCTTTTTCAAAATCTACCATAAGAAGCAGTCCCGGTACATTTTCTCTTTCTGCATACAGTAGCACATCGTACAGCAAGCGTAAATTCTCACCGATATACCTTCCTTTAATAAAACCTTTCTGACAATCATGGATAATACTTGGTAGAACAGATTGTAATCGCCGTGCAATACATGCAGAGCCAATCTTATAAGAAACATTCAACAGTGATATTGGTCGCCAGTTTTTTATAAGCCGTTTCGATTTACCATCCTTAGGAATGCAGGTGATGACACCCTGTCTCTGAGTTACTGATAACTGCCCTTTACAAAAACCATCATTAATAGAACGCACAAGAAACATTCCAATGTCTCGAAAGAAAAATTTATAAAATTCAGTGGTGAAGCCATCAGACCCAGGGCTTTTAAAATTCTTCATGTCCTTCAGCACTGACAGAGCTTCTTCATAGGTTAAAGGACCTTCGATAGAATTACTCTCCTCAGGGGACAGAGTTGGGACATCATGTAACAGCTGGTGTAAATCTATATCAACCACCTCTCTCTGCCTAAACAAGTCCTTATAAAATGATTTGACCTCATTCAGAATATCTTTCTGATCACTCAAAATCTCACCGTTACTTTTCTCAAGAAAACTCATGGACCTATTAACAAAATTTCTATTTTCCAAATTGCAAAAATACCTACTAACCTTTTCACCCTCTTTGAGCCATCTAACCCTTGCTCTAACCGCCATCCCTTCCACTCTCTTGTTCCTTAACTCCTTCAACTCATTTTTCATGTCCTCTAGTTGATTCACTGTAATTTCAGTTACATTTTTTTCTAAAACACTGATGTTCCCTAATAGTTTCTCTTCTCGCTCTGTTTCCTCTTTCTTTTTATGGGATGCGTAAGATATTGTTCTACCTCGTATTTCTAATAATAACATCTCAAAAAATAATTGATCTGAAATCTGTAATTCAATGTCCTCTGGGGGAATTTCATGAATATTATCCTTATTATACACCAAGACAGCATATTGCCTTTTCACATCACTAATCAAGCTTTTAATTTCTGCAACATAAGTTTTATCCCTCAACAAAGAGTTGTTGAATTTCCAATAAGGCCTGTCTCGTTTAAACTGCTCTTTTCTAAGAACTAATGTAACAAGTGAGTGATCTGACCTATACCCCATGCTAATACAGCAACCTTTTATATCTACAGATAGCGATTCTGAAACCAAGAAGTAATCCAGGCGTCCTTGTTTAATACTGTTGAATTTGCGCCATGTATAGGCACGCTTAGATGGGTACAATTCCCTCCATATATCTACTAACTCTAAGTCAACCATCATACTTTCAATCCGTTTTCTTATCCTTGGACGATTGAGATTACTAACATAGTTTCGAACATCTATCTTCATGTTCAAAGCACAATTCCAGTCCCCTCCAATAATAACATAGTCATTGTCAACTAGCTGTATCTGATCACAAACAGTATCAAGAAAATCAGGGTTGTCACCACTGCTAGGTCCATACAGATTTACCAATGTTACTCGTCTCTTGAGAATTTCCACATCCAAAATTATATAGCATCCAGCAGGATCTCTGATAACATTCACCAACTTGTATTCAAAATTGTTACAAAATAATATAGCGACACCATTTTTATTAGTATCAGAGCCAGCAGTCCACAGGTTGTAGCCCCAGCTAGCACGAATATAGTGTTCTGATTCTTGTTTCCAGTGAGTTTCCTGAAGAAAAAAGATATTACATTTCTGTTGTCGCAGGAAATCAAAGACGTCTCTTCTTTTCTTTAGGTCGTGTAACCCATTTACATTAAATGAGGCTATCTTAAAATCATCTCCCATCATGGTATATAATCAATGCACAGAACTGAAAGTGAGAGTGCCCACACGTACAAGGCTAAGAAAAAGGCAAACAAGTGCCTGACCAACCAATGCCAAATCAAAACTAAAAGATAGACACCGACCATATCACAGGGATACACCATCGTGGTGTAGGAAGGAACAGAGGTTATTGTATACAAATTCACTGTCGGAGTCCCACAGAGCAAAATTGTACAGAGGAACCTGCCACAGGAAACCCGACTGCTAGTCATAAGTAAAAACACTATTGAGCACAAGCATCCTTTCATCCATACTACAAAACAAAGGAACAAAAACATGAAAACACATACACAATAAATGCAACAAAAAAGCTTACGGAAAGCACCGCTCATTTCAGTGGGCCTACCTTACGTCAAGGTGGTTCGACACAGTATGTCAAGGTCAGCCGGCCACGAGGGAAGATGCAAAATGTCCCCAGCCCAGTGAATGCTTGCTGTCCCATGCACAACCTACGGGAATACGCCCAGGCTGTTCGAAGTACATCGTAGAAGGCCATCCTTTCTCACATGTCGGGCACAGTATTATCTTATTACAAGCAAGCTATGGTATCCCGCTCGCTGTGTTACAACATGCATGCCCGCATCAGCCTCCCAAAAGGCAAAGCAACACCAGTGAAACTAATGCAGCAATGACTGGCCTGACCTGCCTGACCTTTGCCCCAGCTACATGACATTTGCATAATCCCACGTGACCAGTCTTAGCCACGGCTGATCAAGGGCGCGTTGGGTCAAAGGTTATATTTGGGACAACATAAACAGAGCCACGTGCGCTCTACGCTTCTGTCGAACATCAGGGACTGACAAAGTTACAGGTAAGAGTCCGTGGAAACCGAGAGTCCGTAAGAGTCCGTGGAAACCTAACGGCAATTATTTCAATAAAGCAATTGAAGTGAGGAAAAAGCGTGAAAATTCAACAAAACAATTAAAAAAAGAAGGAATGCGAAAAGGGAAAAAGCACCAACACTAATTGCCGGTTCACCACAAAAAAAGGCAACGAAGAAAACGTGAACAGCGCGCTTGTCCACACTAGGAACATAATTCATACCGTAGCACATACCTGTACATATTCAGTCATACAGCTGATTCGGTATGATATCGGTATCCACAAGCAGCTATCCAAGCACGAAAAGAACATTATATAGCCAAAGCAGAGTTTACACAGCCGATTTTGGCAGAGTGTCTGCATCCATTAGTTCGTTGATCTGTGACCGGTTAACACTGTGACCACTGTCACCCAAACGTCTGCCACCTCGAAAGTGACGCTGCCTTCTCCCGAAATCCTGACGAACCTGACTAGAGTGCAACGGCGTTGAGGACCGCGGTGGTATCCCAAGCTTTGTCATCAACTCTGTCACAGACTTGATCTCCCGTATTTTGTTATCCGCTGTGGCTTTCACTAGTATCTTGCCATTAGAAGACCATGCATTCTCCACAGCCTCGTGATTACGGCACTTCATCAAGAGCTGGTAGCGCGGTACTGTCAGGTCCTCAGTAATCACTATTCGGCTGTTCTTCAGTTTACGCCTGTTGCTCAACACTGCCTGCACAGATTTCCGGGACACGAATCTGACGATGATTGCACGTGGACGATTCTCTTCGTCGCTGTCACTGTCGTTGTCACCATCCCTAAGCTTCACAATATTACCTGACTGTGCTTCCTGTGCAGATGTAAATTGACAGTTTTCTTCACAATATTACCTGACTGTGCTTCCTGTGCAGATGTATTGACAGTTTTCTTCACAATATTACCTGACTGTGCCTCCTGTGCAGATGTAAATCGACAGTTTTCTTCACAATACTACCTGACTGTGCCTCCTGTGCAGATGTAAATTGACAGTTATCTTCACAATACTACCTGACTGTGCCTCCTGTGCAGATGTAAACTGACAGTTTTCTTCACAATACTACCTGACTGTGCCTCCTGTGCAGATGTAAATTGACAGTTATCTGCACAGTACTACCTGACTGTGCCTCCTGTGCAGATGTAAATTGACAGTTATCTGCACAGTACTACCTGACTGTGCCTCCTGTGCAGATGTAAACTGGCAGTTTTCTTCACAATGTTTCCTGACTGTGCCTCCTGTGCAGATGTAAATCGACAGTTTTCTTCACAATACTACCTGACTGTGCCTCCTGTGCAGATGTAAATTGACAGTTATCTTCACAATACTACCTGACTGTGCCTCCTGTGTAGATGTAAACTGACAGTTTTCTTCACAATACTACCTGACTGTGCCTCCTGTGTAGATGTAAACTGACAGTTTTCTTCACAATACTACCTGACTGTGCCTACTGTGCAGAAGTAAACTGACTGTTTTCTTCACAATACTACCTGACCGTGCTTCCTGTGCTAATTCTATTTTACCCATGATTGTGTCGTGGACAGAGTTCATGTTGTCGTACAGATCTTTGTATTGGGTATACACATTCATTCAAATCTTAGCTAACAGATTATAGATTTAGATTTAGAAATATAATTTATTACAGATATTGTTTTTACAGATTTCTTATTGTTACAGATGTGTTCCATAAAGATTTGATTTTTGTATTCACACCTGTGATAAAGACTTTATTTAAACAGATATGTTCCTTGTTCAAATTTTTCAAGGGGTGTGTTGTGTTTATTATGTGTCATATTTTACATATGGGTTGTGATACACCCAGATTTCACACATGTTTCTATTTATGAATGATCTAATACGGTGCATGTTTGTTATTTTTGAATATTTTTGTTTATTTATTTGTTTTTTGTTAACATGTTTGACATTATTTTTAGTTTTTTTATGGTGTGTGTACTACAGATGTATGAAAAATATCTTTGTTGTGTACAATTACACACGATGTCACATATAATGTATGGTGTTTACAATGATTTCTTCTTATATTGTTGTTGTGCTTTATGCACTTTAAATTCGTGTTACTGAAATATATGGATAAGAAAGGAAACATTTGACACGATTATTGTTTAAAAAAAACAACTCATCACTCATGTGAAATGTTTTATCTTCCAGAAGTACAGATTGAAATCATCTGTGATCTGTGTCGTGATCACTTCATGGCTTGAGATTTCAGTACCATCTTGCAATTTTAATATGCATTTTTTTGGGACAAAACAAAATGCATGCAGAAATCGTCATAATGCATTAATGGTAAACCCACATCTGACATCTGACTAGCCAACATTGATACTTTCATCACAGGTCAGTTATACAACAGTTAATGACGGGAGTCAACAATAAGTAGTAACAAATTAAACTGGTTACATCGTTTTATGCGAATAACAGATCGTTTGTGTTCATCTGTGATAATGTTAAAGCAAAATAATCGGAAGGAAATTTCAGGCTGGTTTATGTTTGTTTGTTTTGGTTTAGCGTATTTTTTTTTTTTTTTTTTTTTGGGGGGGGGGGGGCTGTTTCTTTTGTTTGTTTGGGTTTTTTTTGTTGTTGTTGTTTGTTCGTTTTTTTTTGTTGTTGTTGTTTGCCTGTTTATTTAGGGTTTTTGTTTTTTGTTTGTTGTTGTTGTTGGGCTTTTTGTTGTTGTTGTTGTTGTTTTTTGTTTTGTTTTGTTTTGTTTTTGTTTTGTTTTTTTTTTTTTGGGGGGGGGGGGGGGAGCAGATGGGGCTGGCACTTGCTTCATTGTAAAAATACAAGATAAAGACCAAAACAAATTCCCTTAAAAAAAAAATAAAAAATAGCACACTTCTGGAGATGATCGATTTAACGAGACGAAAAACTCTTCCCTGTAAAAACGCTTCACTTTACTGTATTCCTTAACTTTTGTGATACAAAATGTTACCGAAAAAAATCTTTGTTTATTTTTACTAGTGATAATGGTGATGTTTTTGGTTTACTTTTACTGGTGATGATGATCATGATGTTTTTTGTTTACTTTCACAGGTAATGATGATAATGATGTTTTTGGGTTACTTTTACTGGTGATGATGATAATGATGTTTTGGGTTCACTTTCACTGGTGATGATGATTTTTGTGTACTTTTGCTAGTGATGATGATGATGTTTTTTGTTTACCTTTGCTAGTGATGATGATGATGATGACTTCAGATAGTGCAGGGCTCCACCCGGAATGCACACGGTGGTCAGGGAAAGGTTTTGAAAGGACACGTAAAAGCAA
This sequence comes from Batillaria attramentaria, assembly GCA_018292915.2. Lineage (NCBI taxonomy): Eukaryota > Metazoa > Mollusca > Gastropoda > Batillariidae > Batillaria > Batillaria attramentaria. Next base: position 159,624 of record JACVVK020000678.1, on the reverse strand, counting down.
AGACTGATTCGTAATGTAATGAAGAGCTGACGAGATGAGTCTTCAGTCGCTTTCGGGACGTAGAGATGTTGACTTCCCCTACATGACTTATGCACGTGTATAACAAAGTGAGTCTGTATGATAATCCTCCGTCGTCTGTCTGTCTGTCTCTCTCTCTGCCTGCCTGTCTGTCCGTCCGTCGGTGGTAAAATTTATCACTGGCTTTTTCTCGAGAACTATATATAGAAGAAACGTCAAACTCAGCACAGTGGTAGTTGGCGACAAGTCCTTTCGAATCAAATCATTTTGAACGAACTTGACTATAGGTCAAGGTCGTACTAGCTAAATACATTTTTAAAACTTGATTTTTAAAAAAAGACACATTAACACTTGCTGGGAAATGATAAAGAGTAAAAACAAAAACAAATCAATTTCTTGGTGACATATTATGTATCGTCAGCAGTGGACGGTTTTCTGCTCATACGTTAATAAGGGAAACAGCCCCTCAACATCTTATCAACATTACATTTGACAAAGGGATGTAATTCGATGACGGTTTTCCCCTATTTTACCTCTTCTCGTGTTAGAAGATATTTCTACTGACACTTTTCTTACGTTTGAAGTGACTACATTGCAGGTGAGTCAATAAGCGCTTTGCTGTTCTAGTTAATGGTTAATTAGCAGCATTCTGTAAAAGTGACCAGGTATTCCCTACGATTGAGTCAGCCTTTCATCTTATATGTGTCAGTTTCTCTTTTTTATCGTCATTGTTCAAATGTCAGTGTTCTTGGCTTTTCCGTCTTGATGTCAAATACAGTTTTGTGAAATTCATACAGCACAGAGGTTGTGTTTTGAACTGTGGCGTCACGGTGGTGGTGGTGGTGGTGGTTGTCGCGTCCATGGATGTCGTTGACTGTGGCGTAACATTTGTAGTGGTTGTTGGTGTGTAAGGGTGGCTTTGGGTCCGGTGTAACAAGCGAGATAAATTCGCCTTCACCAGTTACTCCGGGGTATTTCAGCCTTCGAACTGGATGAACTGGTGATAACCCGGGATGCTTTACGTCTCAGTGCAGTTTGAGGCTGGAAGTGTCATTGTGTCATTCGTACCGGGTGGTTCATGTGGCTTGTCACACAGGTACTAAAGAAATTTTTGACGATAGAACAACGCGTTCCTTGGTGCAACAAACAGGCGTATACTGAACTGATAGTAAATTGTGTGTGTGTGTGTGTGTGTGTGTGTGTGTGTGTGTGTGTGTGTTTAATCACCATGACACCATCCTGGATTTCCAAATGTTTTGAGTCGGGTCCATTCCAAACACCACCAAAATATCTGAAAGAAAAAAACGAAGTAAAACTATCGCAGTTTTCACGCAGCCATGTCTGAACCGCTGACCAGAATCGAGCTTCAAATGGACAATTCCAAAAGAAATGGCTCAAAGTTTCCTCTTCATGTAGGCAAAAAGTACGAACCGAAGAATCTACAATTTTCATGAACAATAGAAATCTTTTAGTCGGCAGAACACGATGTAGCAATCTGGAATCTAATCTAGAATCATCTAAGTAGACAATCAGGTGTAGTCAGTTTTAAAAGGTTTAAGGAAAAGAACTTTCCAACATGGCGGGTCTGTATACTGTTGGTGCCACTTATTCATTAAAGGTACACCGTAGCTCATTGCAATTAATACAGTATAAATTGCTTTTGAGTCACCATACAAAATGAGTTTCATCATCATACATAGAACCTGTTTTAGTTATCTTGATCCAGTCTGTCTCTGACATGCCTTAGCAGTATTGGCAACTCCTGGGTGTACTAAAAGACGGTTGCCATATTCAAAGAACGTTCACAATTTTTTTGTAAGTTGGAAAGCAACCTGTGTGATCTCACAAGTTTCCAATTGCTAATACCAAATTTTCTTTCCATTCTTGAATCATTTGTGCCATCCGCTGTTGCTGTTCTGAATGATGCACTTAAATGAGGTCCTGAACTTAGAAGTCTATTAGGTCAGTTCTGTATCTGCCGGCGGAAGTGTGCGAGTAAGCGAACACGTGCCAGTGTGTGTGTGTGTGTGTGTGTGTGTGTGTGTGTGTGTGTGTGTGTGTGTTATTTATTTTATAGTATGATCTTAGTATAAGGAGCGGAGCGATTGCATGTCTAAAGACAATTTTCTGTTTTAAAAAGTATTTTTAGAACAGATAATAAAGTATTTTTCAATTTGAATAAGTATGTGCTATTTCAATGTTTTTATTCGAATAAATCTCTTCCCACATGAATATTCCTCATAAGTCTCTGGCACACATTTTATATGCAAGTTTTTTAGGTTACTTACAACACCCACACAGAATCCGTTTTCGCAAATTGACTTAGAAATTGACTTATACGTTTATCCCACTTAATATAGACGTGTTTATCCCACATAATGTTGACTTTTTAAAATTTCACGAACTATTGACTTATTTATTACGCTTCCTACCGTTGACTGATTTGTTGACTGATTTGACCCGTATTCTAATTCGGATACAGGTAGGTGTAGCGACATACCTGGTTGTCACTGCCCCATGTTCCTGTGTACGTATCAGATTATAGAGACGCGTAGACGGACATTACTGGCAGAGAACGCAGTGTCAGGTTTTGGTACGTACACTGAAGTCTTGTTATTTACCGATGTCACACCCCAGAGAACACATATACCGACGACTGACACACTCGACTGTCAGTCAGAGTATTGTTATTTACCGATGTGTTTACTTGTGTTTTTGTTTGGGTTTATGAGTAAACTGATATTATCTTGCTGGCAGGGTGTGTCGGTCGGTGGCTTAATTAGGTAGTTGGTTGGTTGGTTGGTTGGTTGGTTGTAATAGGATTAATGGGGTGAATCACCAGTATAGATGGTTTACAGGGTTGTAGACCTCTATAACTGACCACTACCCCACGCAGAACAAGTTATTAAGGGAAGACCAAACCGCACGTCATTGACATATTTGTCAGAATGAGAGGAGCGATGCTATGAGTCTTACTATCTGTTGAAACGTAAACAAGTAATTCTGTACCTAGATCTCTAAACAGAGACAGCTTTCTGACTGTACAGATAAACACGAAGTATCCAGATACACCATCATTACAGTCGTGACGACATCGCGGTAACCTAGCAACCAGCGTAGGTTATCAGCCAGAGATACGACCTGTTATATAGCCCACATGTATCGGAGATACACCATGCCAACATGTCCTTGTCTAGCTGTCAGCCACTTTGTTCACACATGCTGACTCGATCTTCAGTGCTTACGGTGAAGAAAGTGTAACGAGACCCATTACAGTAAACATGTGTAGCTGATACTGACCTTGACGCCAAGTAGGCGATATATTGTGATATCATCTGACTCTGGTCTGACACAGTTTTCACAGTGAAATTCATCAACGCTATACTCCATGCACTTACTTACTTAGGCCCTTGGCTCCACGTGGAGCATAGGCCATCGACAACCCTTCGCCATCGCACTCTGTTCTGGGCTAGTCTTGCCACTCCAGTCCAGTTGGTCCCCTGCTTACATAGCTCTGCCTCAGTGTCCCGCCTCCAGCTGTTGCGAGGCCGGCCTCTCTTCCTTTTCCCCTGCGGGTTCCATGTCAGGGCTTGGCGTGTGATACTCCATGCACAGTTGTCACGGATGCGTGACTTAGGGTAAATCATGTGCCGGTAAGATTTCCGTATGACGGGTTGGTATGATTTCCGTATGCATCGTAACTATGTTCTGTGTGGCACACGTGCTTTGTTTTCTGCACGGGCCACGCATGTATCCCTTAGTGAAGGTTTTACACGGGACATTTGTGTAATATGCTGACCTGTCCGTTTCCCTTGTTAAAGTCGATACAGGTAACCCGTTTTACACGTGATGCAGGTGTATCCTGTGCGGTACTCACCCTATTCGCCCTAACAGTATAAAAACCATTGCTAATCACTTGCTATTCGCATTTGGCCCGGTAGTACCGACACGTCCGTACCAGAGACTGGCACATCTTTCGTCCGTTGTCTTTATGGTCTACCGTTTGTAACCCCTCGCATCTTGCATATGGAGGTAAATAGTTCATATCTGTTATTTCCCGTATTATGTTTCAGGTCAGCTATTTTCTCTTGTGTAGATATTACCAACGGTCAGGAAGTTAATATGAAACTTGACTATTGTGGCCGAAGTGTTATGTCGGCTAAGTATGTTTGGTTATCAGCCGTTTTACCAGTGAGTTTGTTAACACTGACCTGTCTGTATATTTTGCTGACTTGCCGATGTGACGGCTATAGGCTTCTACCTTTAGCGTTTCATAGTATGTGCAGTTTCCTTTAGCGTTCGTAACATAGGAGCGTTCGCTGGTTTGTGCCATGGGTTAATGTTATCCCATAGATAGGCAGTATGTGCTAGTTGAGCCCAAGGACTTACAATAGTGTATTGTTGCACAGGGGTTCTAGCCCGAGTGGCTGTTTTCGGGAGCCAGTAGCTGCCCTGTAGTCCCTTGTCTCGTGGATTTCTTGGCCCTGTGACGACTGAAGGGGTGGGAGCCTGACTGCCCGTATCCGGGATTCAGCGTGGGTGCTGGTCCACTAGAGCATCGGCTGTTGTTATGCTGTTGTAGAGCTGCCGAGCCAGCTCTATTTTCCGCCGCCTGTGGTGTTGTCAGCGGCTTGTGAACTGCACATCTGCACGTCTGCGCGCTTGACCAACGTTGGAGGTACCATCTCGTGCACGTTAAAACGTTCTAGGACTGAGCGCTCTTAGATATAATTATCTATATCTTTTGTATCTTAGGTACAGTATTTATTGCCTTGATTTCACCGTTTATTCTTGATGTCATTGGTATTGTAACTGTACTGTTGACGCGTTATGCGATGACTGTCCTGACAATAATACTGTGATGGTGTGAGTCCCCGCGCGTCTCAGTGTCAGTTACTGTCGTGCGACTGCGTGTGAGAGAGCTAAGAAAGAGCACGCACCTCTTACACCTACACTTTGCAGCACACTCGGTTGTGACAGTGTGTGTGTGTGTGCGTGCGCGTGTGTGCGTGCGCGCGCGCGCGTCCGTGCGTGTGTATCTTTTAGTATTTACAAGATAATTTAAATCAAATTTGTAAACAACTATTGAACTGACATTGATCAACCAATAAGATAAAATAAAATAAAACTCACTGTAAAACGTTGTATGCACGCACGCCAGCACGCACGCACACACACACACACACACACCAAACCAACAGACCATGCGTGGTTGTTTTAAATCATTTTCGCGCTTTTGTTCATGACAAGTGCCAAGTGAAAACATGTCCGGTCAAGCCGATGTCCGGTGTAACCGATGGCCGCTCTATCCGATGAGTTTTTAGTCAGGTTAAAGAAGGCCCTCGGCCGGGAAATGATTTGCTATGTCGGTATAAACGGAGTCCGGTATAACCCATGGCCGCAATAAGTGGAGCATACTGTATTTGACTTATTTGTCCCACTTAATATAGACGTACTATCCCACTTAATGGTGACTTTTTAAATTCCAGTAAATATTGACTTATTCATTAAGCTTCCTACCGTTGAGTGATTTGTTGACTGATTTGTAATAAAGGTAAGTGTAGCGACATACCTGGTGGTCACTGCCCCATGTTCCTGTGTCAGTACCAGATTATAGAGACGCGTAGACGAACATTACTGGCAGAGAACGCAGTGTCAGGTTGTGGTACGTACACCGAAGTCTTGTTATTTACCGATGTCACACCCCAGAGAATACAGATACCGACGACTGACACACTGGACTGTCAGTCAGAGTATTATTATTTACCGATGTTACACCCCGGAGAACACAGTGCCATGATATGATGCGTAGACTGAAGCCAACGTTTCATCCGAGAGAAGACAGGTACTGACGACACAACTGTCATACAGAGTCGGGGTAATGTTATTTATCGATGTTACGCCCCCCAGAAAACACAGTGTCATGATACGTGCGTACGTACCACACACTGGCCTAAATACAGAAGTTGGTTGAGTCACTGATAAACACTGCAGGTTCAAACTTGCTTACCGTGTATGTCTTGTTATTTAGCGATGTTACACCCCAGCCGATCGATAAGATAATTGTTTCGCTTGGTGTTGTCGTGAGATAGGTACTTGTGATCAGGTACGTCCAAGGAAAAAGAAAAAGGACTGGGGGGTGGTGGTGGGGGTGGGGGGGGGGTGGTGGTGGCTGTTCACGCAAATTACCGATAGCTCGGTGGATTTCAACCACCGCAACACAAAGTTTACCAACTAACATTTATGGGCGACAAAACAAACAGGGTTTTCGATTAACAACTGACGGACTATTGTCCAGATCTGCAGAACGTTAACAGAGCGGTGTATGGGCCACTGTCGGTTTCGCATTCAGTTCACTTCGCTCATTTATTTTTTGACTTAAAGTATTCAAGTATCAAGTTACTTATGTCTTCAGTCAAATGTTTAGAACTTGTGTTTTTGTTTGGGTTTATGAGTGAACTGACATCTTGCTAGCATGAAATGGCGCGTCCTGATCTTCCCCCTGTTCACCTCAATCCCTACCGCGTCTGCTTCGTGCAGCTTACAACGTTTGGTCGGAAAACGGTAAAAACGTAGTACACCATTACTGCCCCCTCCCCCTCCAACCCCCGCCAAGAACAACAACAACAAAAACCAGGAACAACAACAACAACAACACACACACACACACACACACACACACACACACACACACGCACGCACGCACGCACGCACGCACGCACACAAAACAACAACAACAACAACACCCCAAAACGACAACAACAACAAGAGAAAAAAAAAAACAGAAAAAAACAAGAAGTTATCATCGCATTTCTTTACAAACCTATCAATCCCAGACGTGTACATGCGATCGATCATCTGTGTACGTGATCTCACCCACCATGCTGGTGTCGTTAGCGAACTACAGGACTAAAGGACTAAAGGACTAAATGAATAAAGAACTAAAGGACTAAAGAACTAAAGGACTAAAGGACTATAGGACTTAAGGACAGAAGGACCAAAGAACTAAAGGGCTAAAGGACAGGCCTAAAGGACTTAAGGACAGAAGGACCAAAGAACTAAAGGACTAAAGGACAGGCCTAAAGGACTTAAGGACAGAAGGACCAAAGAACTAAAGGGCTAAAGGACAGGCCTAAAGGACTTAAGGACAGAAGGACCAAAGAACTAAAGGACTAACGGAGAGGACTATAACGTCCTTTTCACTCAAGAGCCCGAGTCCAACCTGCCCCTGCCCGCTGTATGATAAGATTGGAGTTAAAAACAACAAGCCACAGCACACCAGTAGGAGCCACTTCAAGCCACTATAACACAAGGCGTTGGCCTTCCCCGCTAGACCCGAGACCACTGTAAATTATGCCGTCTAGTGGCTTGAAGTGGCTTCTAGTGATCTGAATATTTCAAGTAAAATTGCAATTTTTTTCCATGGACATTTCACAGCTAAGGTCCGTCAGGACATTTGTCGTAAGTATAGATCATGTGACTGGGTGCCCAGGGAGGATCCGGTAATGTAATAATAATAATGAGTATTGTATAGACGCTTTACCCAATTTCTTGAATCGACCCAAAGCGCCTCGAACTGAAACCAACACGCACGCTCACGTGAATCACACGTATTCCCCCACACATTGGACGTGAACACATTACAATCACGTGGTGCGAAGGGTCAGCTCAGCTGTTTAAGTTTCGGAATTTAGATTTGCATTTATTTGAAATTTTTTGGCTGAACATTTACAAAGCAGACGGGGAGGAAGCCGGAGTACCCAGAGAGAACCCCCGACGATCGGCCCGAATGAACGGTGCCACGTACGAGAAGGAAAATTCTTTTACGCCGAGTGGGACTCGAACCCCTGACCTCTCCCTTTGGTGGCAGAGTCTCTGAACCACTAGACCACCGACCGCCCCGGTACATGCAGGCAGGGATGCAAAACACAGCGGTCGATATGATATGAGTTTGTTTCAGGAAAAAAAATGCAGATCATCAAATGGCAGAGCAAATCCCACAATGTGCAGCATGTGACTCGCGACAAGACTGGCTGGCGACCGTCCAGCGAAGTTGGTTGGTTAACTGGGACGTTTATCGTCCGACGCCACAACAAGGTGACTGGAGACGGCCCGCGGGGGGCAGGTTATGGGGGATGGGGATAGCAACACTGTCTGAACAGTCCAGCTGAACATTTATTCAATCCAGTCAGACTGCCAGGTCAACCACATTTTATATCCTTCATTGTAGTGAACAATCAGATCCAGTTCATAGTCAGAGGAAGCGGGGCAACGTGAAAAAGGCCTTACAATTTTTGGCCCTGTCGGAATTCGAACTTTGAACCTTTCGATCTCGAGTCCAGCGCTCAAAGCGTTGAGCCACCGACTCCCCTTTGTCTGTCCATCGGAGCGTAGCTAGCGGCTATTTCGAGGCTCTGCGCGGCCCGCAAAGAAAGCACCGCCCAGTCGTGCAGTAGGGGGGAAAAAAAAGAACATGGACCAACCGCAGCGAAATGTACGTTTCTTAGACACAGAAAACTGGCCACAGTGGGCGTAATGTAGCAGATATAAACTTCAAACAAACTGCGTCTAAAAGAGCGTGAAAAATACTTTAAGACTGTGTAAGTTTTAGATCTAAATAAAGGGAATTTTCTATCGCCAAATAAAAAGCATAAAAGGCCAGGACTAAGGGTTTGACATGTGGTAAAAATGTCTAATTAGACCCAGTAAACTATAGCATAGTGACAAGAACAAAATATTGTTAAAAAGTAAAACGTCTTCTGCAACTGCTGTCGTGAGTTCGTATCTCGGCTGGAGCCAAATATTTGTGCTGGCTTTTTCATCGTTGCCCCGTCTTTGACATCACCCGTATGTGATGGAAACGGACGTTAATCCCGGAAACACCCACCCCACCCACCCTCCTGCAACTGCTGCAGTTTACAGAATTGCTCTAGGTCAACCGACTGTGGAGATATTTGAGCATATACACCGACACACAAACAAACCAATTGGCACATGCGCCACCGTGGTTACACAACACTGCACGCGCCCCTGACTGGGCTCGCGGCTCGTGACCAGTACACAGAGCTGGCCAGAGAACAAAAGGTAGTGGACGAGAGGGTGCAAACCACTCGGCAACACTTGATATGACTGAAGGCCTGTTACGTCACTGAGAGATCACTTTAGACAGTCAGAGATAAAACAACCAGTGGCCATGCACCTAGCCCAACACTGTACGACAAGGCGTTCCCCGCTTATAGTCAACTATCTACTTGACAATGACATTGTCAAGTGCATCGCACCACCTTTGGCCATGGATCTTCCCTCTCATTGAGAACTATCAGCTTTATGTGTGTGTGTGTGTGTGTGTGTGTGTGTGTGTGTGTGTGTGTGTGTGTGTGTGTGCTGCCAAAATTCTGAAATTGCCCAATTCATGAAATAGGCAAGTGACTTTGCCTGAATGTGAAATGATTTTCAACAGCTAGCTAAATTGTGAAATATGCAGCCAAGTTTAATCAAGATACTGACCATACAGACTTCACACAAGACTAGTTGTTAAAAAAGGGTAGAGGTTTGGAACTCTGTTGGCCGAGCTTGAGGTAGGTGGCACGTATACTGATGCCAGATTTCTCTCTGTTCAGTCTTGAGTTTGCCTAATTCGTGAACTCGGCAGTAAAATAGATTGCCTGTCCCATGAATTAAGGTGCCTAATACATGAAGTACGTACAGATATTTAAAAAAAATCACGTGAAAAGAAATGTATGTATGCGCTGCACAGTTCGGGTGTTAGTAAAAAAGTGAATTGCCTGTTTGATGAAGTTTGACATATTGCCTAAGTGAATTGCCTGTTTGATGAAGTTTGACATACTGCCTAAGTGAATTGCCTGGTTGACAACTTCACAATTTAAACACGACATAAGTATGCAAATATTTTTCCTGGAAAGCACGTTGGGCCTAGGACGCTTGGGAGAGAGCACCATGTAAGAGGTAATAACTGTTATTATCACCATCTGACGAACGCTCTGTGTTAAATCCGGTCCAATCATTCAGAGTGTTAGTGGCTGGTTGGTCACAGGGGGTGTCGGTCGGTCGCTTTATTAGGTAGTTGGTTGGTTGGTTGGTTGGTTGGTAATAGGATTAATGGAGTGAATCACCAGTATAGATGGTTTACAGGGTTGTAGACCTCTATAACTGACCACTACCCCACGCAAAACAAGTTATTAAGGGAAGACCAAACCGCACGTCATTTGCATATTTGTCAGAATGAGAGGAGCGATGCTATGAGTCTTACTATCTGTTGAAACGTAAACAAGTATTTCTGTACCTAGATCTCTAAACAGAGACAGCTTTCTGGCTGTACAGATAAACACGAAGTATCCAGATACACCATCAGTGCAGTCGTGACGACATCGCGGTAACCTAGCAACCAACGTAGGTTATCAACCAAAGATACGACCTGTTATACAGCCCACATGTATCAGAGATACACCATGCCTACATGTCCTTGTCTAGCTGTCAGCCACATGTCCTTGTCTAGCTGTCCTGTGGCTGATACTGACCTTGACGTCAAGTAGGCGATATATTGTGATATCATCCGACTCTGGTCTGACACAGTTTTCACAGTGAAATTCATCAACGCTATACTCCATGCACAGTACTGCAATATTAAATTAGGTGGCCTGCTAAGGCTTTTTCCTACCACCAGAGGTCGGTGTAAAAAAATTGATCGAGCGGCTGCCATTCACCTGGATTAACTGCCAAAGATGACAAGCGGTACTGTGACCTAGCTGTCTTGCCCTCTGAAATGCATAAGGTCCCTGAACACTTGGGGTCACGATTTGTATAGAAGGTGTTAATCTTCCTTTTTATTCCCACGACCAAGATTTATCTCCTACACAAACAAACGTGTGTGTGTGTGTGTGTGTGTGTGTGTGTGTGTGTGTGTGTGTGTGTGTGTGTGTGTGTGTGTGTGTGTGTGTGTGTGTGTGTGTTATAGTCCAGTGAATGAATTCAACACCTACATGATTGTTACGACATCACTTTAACCTACATTAATTTTCACCTTTTAGACACCTTCAATCTTTCACGACTCAACCTCTTACACCCAGTAATGCCCCCCCCCCCCTCCCATCTCCCACACACCGCCACCTCCCCCCGACCCCCTATGTCCATTCGTCACAACTATACGCATGTCCTGCGATTGTCAATGATTTCGTTTTCACACCATACACAATTATGTAAGAACCAAAATTTTAATTAGAGTTACAGACACAATGTTTGTCTCATTTTTGTGTGTGATGAAATAAAGTACAACCTCTACCATTCTGACACAAGTCTCTGTCGGTTTATTTTGTGTGTGTGATGAAATAAAGTACAAACTCCACCATTCTGGCACAAGTCTCTGTCAATGTTTGTACAGACGTATTAAACAACTCACTACAGGAATCAACAGATTATTATCGTGCCTCCCATTCACATGACGGTACCAGTATATAGCTTAGCGTCCGCTTATCTTGTGGGTGTTAAACCACCCAATACACCAGCCCCCCGTAGTGTAGTGGTTAGCACTTTGGACAATGGACCGGGAGACCCGGGTTCGAGCCCTAGCCCTGGCAAGCGGGATTTTTCCTACCTAGGTAGGCTCCTACCCAGAGCGGGGGTTTCTGTATGGGCCCAATGGGAAGGATGTTGCCACACAGCCGAGATTCACCCACTTCGCGGGTGCGACTTAGGAGGTGCTTCTCTTGTTATAACACGTCTTTTGATGTGGAAGGTTACACGGCTGGCCACGCAGGTGCCGTAGTTCCCTGGCCTGGTTAACGCCGGGATATTTATCGAGCCCCAGCCGACGCAAGCGGGATTTTTCCTACCTAGGTCGGGTTCTACCCAGAGCGGGTGTGCTAAATGGGGAGGCTGTTTTGTGTTATCACTGGAAGCTTGGAATGCGGCCCCGTCCCGCAGTACTAAGCCAGACGGACCTGCATGGCATTATCTTACCATCATCCTCACCTCCATCATCCTGCATAATAAAAATTGTCCCAGCTATCGAGCCAGCCCTCCGTGGATTCCACCCATCACCTGGGAGGAACACCACTGGAGCTGACAAAGGGTTGGGGCAGTAAAACAATAACAACAACAGCAGCAACAACAACAACAACAACAACAACAACAACCCACCCGATAATCCTTTGTGTGCCATACATCGTGGGAGCAAAACCGACGATAATTTTAAGGGTGGGTGGGTGTTTGGGAGTTTAACGTCCTTTTCCACCACATACGGGTGACATCAAAGGGGCAACGATGAAAGAGCCACCACAAACATTTGGCCCAAGCCGGGAAACGAACTCACGACGCGAGCATTATAAGTCCAACACTCTACCAGACGATAATTTTAAAGATTGAAAAAACAAAAAATAAAAAAAAATAACCTCCCCGTACATTGTGGGTGCAAAACCACCCATACTTTATGAGAAAGAATTTCAAGGGTAGAGTCGGTAACCGTACAGAAAATACCAACAGATATCTGTGTGAACAAATGAATGTCGATTGAAACTGTGCATATTATTGAAATGGCGGGCTGCTACGATGATGAGATCAGTCCCGACAAAACAAGTGAAAAACACTTTATCTGACAAACGTTTATGACTTGTATCGCTTTTCTGTATACAAGCGGCTCCCTGACTCATTTGAACTCTTGATTGGTGTGTCAGAAACGAAGGAACATTTTATATACGTACAGTACTCACACACTAATGAACCATGACGTGAATGTGAAGTTTGTGTTTATACATCGTGCTGTGACTGTAATCTTTGTCTGTGTTTTCTATGTAGGTGGGTCTTGCGGTTTGAACTGAGATATAAACTATCTGCATGTTCATTTAATTTGGCGTGTCAAAATTTTAAAAAAGTTCAAATCCGTCGAAGACTCTTGTCTGAATGCTGTGCATGGATAATTGCACACACACACACACACACACACACACACACACACACACACACACACACACACACGTAAACTGCTAACACAGACTTGTACAAGCAAAACTTTTATTTACAGAGGAAGTCATTGTTTCACAGGAGAACTTCTGTTTACAGAAAAAAACCACAGTCTCACAACAGAACTTCTGTTTAGAGAGGAAATCAGTCTAACAACAGAAACGTTCTATTTTGGTTTTCACGCGACATACAAAGAATCAATGCCGATATTGGCTCTAGGACACACATACCAATATTAGTTTCGGTAAGATCATTATGAACATTATCTACATGATTATATTCTGTCCAAAACAAATCAAAAACAAATTGTTAGAGGAAAAAATGAAGAACATTATATACTACAACTACTTTGACGGACGGAGGGTGGGGGGGGGGGGGAGAGGGGGGCATAGAAACGTAATATTTCTACTAAGTATGCCAAACTCAAATTCAAATCGCTTAAGAAAAATAGAATAAATCAAAGACATTACAGTCAACTTTATAGTCAATAAAGACAATTTGCCAAATACACATACTCACGTCTGTAGAATGTTCCATGAAACTCATGTATGACAGTGAACACGACCAGAAAAAACAACTCTATTTACATCATAGCCAGATTACACACTACAACAGAAAACAACAGTGATGATTTAGACAAACAAATCCAGTGTTCACACAGTTAGAAAAACAGTAGTTATGAACTACACAAACAAAACCGGTGTTCATATGGCTAGATTACGTCCCTTGCACTATACAGTTAGAAGAAAAACCAACAGTTATAAAGTAGACAAATAAAAGCGATCCTTACACAGTCAAAGAAAAACCAACAGTTATAAAGTAGACAAATAAAAGCGATCCTTACACAGTCAAAGAAAAACCAACAGTTATAAAGTAGACAAATAAAAGCGATCCTTACACAGTCAAAGAAAAACCAACAGTTATAAAGTAGACAAATAAAAGCGATCCGTACACAGTCAAAGAAAACCAATAGTTATAAAGTAGACAAATAAAAGCGATCTTTACACGGTCAAAGAGAGATAGAGAGGGAGAAGAGAAAGAGAGAGAGAGAGAGGGGGGGGGGGGGGGCGGGGGCAAATGGAGTAAGAGACACAGAAAAAAGTAAAAACCAGTCAGACAGACAAAGGTAGACAGACACACACAGAAATATACAGACACAGACAGACAGGAAGGAGGACAGAGAAAGAGAGACAAATACAAGCAATGTTCATGCAGACAGATTACACGGTACATAAAGAAAACAACAGTTATGAATTAATTAGACCAATACACCATTGTCCGTACAGTCAGATAACACAATACATTAGGAAAACAACAGTTATGAATTAGACAAACTAAACCGATGTACATACAGCCAGCTTACACAATACATGAGGAAAACTACAGTAATAAAATCAGACAAATACATCCCGTGTTCATCATACAGGTGAATATCTAGTACAGAATTTACAGCTCCAACAACTCACCTTGATCATAATCTACATACATGAAATCACATGTACCATGCATGTCCCAAGAGGGACAAAAAGAGTGGTGGTGGTGGGGGGGGGGGCGCATAGAGAGAGAGAGAGAGAGAGAGAGAGAGAGAGAGAGAGACACACACACACACACACACACACACACACACACACACACACACACACACACACACACAGACAGACAGACAGACAGACAGACAGACACACACACACACACACACACACACACACACACACACACACACACACACACACACACACACACACACACACACCACACAGAGAGAGAGAGAGAGAGAGAGAGGAGGGGCAAACAGACAGACAGACAGACAGACAGACACTGAGGCCAGGAAAGTAAGAAAGACATACAGACAGACCGACAAGGGGGAGTGTGTGTGTGGGGAGGGGGGGGGGGGGAGCGACAGTCAAAGGAGGAGGAGAGAGAGAGAGAGAGAGAGAGAGAGACAGAGACAGACAGACAGACAGACAGACAGACAGACAGACAGACAGACAGACAGACAGACAGACAGACAATTATAGACATACAGAAATAGCAACAGATACAGCTAGACAGGAGGGGTAAGGGCAAGGGGGGGGGGGGGGGGGGGGGGGGTGCAGGGAAAGAGCACTATTCATACACACTATTATTACACAATACATCAGGAAAACAACAGTTATGAATAAGACAAATAAAACCAATGTTTAAACGATCAGGTTATACAATACTTTAGGAAAACAACAGTTCTGGATCAGACAAATACAACCAATATGTTTCAGTTATGGATCAGACAAATACAACCAGTATTTATCAGTTATGGATCAGACAAATAAAACCAGTGTTTATCAGTTATGGATCAGACAAGCAATATTTATCAGTTACGGATCAGACAAATACAACCAATATTTATCAGTTACGGATCAGACAAATACAACCAATATTTACCAGTTACGGATCAGACAAATACAACCAATATTTAGCAGTTACGGATCAGACATACCAATATGTATCAGTTATGAAACAGACAAATACTTCCCGTCTTCATCATACAGCTGGCCAGGTACTGCCCCAGTCACGTGATCCATAAACACCGCTAGATGCATATTCACAATGTAGCAAGCACTGTACAAGTGTGAAGGCAGAAAACACTGTAGCTACAACTATAAAGACAACACAACTTGTAAGATAACGGCCTTCAGGGGGTACACAATATTGTACAGAAGTGACACAGGCCTGTCTGATGTGTGGGACTGGAGAGACCGGTGTCGTGTGAACTGCTGGGGTCGTTGGCGGGGGGGGGGGGGGGGGGGGCAACATCAGCAACACTGGGTAAGGAATACATAGACAACCCCCACACGACAACAACCACCGTGACGACAGCCCGTTACTACACGCACACACGTGAGAGGCAGAAAAGAAGATGGACACAGTAAGACAGACAAGGTAACAGACAGACAGATACAAATAGGAGAGGGGGCAAGTGAAGAGAGAAAGATAGGGACAAAGAGAGGGGAGAAGTGTGTGTGTGTGTGTGTGTGTGTGTGTGTGTGTGTGTGTGTGTGTGTGTGTGTGTGTGTGTGTGTGTGTTGTGGGAGGGGGGAGGAGGGGTGGTGGTGGAGGAGACAGCATAAGAGACGAATGAAGTAAAACAACAACAACAACAACAAGACAGACAGTCCGATGTAGAGAGACAGACACGAGGGGGAACAGACAGAGAAAATGAAAGACAGAGTGAGAGAGATAGACGAAGCCAAAGAAAATAAGAGAGCGACAATAAGGCAGACAGGGGGGGGGGGGGGGGGAGCGAGAGAAACATAAAGGGAGTGACAGAGGGAGAAGGAGAGACAGAGTATGAGAGTCAGGTAAAATCAAAAACAGACAAACAGATATACAGACAGACAGACAAAGTAAACAGACAGACCAAATAACAGACGTAGACAAAGACAGGCGGAGAGAGAGAGAGAGAGAGAGAGAGAGAGGCAGGCAGGCAGGCAGGCAGACGTAGACAAACACAGACGGGGAGGATGGGATCAGACAGAAAGATAGAGAAAGAGAGACAGCGACGGACATAGACAGACAGACAGACGTAGATAGAGAGAAACAGACTCAAAGAGAGAGACACAGACAGACAGACACAAAGACAGAGACACAGACAGAGAGGAGGGGGAACATGCAGAAAGACAGATCTAGAGAAAGAGAGGGAGAGAGACTGAGAGAGACAGAAAGAAGGGGCTGGAGAGAGAGAGAGAGAGAGAGAGAGAGAGAGAGAATCTGTAGTACCGCAACCTTTGCCAAGATGTTCAACACAAACAAATCAAGTACACGTTCTCTGACGTCAAAGCGAAATGGCGTCACGATTATAAACACGTCATACACTAACCTGTCTCCGAATGACGTCAATTACAAGTGTTTTGCGCGAGTCAAAACTGCAAAAGCTGAACGTAAAAAATATGTCAACACGAATTATTATTTTTTTCGTGGGGGTGTCACTGAGCGACAACGTCGACAACGGAGGGACAAAAACCGTTACGACGGAAACGCGACGACGATGGCGGGATCAACAGAAGGAAAACAAACAGGAAAATAACAAAGGATAATGGAAATATTAACATCGTGTAAAGAAAGTGACCGTTAGAAGTCGTTGTCGGTGTCCGTGGTGGTGGTAGTAACGGAGGAGGCGGGGGAGGAGAAAGAAAAGAAAGTAGAAGGAGGGGAAGGGGGGATAGGGGGAAGAAGTGTCGGTTATGTTGTCGTCGTTGTTGTAGTGGTCGTTGTCGGTGTCGGTGGTGTGGTGGTGGTGGTTGTCGCGGGTGTGGTTGGTGTGTGGTCATCGTCGTCGGTGTGAGCGTTGTCGTCAGTGTGGTGGTGTGTGGAGTCAGGGGATGGAGGATTAGGATCTCTTTACCCAGATAAGTTGTGATGTAGTACGGGACATGGACAGAAGTCGGCCCCAGTGTGAATCACCATCATAATCACCACTATACCGTGATCTCGCCATCCACATGACAACCTTCCGTTCCAGTCCCTGCACACACTCACAACCTGTTGCTATAATACTATCTGGACCTGACATGCTACCCACCTCACCCACACCCACATTATCACCCTCCCCAACCACCCGCACCGGCACTCCAGCCTGACGGAGGCCGCGCACCGCGCCGTTAGCTCGTCTGGTCACGTGACCCGCGTCGTCTGTCTCGTCATCGTGGAGGTTATACAACGACGACAGGACGAAGACGTCCCGGTACTGTAAGGCCGTGGTGCTGCTGCTGCTGGGGTTGCCGCCTTGGCCTGAAACGTACAACGACAAACGTCAGTAATGGTGGTGGTGGTGGTGGTGGTGGTGGTGGTTGGACGACGGGCGGGTTGTAGTGCAGACCACGATGATGGTAAGGATGGTGGCGGTTGTCGTTGTCGTAGTAAAAACTCGGAATTGCACTAAAATTTTAAACAGTGCGTTGGTTAGATCTAAATCATACACAGCACATACAACGACCAACGCAACAACAACGACGACACTTTCACCATCACAAACAGCAACAACAAACCTAAAGGAAATCATGTGTATCCTCCCCTATCCACCCACCCAACCCCCACCCCTTTATCCAAAGAATAAACAATTTCTCACTGAACTAGATCTACAAGATTAACTCTCGATCCCGACACAATTTACCTCCCCTGTCAACTGGTGAATGAAAACATGGCATTGTGATTACCGGTTGAGGTCGTTGTAGCGGTGCTGCTTGAGGACGTTGTTGTGGTTGTGGGTGTTGTCGTAGCGGAAGTGTTCCCTTGTCCTGCAACACATTACAGGTATATTATTCTCTCTCTCTCTCTCTCTCTCTCTCACACACACACACACACACACACACACACACACACACACACACATGCACACTTACCGACGTGTAACACCTGTGTCAGGATCCTCCCCACCTCCCGGCCGCACGCCTCACAGTCACGTGTATCCTCCTCCTCGTGCCCGGGTCCCTGGTGGCTCACAGTGATGACGGGCGGTCCGTCAGCTGGCAGGGGAGCCGTTGGTGTTGTGTAGTCGGGGACACGTCCTGACTTAATGCTGTATGCCTCCGCCACCTCCCGTACAACGCACGGGGGGCAGCGCAAGGGAGTTGTCATCGTGTGAACGTGATTCTGTAGACATGAGGGTGCGTGGCCAGGCTGTAGGTTTGCTGCCCACAGCCTGACGTGCTTCTTGTTGTTGACTAGCGCTCGGTACAGGGCATCCAGTTCGTCACTGTTACAGAGAATGGAGAAGACGGTTAGTGGATGACGTCAACCATGAGAGAGAGAGAGAGAGAGAGAGAGAGAGAGAGAGAGAGAGAGAGAGAGAGTTATCTCACAGTCCATAACTACAACAACCACCAATACCACGTCCACAATAATAAGAGCGACAACAACGACGACGACGTCAACCACGCCAGCGACAGCAACAACAACCACAAAAACAACAAACACAAAACAAAAATCCCAATAAATGAAGAACTGATAAACAAAGAAATATTACCGGTAACTCTACAGATCAACAAGTCAACTGCACGACTGTAAGAAATTTTCAAACCAAAACAAAACAAAACAAAATCAGCAAATTTGGCGTCCACTAATAACAAACCCCACAGTGTAGTGACAGCGGACAGACAACTAGCAGACTGAGGCTGAAGACATGACTTGACTTCGAACGTCCATGGAGAGAAGAAAACGTCCACCGGTTTTCTGGTCGCAAACGTTAGTGACGTAAAATCTGTACAGCTCTGACGCAATAGTCCACATTTCCGATTTCAGCAAGTAGTTTGACGTCAATACTAAGCAACTTGTCTTTTATTATCATGCTTATAGCAGTACCGCCATGCCCTCTGTGTGTGTGTGTGTGTGTGTGTGTGTGTGTGTGTGTGTGTGTGTGTGTGTGTGTGTGTGTGTGTTATGCGTTTGGTTAGCAAGTTCTTTACATGGTCTAGTTCGCCTTTTCTGGTTTTTAGCGCCCTTGTGTAACAAAGTGAGTCTATGTACTAACCCTCCGTCGTCTGTGTGTGTGTGTGTGTGTGTGTGTGTGTGTGTGTGTGTGTGTGTGTGTGTGTGTGTGTGTGTTTATTTTAAAATTTTGCATTTTCCTGTGACCTTGACCTCCAGCACAGGTCACTGAAATCCCTGGATAGATCTTGTGGTTGTCTATCATCTTGTAAGATTTGGTGTCCCTGGTGTTTGTAGTTCCCGAGAAAATGCCAGTGTTAAGGTTTTCTATACATTTACTGCGGACACACACACACACACACACACACACACACACACACACACACACACACACACACACACACACATACACACACACACACACACACACACACACACACACACACACACACACACACACACACACACACACACACACAGACGACGGAGGGTTAGTACATAGACTCCCGTTGTTACATACGTGGGCCAAAAATCAGAAACAATGTATAATACGGGTTTGTGTATTCTCCTGTGCAAGCCTTGGTGTGTCTGCACCCGCGATGTACAGCGCGCAAGTTTTCTTGTTTTACGAATAGGTGCGTGTTCACCCAAAAAGTACGGCGCGCAAGTTTTTAGGGGTGAGTGAGTGAGTTTTCAGGGCTTAAAGCCGCGCAAGCCGCAAGTTTTTAGGTGCCGTACGGGGATGGTAAAACACTTTAGTTTTGAAAACCAACCAATCTATACCCGAACACGCAAACACAAAACACACCAACAGAACCATTCAACACCCGAAAACACACACACACACACACACACACACACACACACACACACACACACACACACACACACACACACACACACACACACACACACACAAGCAACACGAAGGAAACCATTTATGTTTGTTCGGGTGTTGAATGGTTTTGTTTCTGTGTCTTTTGTTCGTGTGTCTGTTTGTTTCTTTCTTTGTTTAATCGGATGTTGAATGGTTTTGTCAGTAAAATCAGTAATTCCGCCAAGCAGAACTGTGTTCGTGACGACTAGCAACAGAACTGTATGCCAGTTCTTGTGTGCCGTGCAAGGAAAGTTTAAAGGGCAAGGCAAGTCAAATGCAATGTTGGGTTTAGGGGATAGATAGTGGTGTCCTAGACGGCTGCAGCCCAAAAGATTTCAACACGAATACACCATTCAGCATTTATCACACCAAACGGCAGCCGAAATTCGATGCCAGGGGGTTGCCATGTTGATCCTAGCAGTGACGTCACTCCACCACTCAGCAGCAGGCGAGATTCTGACATTGTGCGTGCAGGTGTGCCTGCTACACGTTTTAGGCGTGCTATTTCTGGCTCGTATACACACTTTGCTTATTTTCTGAAAGCTAGAATGGATTTGGGGATAGTTCCCTATAATTTCGAGCCAGAATCAGTATTCTGAGGAAGAGCTCAGTAAGGGGTCAGGCAGAAAACAGTGGGAACGATGGGGAAGAGCCGATTGATGAGAACGAGTGCAATTGTGGGAGATGCGTGTTTGACAAGTGAAGCAGCAACATCGCAAAAGCGCCAGGGAAACATACCGGGGTAAAATGATCTCCACAAACGAGGTCTCGATTGTTCCAGGCGTATTCCTGCACTCGGTGGGGCAAGCGAGCCGTTCTTCAAGGTCTCCAACCATTTGGCACACAACCTCCGTTTTTCCTTTGATTTGTTTAGATTCGGAAATTCAAAAAAGCTTTTGTGGCTTCCATCTGCATTCTTACACGTGCCCTGTTTGCTGAAACAACCAAACGCTTTGCACTAGCTGTGGCATCTCGAACACAAAATAATACTCTGGAACAACCCGCTCAAAGCGGGCACTGCTGACAGTGGTGGTGGAGTGACGTCACCGTCAGCACCTTTCCCGTCTCATTCGCGAAAGAGTGCGGAAACATGGCGCAGCCCAGGAACCGAAAGCAGAGGGTGTTTTCGGCGCATTTTTGAGTAAATGGTACTTTGTTCACGAAAACGTTTGCTGTCTAACAGCTTAGGACCTCAATATCTGTCATTTAAAACCCAATAGTGCTCTTGACTTGCTGTACCCTTTAAGTTTTAAACCGGCTGCAGCAGACCCCTCACAGAACCTGCTTCTTGTCTGTGGCTGGACAACGCGTGCCACGAGGAATCATCGCAGAGATCTGTAAGCAATAGCGCAGGATTCTTCTTGCGTATATTATTAGATGTGTTGATTCGTAATGCTAGTTAGAAATCTTGATTAGCCGAGATAACGATAGAGATATGATTTGTATTTGTCTTGTGTTTATAGGGAGCCATTAAGTAGACTGAATGAGTAACAATAGATTTAGGGACGTTGCTAGATCAAGGTCATTCAAATGAGATCTCCTCAATGTCTATCATTATGCCAAATTTGACGCCTCTACTATTTGTAGTTCCTCCGAGAACGGTCATGTTAAAATTCCCACCACACGGCTTTAATGACCTTGACCTTCAGTCACGGTCATTCAGGAAGGTAGGTCTCATTGCTGTTTATCATCATGCCTCGTTTGGTGCCTCTACTGTTTGTTGTTTCGGAGAAATGGCCAACCTTAAAGTTTCAACAACAACAACAACAACAAAACATGATGGCCACCAGCCCAATATGTTGTTTCCATTTGATCACCTGCTATCGTCACGGTCGTTCTTTTGTAATGCCATGTATCCACACACACACACACACACACACACACACACACACACACACACACACACACACACACTCTTTCTCTCTCTCTCTCTCTCTCTCTCTCTCTCTCTCTCTCTCTCTCTCTCTCTCTGAATGGAAACAACTGACCGGGCTGTCACACCAATCTTGTTTTTGGAAGAGAGACGTCAAGTTGTATTCTTTGAAATCTATGACGTTTTTGCTCACTGGGATGACGCATAATACATTTGGCGTAATAACTTTGATACAGTTCTTGCAATGAAAGCAGGCCCATGAAAATTGAAGTGTTGCTGCTGCGTGCGCAGTGTAAAGATCGAATTAATACCGACCCAATATGTTTAACAGACAAGTCTGCGCGGCGAACGTTTTCTAACTACGCACACACACACACACACAGACTCGCGCGAGCCGCGTTTGTGCTCCATTGAGACCTATGTGGTGTTCTCTCACTCTACTATGCTATTGAGTGAGAGTCAGTGGGAAAAACAAAGCACACTACATCAATGAAACTCCCGCTTTCCCCGTCTACACATAGAGAACGCCCAAAAAGTGGCGACACATCCCCAAGAAATGCCAGTATCACGTCAATCAAACATGACGTCGGAAAAATGACGCTAATACTGCCTTTTGCGTCAGTGCGCGCGTGCCTTTTCTGCGATGGATCTGACCTGTTCAGTACGTAAGCAGCCCTGTACAGCGTTCTGGGTTCTTCTTCTTTCATGAATTTGTTCTCCGTGCATATTCTGTTCATAAAGTATTGGAGTTGTATTCTGTTATATCCCGTGCCTTCTCTGCGATTGCACGAAGATGGCGACATAGTAGAAGTAAAATACACGTCTCCAAACAGAGGAATTCGGAAAGAAAGTGGCGAGACACCCCCAAGAAAAAACAGCATCACGTCAATCAAACATGACGCACTTACTTTACGTCAGTGCGCGTGCGTCTCTTCTTCGATGTTTGTGAGGCGTGTGGCTTGTAGAGGAAATGTGCTGTGAGTACAAATTTTCGAGTCAACTGACGATAACGGCTGCAGTGAATTTTTCTAATTTTTTTGTATATTTTTTATGGCACCCCAGGCTCATTATCTATGTATAGTAGGAGCGATTTTGAGATCTAAAGTGTGTTCACCAGCACTTTCATCAGGTACGGCTTACGCCAAAAGTATAAAAGCGACAACCTCCAAAATTCACTTAGTTGAGAGTCCGTATTCATGCTATCTATGTCCAAAAAATGGAGTGGTTTAGGTAAATATTACGCCTTTAAACGCCAGAAAGCCACTTTTTCTGAAAAGGGCAATAACTCGCAAATCATGTGTGCAATCGTACCTGGATCGGGCCTTCTATTCAACAATCCTGATTCATTTAGAAACCCCAAATTTGAAATCGATCGGTTCAGTATTTTCGGAGAAATAGGCATCTGAACTGGGTTCACATGCAATGTCAACTCAGGCTCGGTTTACATGAAAATTATAAGAGCGACCATTTTCTAGTAGTGACTCTGTTCAGAGTCCGTATTCAAGCTATCTACTGCCAAAAAATTGAGTGATTTAAATAAATATTACGCCTGTACACGAAAGACAACCAACTTGTCTCAAAAGGGCGATAACTCCCAAATCACTTAAGCAATCATCACACGCTTGAATCGTCTAATGTAACATTTTGATATATTTGGATACCCCAAATTTGAAGCCATTCGGTTGAGTATTTTCGAAGAAACGGGCCTGGACACAATTCACACACACACAGCCGCACGCACGCACACACGCACACACATACGCACAGACGGCACTCACTGAGGAGGAGAAGCGCGTTCGGTGGACCGTACATGTCAGCATCGATGACGCACGTTTTGTTACGTCATTGTCAGAGTTACACTTGCAAAATCGTCTCTGCGGGAGATCGGCGGTGCGTTTGTACCACAGATGCTTGCCCATGAACGTGGAAAATTTAGCCCGTCCTATGATGTTGTTTCCATTACTATGGAAACAACATAAAAAGCTTGCATGACCTTGTCTGAAAGTCATTGCATACAGGTATGTTAGTAAAGGTGTTGTCAGTTATACCATCGTTCAAAGTTAGATGCTTCTTGTTCTAGATTCTGAGAAAATGCAAATGTATAATTTCCAAACAGACTGCTTAAAAATGGTATGTATGCATAGGTCTTAATTATCACTGCCAGGTGTGGCGCCTCAGCTGTTTGGTTTTTTCCTGAGAAAATGCCAATATTAAGATTTTTCAAAAATAGCTTGTATGGCCTTGACCTTGAAGCAAGGCCATTATATTCACGCGGACAATTTTGACAGGCAGTGAGGGACCTGATTAACCTGAGTACTCTTACTCACCTCACACAATGCCCCTACGCTTACATGTACAGTACCATTTATTCAGATCGCCGTGACATCTCACCTTTATTATTGCCAGGCGGACTTCCTGGACAAGGGGTGGGGGACATGACCAGACCATCCTTCGTTACACCGACTCGCACTTACGTCTTTGCCAGCGTCTTCGCAAACGAACCACTGGTCGACCCGTCTCCAGGCGGGTTTACAGTTTCCCAAGTGTACACGCCTCCCAGCGTTTGGGCGTGCCTAGGACCTATGCCTAAGTCCCCCTAATGTTTTCGGATTGCCGTTTCCTTGCAGCCTTATAATGACCAGCACGGACATTGTGACAGGCAGCGATGGGACATGACACCTTTGTCTACGTGTGCTCAGGTAATGCTATGACATGATGCTATGCTCACGTCTTTTTGCAGATGTGGGTTCCCCCTCACTTCTGTTTTACTAATACAAACAGCCTGGCCAGCGCCCATGGGACGCGACCACATTACTCTTTGCTAATACGCTTACATAACATGTGTCTATTCCAGGTACGTCTATTTTAGTCTGCAGCTTCTTGTCGCCCTTGTTTCTCCAGTGCAGACCTATTGGCGAGCGGCAACGGGACACAACCATCCGTCGTGCCATTTCCCATTCATATCATGCCACTATGCCTATATATAACACATATACATAGATATGCCCCAGTTACTCGGATCGCTGTTTCCTTTTATCTTCATTACTGCCGGTACAGACCTTCACGCTGACAGGAGGGGGCACAACCCTCCGTTGTTACAGTACTTCTCACATAAAACCAGTGCTAAAAGCGCTGATACGACTGACTCGGTTACTACTACTGGCTACTACGCATTTACTAATAAACTACTCTCCAGTTTCAGAGTGCTGTTTTCCTCCATCGCTGATAGTAGGCGGGCGGCGACGGGACACAACCATTAGTTTTGCAACTGTGCTTATCTAATACTATGACACCATTATTACACCTATTCCGATAATCAGATTACTGTTTCACTGTTATTTGTACCAGTAGGCACAATTCTGCAGGCGGAGATGGGACGCGACCATTGTCACAGCTGCTGTGCTCCCCCCCCCCCCCTCACCCTCTTGTTATGGGGGGCAGCCCACCCCTGCAGCGTGGCGTCTTTCAGTCTTGCCCCCAGAACTGGTGTACACTATGGAACATTTTCCCTCATTAACTTTCCCCTCATTTCGGCACTTTATGGTCGGAGTAAAGTGTCCTCGGCAAAAGCAGCTGCTGATTTGGGGCTTTTTTGTGTAGACAGTAGTATGAGTCAGTGGCAGGCTATGTGTTTGATTTGTGAGAAGGTGGAGGAAGAATGACGAGGGCTGGTGTGTGTGTGTGTGTGTGTGTGTGTGTGTGTGTGTGTGTGTGTGTGTGTGTGTGTGTGGAAGAAGGCACGCTCCGGCCTTCAAAGGGATTTATATTGGAGAGAGCGACAAGATAAAACTGACAGACCTTCAGTCTGCAGCCCGTCCAGGGGTAGTCAGCGCTTAAGCATGACCATCCCCTTGTTTCCCCCTCTCTCGCTCGCGGCACGCCATTACGTAACAGCACACCCTAGGTCCAGCGGCTCCCAGCAGAGGGGCGGCAGCCAAAAGCCGCGGACGGCAGGAGCCCGAAGAGGCACCCTTGGTCGCTGACCCACTTTCAGATTTAAGCCAGCCAGCCACCAACAGGTTTTTTCGTCTGCAGTAGTGCGCGTTTCGACGTTTGGGAAAAAGACGTTTGTCCCCCCCCCCTCCCCGCCCCCCCCCCCCCCCCCCACACACACACACCAGAGGAGACATCCCAACCTAGGGAAGGGTAGGAGTCTACTATTCTGTCTGCAACGGTGCCGATAATTATGTCGCTTTGGTGTGCCATTAATTATCTCTCATGTACTTTTCTCTCGACAGATCTCTTCCCTCAAGGCCTAGCACAAGTTCACAGGAACCAGCGGCTATTACATACCCTCGCGTCTGTCTGTCCATGTTGACAGTAGTATGAGTGGGTGGTATGCTATGTGTTTGATTTCTGAGAAGGTGGAGGAAGACTGACGAGGCCGGGGTGATGTGTGATGTCAGTGTGTGTGTGTGTGTGTGTGTGTGTGTGTGTGTGTGTGTGTGTGTGTGTGTGTGTGTGTGTGAATCATTACGCTGTACAGTTTTCCACACGTGTGAATGTTCTCCGAGTGCATTCTGTTTCATTAAAGCTCCTTTTGCTGCTGCCAATGTACATGTATTATTTTTTCTTTTTTCTGTTTGCGCGTTTCGCATAATTATTTTTCATTAATATCAATGTTTTGTTCGTGTTTGTTTGTTTGTATGTGTGCGTCTTCGGGTGTTGATTGGTTTCGTTTGGTTTGTGAACAAAACCATTCAATATCCGAACAAACAAACACACAAACACACAAACAAACAACGCACGAATCAAACCAATTAACACATGAACAAACATACAAACAAATAACACACAGACAAATCCAGTCCGATCAAACAAACAAACAACTCACCCAAAGCCTTCCGCTTCATCGGCGATGAGACAGACGTCGAATGTTGGTCTGGCCGTCAGCGTCGCCACTAGTCTGTCCACAGCTCCGTCCTGCTTCAGGTTGTCATGAAGGTGGACACGACTGGCCGCTTGTTCTCCCAGTATCAGCCGGGCCGTCTCCTGCAGCTGCTGCTTGATCAGGTGGGCGGCGGCGAGGCTCAAATTATTCCGACTGAGGATGTCCACGTTCCCGTTTTGCCGCAGCCACTCCAGGGACATAATTACTGCCGTGAGAGTTTTCCCTGTCCCTGGCGGTCCGGCCAGATAGGCAAGGTCAGGCGCCTGGTTGATCAGGTCCACCTGATTAAACATAAACATTGTCACGTGACAATTATATCTGTTATAATAAATTTCAGAGTGTGTACACTGAGGGGATTCTAGTTATTAGGCTTCTTTTTTTTTTAATAATAATGAATCACATAGCGCGCATACTCCCGCATTATATGGGGGGCATGGGGTATAGAGTCACACAGCCGGTAATATACAGTAAAGAATCACCTGATGGAGATAAAGAGACAAAGTTGATAACGGGAAATACAGACTACTTGTGCGCTTTATAAGTGAACACTGGATAAGACTGGATAGATTTTTACCTGCTGGGGATAAAGAGCGACTATAGACATCCTGTCGGCGACATGGGAGACGAACTGTCCGGCAGAACGTAAGTCTGTCACGTGTAACCGGGGCTCGGTCTTACAGAAGATCCTCACTACAGTCGCCGGACCCGCAAATCTGTCAATAAATCCATGGTATGGTATGACACAGGAGAGAACAGGAAAGCATGATGTGTGAAATAACCTCAAACTATGACACTTAATTTTGTGTTACAAATTTCACCGCTGTTTGGGAAACTCTCTCTCTCTCTCTCTCTCTCTCTCTCTCTCTCTCTCTCGTACAGGCTTACGTTCGTTTTAAAGAAAGCAAAATAACACGAATGACAGAAGAGCAAAATATGATGACATCGTTCCCCACACAAACAGCCATGACATCCTACGGTTTGTCAGAAGCCAACTGGTGCAAGACATTAGGCCCAAACCATTAAATAGGTTAAACACTTCAGTAATATGGAAACACATCATCAGGCATAGCTCGACGAATGACGTAGATGATTTCATTCACAGTGAGTTGGATCCTACCTGGCCACAAGGTCCTCATACACGTCATCCGTCATGGCGGGGTCCGGCCCGGCCCCTGCTACACACCGTGTCCACCAACTGCACAGACTTCTCATGACGTCATCAGTGACTTGGTGTGGCGTGCCAGCGTCCGACATGTTGTCAGAACACAAACAGTAGTCCACAGGGTCGGCAGTTAGTGGAATATCCAGCTCTCTACACAGGGCCTGTAGCAGACACAGTTATACAAACGTGCAAGTCAGTTGAAAACTTAAAACGAAGAGAGACGAAACACGAAATAAATTATGGCTCTTGAAAATGCAACTCCTTTCTACTGCCTTTATCGTTAATTCCATTTTATAAACCTCCAGCAGGATTTGAAAATGCAACATTTTGATGGACATTTCAACCTACTCCATGCCAATATTTTTACTCTCGAATGTGACTTTGCTCTAACAAGCTTTCATCTTATCAATCTTCATGCTTTCACGCTATTTTTGTGTACAACAAACACTAGATGAACAGTTCCTAGTAAACTGTTACTGCTATGGATCACACACACACACACACACACACACACACACACACACACACACACACACACACACACACACAGAGAGAGTCATCAACTCACATCTCTGGTGAGCGGATCTTGAGTCAGTGCTGCCCGCAGTGTGGCGCTGGAAACAGAAGGCAACATTAACGTCGCACGCACTCTCGGAGGCTGCTGCAGGTCACTTGTCACGTGACGCAGGACTTCACGTGCCTTTCGCAACTGGCCAGGTTTCTGTTTTATCGGCCTTTTCTGTCCTGGTTTCTTAATGTTCAGGGTCTTCCTCAGTTTAGCGAGCACGTCATCTTGTAGCTGCTGCTGAGTCAGTCCCCGTTCTGTAGCGGTGGCCCCGACAGACTTGATCTCACCTGCCAGTATGCCGTACTGTCTATGTATGATGAGGACATCAAAGTCTCCAACATCCAGTTGCTTCTTCTTCAAATCCACGGGTCGCGGTAATGAGGATGAGGCGGGGGCGTAACACGGGTCGTCGAGATAATCGCCGAAACCCATCTGGGACAAGACGAACATGACGTCACGCTGAGAGTGGCTCATGGCCCGGAGACAATGGAGGACGTGTTGCTGCGCCCTGTCATCCCGTACATCGCTCGTGGACAACACGTTACTGGCGCCCGCGGGACGTTCATCTTGTGCTGACTGTGGGACGTTGACGTCCAGCCCAGCTACCACCTGTGTCTCGTGCTGCACGCGGTGCATGTAGACGTGCGGCAGGAAGTGTGTCCGCTGTAACAGGTCTGGATACCACTGTCTCACACACTGCCGCCATGACATCGGAACCTGTGTCTACAAAAAGAGAAATAAATACAGTCGGGCCCGGTTATAAGGAGCTCGGTTATAAGGTACCTCGGTTATAAGGAGCAAAAAAAAAATCCCCGATTTACTTTGTTCTTTGTTATGACTTGCGAAAACTCGGTTATAAGGAGCTCGGTTATACGATACCTCGCTTATAAGGAGTGAAAAATTTTGCCCCAAATCGACCCTGAGCCCGGTTATAAGGAGTGCCGACTGCACCAGCTTGAAACCGAAAGTAGGTTGAGTTATTTCATACGCCTTTGCTTTCGCGAAACTCACTTCCGTTCGTCTCCAAGATGTCGGAACGGAAGAAAAGGACGTCTTTGTCCCTCAGTGAAAGCTTGAAATAATCCGAAAGATTCAAGCCAACCCTCTAAAAAGGAAAGTAGCTATTGCAGAAGAGGTGGGGGTTCCCTTCACTACACTATGTAACATGGCGAGATCGCCAAAGATACTTGAACCAGGTTTCCCAAGGTTCGGAAGATCTTTCTCGAAAAAAGTCGAGATCTGCCACATTAGACAGTGTCGATCAGCATCTACTAAAATAGTTTACAGATGCAAGGTAAGGCTTCTTCTTCTCTGTGTGTGTTTGTGTGTGGGTGACAGACTTAGAGAGAGAGAGAGAGGGGGGGGGGGCTAAAGACATAGATCTAGAAGACAGGGGGCCTGAAAGAGAGAGGGAGAGAGAGAGGGGGGGGGGCGGGGGGCGGGAGGGAGGAATGGAAAGACAGGGGGACTGAGAGAGAGAGAGAAAGTGGAGGGGGGGGGGGGGGGGTCGGTTTTGGTCGCCCTTTGTGTATGTGTGTGCATGGGTTAATCTGTGAAGTATTGAGAAAAAAAACAAAAAACAAAAAAAGAAACACTGAAAGCTGCATGCAAGATGAATAAAATTTTGATTTCAAGATAAAATGAAGACCTTTCACCCCCTCCCATCCCTCGGCCATCAGGCTTTGTTATGTACATGTACGGCTTTTAGGCATCTTTCCTCAAGAAATAATGCATGTATTCAAACTGTTTATGAGATGAGTGGCTGCACAGCCGCGGGCATTTCGCTAAGGCCTTCAAAATACAGTACACGCCAAATATAAGAAAACATGGATATTGCCAACCAATCTCCCACCCCCCACCCCCCGGCCAAACCCTTCTTAATTATGTTTTACAAAAAAAACTCGGATACAAGAAACTCGCTTTTAAGAAAACTCGGTATTAGGAAAGCAAATTTCTTAGTCCACTTGATACAAAACCTGAAAAAAAACCCCTGAAAGTACATTTCGAAGAAAATTTCAATCATTCTAAGAAACCAAAAGTGCATTACCTGGGAAAGGCACATTATTTTGCATTATACTGTATTATTGTCTTGAACTGGTTCTTTACCATTGTATGATAAATTGAATGTTGGCAAGAAGAAAAAATACGAGAGCCTTTACTTGTTCTTTCCAGCAGCACTATTCATTTTGAAATAAAACTTCTACTCCCAAAATGTTTCGTTGGTAAGACTACATTATTCTCTGAATAACTCTCTCTCTCTCTTTCTCATAAGCTCTTTTTTGTTTGGTTGGTTGGTTGGGTTTTTGTTTGTTTATTTATTTTTTTATTTTTTTTTAGCAAATAGCCAGTTACTGTTGGGAAGCAAAAACAGTATTTTCATGTTCAAACAAACAAAATTTAACCTGACATTGAAGGAGGCCTTGAGTGACCTTGACGACGTAATTTGTTTGAGTAATTTTCATCAGATTGTTGTTTCATTGTACGAGAGAGAGAGAGAGAGAGAGAGAGTGTGTTGCTGATTCTGACACCGAAAAACGGCAAAAGTCCGGTTATAAGGTAGTTGGGCTTGGGTACTCCTTATATCCGAGAACTCTGTTATAAGGAACCTCGGTTATAAGGAGTAAAATTTTCGGTCCCCGAGCACTCCTTATAACCGAGTTCTACTGTAATTACATGAAGTGAGCAGGTTCTGTTACACATTTTTACCAGACTAAAGTACGTGAGTAGTTTAGTTGCTTTGATTCAATGCACGACCATGTCTTCCACAGACAGAAAACTTCCCAGGTCGGATGATTTCTCTGCAGATTCACGGAAAATGAAAGCGATGCATAGTTTATCATTTCCCGTTCACTTAGAAGAAGGGAACGACTTTCGTGGAAGTTTAAAACTTGTGTTTTTGTTTGGATTTGAGTTCACGAGTGAATTGACTGACACCGTCTTGCCAGCATAAAAAGGCGCACTTTATTCTGTCAGCGTCGTGCTCTGCCGACGTACAAACACGTTCGTCTGCTATGTGCAGGCGCTGTCGACTGTCAGTTTTTACTAGGATAAACGTTCAAAATACAGTATACCATAAACTGGCCCCAAAAAGGATGATAAGGCATTTACACCCCATCAAACTGTGGGATACCGACTCGTATTTTGATCCAAGACGCAATCAACCCTTCGCTAAAGCTCAGGGTTGATTTGCGTCTTGGATCAAAATGTCGTCGGTACGCCACAGCTTGATGGGGAATAACTGCTAAATATTCTGAATCGCGCGTACATCACAAGAGGTTAGTACGAAAGCCGAAACAGGTAATTCTTGTCATTTCAAACGTGTGTGACTGTTTTCAGCCATTTTTTGATAGGCCACCTT
>JACVVK020000678.1:0-120000 GCA_018292915.2 Batillaria attramentaria | reverse complement strand
TACTTATGTTTTCCATAGGCCTAAAACCACAGACGTATAGATCTAGATCTATACGTCGATGCCTAAAACACATGCGAAATATATGGGGGGAGACCACCTGTCAGTCGCTGACATCTTCGTTTTTGTTTATTTTCTTAAAATGTTTTACGGCGGCTAGTGTAGGGTTGGGTCAAACAACTGCGTAGATCTGCGGGATGCGCGCTAATGCGCGCAGACAACTCTTACGCGTTGTCCCTCAAAGGGAGGTAAGTGAACTATCTTTATGTTTCCAAGATCTTTGCATTATGCTTCTGAGTGTGAGTCAGTGGCAAAAACGAAACCCACTGAAATTCCCGCTTTCCACATGTCAAGTTGTAGAGACTCTTGCGAAAAGATATTGCATTTCGATGCAAAATAATTTCTAGACCATCCCAGAACATGCTGGTGCAGTAACGTCAGTAGATTACGTCACCTTGGAGAGATTTCGAGCCTTCCAGTAAGTTGAGGAATGTTCTAGATCTGACCTGTTCAGTACGTAAGCAGCCCTGCACAGCGTTCTGGATTCTTCTTCTTTCATGAATTTGTTCTCCGCGCATATTCTGTTCATAAAGTATTGGAGTTGTAGTCTGTTGTATCCCGTATCATCTCTGCGAGTGCACGATGATGGCGACATAGCATAAGGAAAATACAACACCACGTCTCCAAACAGAGGAATTCGGAAAGAAAGTGGCGAGACACCCCCAAGAAAAAACAGCATCACGTCAATCAAACATGACGCACTTACTTTACGTCAGTGCGCGTGCGTCTCTTCTTCGATGTTTGTGAGGCGTGTGGCTTGCAGAGGAAATGTGCTGTGAGTACAAATTTTCGAGTCAACTGACGATAACGG
Source organism: Batillaria attramentaria (assembly GCA_018292915.2). NCBI lineage: Eukaryota > Metazoa > Mollusca > Gastropoda > Batillariidae > Batillaria > Batillaria attramentaria. The sequence continues at coordinate 119,132 of JACVVK020000678.1, read as the reverse complement.
CTGCAGTGAATTTTTCTAATTTTTTAGTATATTTTTTATGGCACCCCAGGCTCATTATCTATGTATAGTAGGAGCGATTTTGAGATCTAAAGTGTGTTCACCAGCACTTTCATCAGGTACGGCTTACGCCAAAAGTATAAAAGCGACAACCTCCAAAATTCACTTAGTTGAGAGTCCGTATTCATGCTATCTATGTTCAAAAAATGGAGTGGTTTAGGTAAATATTACGCCTTTAAACGCCAGAAAGCCACTTTTTCTGAAAAGGGCGATAACTCGCAAATCATGTGTGCAATCGTACCTGGATCGGGCCTTCTATTCAACAATCTTGATTCATTTAGAAACCCCAAATTTGAAATCGATCGGTTCAGTATTTTCGGAGAAATAGGCATCTGAACTGGGTTCACATGCAATGTCAACTCAGGCTCGGTTTACATGAAAACTATAAGAGCGACCATTTTCTAGTTGTGACTCTGTTCAGAGTCCGTATTCAAGCTATCTACTGCCAAAAAATTGAGTGATTTAAGTAAATATTACGCCTGTACACGAAAGACAACCAACTTGTCTCAAAAGGGCGATAACTCCCAAATCACTTAAGCAATCATCACACGCTTGAATCGTCTAATGTAACATTTTGATAAATTTGGATACCCCAAATTTGAAGCCATTCGGTTAAGTATCTTCGAAGAAACGGGCCCGGACACAATTCACACACACACACACACACACACACACACACACACACACATCCACACAGACGGCACTCAGTGAGGAGGAGAAGCGCGTTCGGAACAGCATACATGCCAGCATCGATGACGCAGGTTTTCTTACGTCATTGTCAGAGTTACACTTGCATAATCGTCTCTGCGGGAGATCGGCAGTGACGTGCGTTTGTACCACAGATGCTTGCCTATGAACGTGGAAATTTTAGCCCGTCCTATTATGTTGTTTCCATTACTATGGAAACAACATAAAAAAAAAGACCTCAAGTGGTACGTGTGCATGCAGTGTAAACTAACAGTAAACACACGCGGCTGACGCAGATACAGCGTAATTTTTTTCCCTGACAACTTTACAAATCACGGTGACTTAAATTGTGCTAGCGTCTACCTGCATCTAAATTCAGAACACACACACACACACACACACACACACACACACACAGAACAAAATCATGCGGCTGAACTTCATTCTAACCATTGTAAAACCATATCACAACATAGAATCTGCTGGATCGTCGGTCGCAGATATGATTAATGCTGAGTTAGCAGGAAGTATTCAGCGGATGCGTCCATCTTTGGATCTCTCGCACATTCGATCTTTCTGTGTTCCGTACTAGTTTTACTTGAACACATCGAACGAAATGCACTGCGTAGCCTACGTACAGCAGTGAAAGCCAAACTAGATCTTTCGTTCGTCCTCCGGAACTTTGAGAGTACTTATGTTTTCCATAGGCCTAAAACCACAGACGTATAGATCTAGATCTATACGTCGATGCCTAAAACACATGCGAAATATATGGGGGGAGACCACCTGTCAGTCGCTGACATCTTCGTTTTTGTTTATTTTCTTAAAATGTTTTACGGCGGCTAGTGTGGGGTTGGGTCAAACAACTGCGTAGATCTGCGGGATGCGCGCTAATGCGCGCAGACAACTCTTACGCGTTGTCCCTCAAAGGGAGGTAAGTGAACTATCTTTATGTTTCCAAGATCTTTGCATTATGCTTCTGAGTGTGAGTCAGTGGCAAAAACGAAACCCACTGAAATTCCCGCTTTCCACATGTCAAGTTGTAGAGACTCTTGCGAAAAGATATTGCATTTCGATGCAAAATAATTTCTAGACCATCCCAGAACATGCTGGTGCAGTAACGTCAGTAGATTACGTCACCTTGGAGAGATTTCGAGCCTTCCAGTAAGTTGAGGAATGTTCTAGATCTGACCTGTTCAGTACGTAAGCAGCCCTGCACAGCGTTCTGGATTCTTCTTCTTTCATGAATTTGTTCTCCGCGCATATTCTGTTCATAAAGTATTGGAGTTGTAGTCTGTTGTATCCCGTATCATCTCTGCGAGTGCACGATGATGGCGACATAGCATAAGGAAAATACAACACCACGTCTCCAAACAGAGGAATTCGGAAAGAAAGTGGCGAGACACCCCCAAGAAAAAACAGCATCACGTCAATCAAACATGACGCACTTACTTTACGTCAGTGCGCGTGCGTCTCTTCTTCGATGTTTGTGAGGCGTGTGGCTTGCAGAGGAAATGTGCTGTGAGTACAAATTTTCGAGTCAACTGACGATAACGGCTGCAGTGAATTTTTCTAATTTTTTAGTATATTTTTTATGGCACCCCAGGCTCATTATCTATGTATAGTAGGAGCGATTTTGAGATCTAAAGTGTGTTCACCAGCACTTTCATCAGGTACGGCTTACGCCAAAAGTATAAAAGCGACAACCTCCAAAATTCACTTAGTTGAGAGTCCGTATTCATGCTATCTATGTTCAAAAAATGGAGTGGTTTAGGTAAATATTACGCCTTTAAACGCCAGAAAGCCACTTTTTCTGAAAAGGGCGATAACTCGCAAATCATGTGTGCAATCGTACCTGGATCGGGCCTTCTATTCAACAATCTTGATTCATTTAGAAACCCCAAATTTGAAATCGATCGGTTCAGTATTTTCGGAGAAATAGGCATCTGAACTGGGTTCACATGCAATGTCAACTCAGGCTCGGTTTACATGAAAACTATAAGAGCGACCATTTTCTAGTTGTGACTCTGTTCAGAGTCCGTATTCAAGCTATCTACTGCCAAAAAATTGAGTGATTTAAGTAAATATTACGCCTGTACACGAAAGACAACCAACTTGTCTCAAAAGGGCGATAACTCCCAAATCACTTAAGCAATCATCACACGCTTGAATCGTCTAATGTAACATTTTGATAAATTTGGATACCCCAAATTTGAAGCCATTCGGTTAAGTATCTTCGAAGAAACGGGCCCGGACACAATTCACACACACACACACACACACACACACACACACACACACATCCACACAGACGGCACTCAGTGAGGAGGAGAAGCGCGTTCGGAACAGCATACATGCCAGCATCGATGACGCAGGTTTTCTTACGTCATTGTCAGAGTTACACTTGCATAATCGTCTCTGCGGGAGATCGGCAGTGACGTGCGTTTGTACCACAGATGCTTGCCTATGAACGTGGAAATTTTAGCCCGTCCTATTATGTTGTTTCCATTACTATGGAAACAACATAAAAAAAAAAGACCTCAAGTGGTACGTGTGCATGCAGTGTAAACTAACAGTAAACACACGCGGCTGACGCAGATACAGCGTAATTTTTTTTCCCTGACAACTTTACAAATCACGGTGACTTAAATTGTGCTAGCGTCTACCTGCATCTAAATTCAGAACACACACACACACACACACACACACACACACACAGAACAAAATCATGCGGCTGAACTTCATTCTAACCATTGTAAAACCATATCACAACATAGAATCTGCTGGATCGTCGGTCGCAGATATGATTAATGCTGAGTTAGCAGGAAGTATTCAGCGGATGCGTCCATCTTTGGATCTCTCGCACATTCGATCTTTCTGTGTTCCGTACTAGTTTTACTTGAACACATCGAACGAAATGCACTGCGTAGCCTACGTACAGCAGTGAAAGCCAAACTAGATCTTTCGTTCGTCCTCCGGAACTTTGAGAGTACTTATGTTTTCCATAGGCCTAAAACCACAGACGTATAGATCTAGATCTATACGTCGATGCCTAAAACACATGCGAAATATATGGGGGGAGACCACCTGTCAGTCGCTGACATCTTCGTTTTTGTTTATTTTCTTAAAATGTTTTACGGCGGCTAGTGTGGGGTTGGGTCAAACAACTGCGTAGATCTGCGGGATGCGCGCTAATGCGCGCAGACAACTCTTACGCGTTGTCCCTCAAAGGGAGGTAAGTGAACTATCTTTATGTTTCCAAGATCTTTGCATTATGCTTCTGAGTGTGAGTCAGTGGCAAAAACGAAACCCACTGAAATTCCCGCTTTCCACATGTCAAGTTGTAGAGACTCTTGCGAAAAGATATTGCATTTCGATGCAAAATAATTTCTAGACCATCCCAGAACATGCTGGTGCAGTAACGTCAGTAGATTACGTCACCTTGGAGAGATTTCGAGCCTTCCAGTAAGTTGAGGAATGTTCTAGATCTGACCTGTTCAGTACGTAAGCAGCCCTGCACAGCGTTCTGGATTCTTCTTCTTTCATGAATTTGTTCTCCGCGCATATTCTGTTCATAAAGTATTGGAGTTGTAGTCTGTTGTATCCCGTATCATCTCTGCGAGTGCACGATGATGGCGACATAGCATAAGGAAAATACAACACCACGTCTCCAAACAGAGGAATTCGGAAAGAAAGTGGCGAGACACCCCCAAGAAAAAACAGCATCACGTCAATCAAACATGACGCACTTACTTTACGTCAGTGCGCGTGCGTCTCTTCTTCGATGTTTGTGAGGCGTGTGGCTTGCAGAGGAAATGTGCTGTGAGTACAAATTTTCGAGTCAACTGACGATAACGGCTGCAGTGAATTTTTCTAATTTTTTAGTATATTTTTTATGGCACCCCAGGCTCATTATCTATGTATAGTAGGAGCGATTTTGAGATCTAAAGTGTGTTCACCAGCACTTTCATCAGGTACGGCTTACGCCAAAAGTATAAAAGCGACAACCTCCAAAATTCACTTAGTTGAGAGTCCGTATTCATGCTATCTATGTTCAAAAAATGGAGTGGTTTAGGTAAATATTACGCCTTTAAACGCCAGAAAGCCACTTTTTCTGAAAAGGGCGATAACTCGCAAATCATGTGTGCAATCGTACCTGGATCGGGCCTTCTATTCAACAATCTTGATTCATTTAGAAACCCCAAATTTGAAATCGATCGGTTCAGTATTTTCGGAGAAATAGGCATCTGAACTGGGTTCACATGCAATGTCAACTCAGGCTCGGTTTACATGAAAACTATAAGAGCGACCATTTTCTAGTTGTGACTCTGTTCAGAGTCCGTATTCAAGCTATCTACTGCCAAAAAATTGAGTGATTTAAGTAAATATTACGCCTGTACACGAAAGACAACCAACTTGTCTCAAAAGGGCGATAACTCCCAAATCACTTAAGCAATCATCACACGCTTGAATCGTCTAATGTAACATTTTGATAAATTTGGATACCCCAAATTTGAAGCCATTCGGTTAAGTATCTTCGAAGAAACGGGCCCGGACACAATTCACACACACACACACACACACACACACATCCACACAGACGGCACTCAGTGAGGAGGAGAAGCGCGTTCGGAACAGCATACATGCCAGCATCGATGACGCAGGTTTTCTTACGTCATTGTCAGAGTTACACTTGCATAATCGTCTCTGCGGGAGATCGGCAGTGACGTGCGTTTGTACCACAGATGCTTGCCTATGAACGTGGAAATTTTAGCCCGTCCTATTATGTTGTTTCCATTACTATGGAAACAACATAAAAAAAAAGACCTCAAGTGGTACGTGTGCATGCAGTGTAAACTAACAGTAAACACACGCGGCTGACGCAGATACAGCGTAATTTTTTTCCCTGACAACTTTACAAATCACGGTGACTTAAATTGTGCTAGCGTCTACCTGCATCTAAATTCAGAACACACACACACACACACACACACACACACACACACAGAACAAAATCATGCGGCTGAACTTCATTCTAACCATTGTAAAACCATATCACAACATAGAATCTGCTGGATCGTCGGTCGCAGATATGATTAATGCTGAGTTAGCAGGAAGTATTCAGCGGATGCGTCCATCTTTGGATCTCTCGCACATTCGATCTTTCTGTGTTCCGTACTAGTTTTACTTGAACACATCGAACGAAATGCACTGCGTAGCCTACGTACAGCAGTGAAAGCCAAACTAGATCTTTCGTTCGTCCTCCGGAACTTTGAGAGTACTTATGTTTTCCATAGGCCTAAAACCACAGACGTATAGATCTAGATCTATACGTCGATGCCTAAAACACATGCGAAATATATGGGGGGAGACCACCTGTCAGTCGCTGACATCTTCGTTTTTGTTTATTTTCTTAAAATGTTTTACGGCGGCTAGTGTGGGGTTGGGTCAAACAACTGCGTAGATCTGCGGGATGCGCGCTAATGCGCGCAGACAACTCTTACGCGTTGTCCCTCAAAGGGAGGTAAGTGAACTATCTTTATGTTTCCAAGATCTTTGCATTATGCTTCTGAGTGTGAGTCAGTGGCAAAAACGAAACCCACTGAAATTCCCGCTTTCCACATGTCAAGTTGTAGAGACTCTTGCGAAAAGATATTGCATTTCGATGCAAAATAATTTCTAGACCATCCCAGAACATGCTGGTGCAGTAACGTCAGTAGATTACGTCACCTTGGAGAGATTTCGAGCCTTCCAGTAAGTTGAGGAATGTTCTAGATCTGACCTGTTCAGTACGTAAGCAGCCCTGCACAGCGTTCTGGATTCTTCTTCTTTCATGAATTTGTTCTCCGCGCATATTCTGTTCATAAAGTATTGGAGTTGTAGTCTGTTGTATCCCGTATCATCTCTGCGAGTGCACGATGATGGCGACATAGCATAAGGAAAATACAACACCACGTCTCCAAACAGAGGAATTCGGAAAGAAAGTGGCGAGACACCCCCAAGAAAAAACAGCATCACGTCAATCAAACATGACGCACTTACTTTACGTCAGTGCGCGTGCGTCTCTTCTTCGATGTTTGTGAGGCGTGTGGCTTGCAGAGGAAATGTGCTGTGAGTACAAATTTTCGAGTCAACTGACGATAACGGCTGCAGTGAATTTTTCTAATTTTTTAGTATATTTTTTATGGCACCCCAGGCTCATTATCTATGTATAGTAGGAGCGATTTTGAGATCTAAAGTGTGTTCACCAGCACTTTCATCAGGTACGGCTTACGCCAAAAGTATAAAAGCGACAACCTCCAAAATTCACTTAGTTGAGAGTCCGTATTCATGCTATCTATGTTCAAAAAATGGAGTGGTTTAGGTAAATATTACGCCTTTAAACGCCAGAAAGCCACTTTTTCTGAAAAGGGCGATAACTCGCAAATCATGTGTGCAATCGTACCTGGATCGGGCCTTCTATTCAACAATCTTGATTCATTTAGAAACCCCAAATTTGAAATCGATCGGTTCAGTATTTTCGGAGAAATAGGCATCTGAACTGGGTTCACATGCAATGTCAACTCAGGCTCGGTTTACATGAAAACTATAAGAGCGACCATTTTCTAGTAGTGACTCTGTTCAGAGTCCGTATTCAAGCTATCTACTGCCAAAAAATTGAGTGATTTAAGTAAATATTACGCCTGTACACGAAAGACAACCAACTTGTCTCAAAAGGGCGATAACTCCCAAATCACTTAAGCAATCATCACACGCTTGAATCGTCTAATGTAACATTTTGATAAATTTGGATACCCCAAATTTGAAGCCATTCGGTTAAGTATCTTCGAAGAAACGGGCCCGGACACAATTCACACACACACACACACACACACACACACATCCACACAGACGGCACTCAGTGAGGAGGAGAAGCGCGTTCGGAACAGCATACATGCCAGCATCGATGACGCAGGTTTTCTTACGTCATTGTCAGAGTTACACTTGCATAATCGTCTCTGCGGGAGATCGGCAGTGACGTGCGTTTGTACCACAGATGCTTGCCTATGAACGTGGAAATTTTAGCCCGTCCTATTATGTTGTTTCCATTACTATGGAAACAACATAAAAAAAAAGACCTCAAGTGGTACGTGTGCATGCAGTGTAAACTAACAGTAAACACACGCGGCTGACGCAGATACAGCGTAATTTTTTTCCCTGACAACTTTACAAATCACGGTGACTTAAATTGTGCTAGCGTCTACCTGCATCTAAATTCAGAACACACACACACACACACACACACACACACACACACACACACACAGAACAAAATCATGCGGCTGAACTTCATTCTAACCATTGTAAAACCATATCACAACATAGAATCTGCTGGATCGTCGGTCGCAGATATGATTAATGCTGAGTTAGCAGGAAGTATTCAGCGGATGCGTCCATCTTTGGATCTCTCGCACATTCGATCTTTCTGTGTTCCGTACTAGTTTTACTTGAACACATCGAACGAAATGCACTGCGTAGCCTACGTACAGCAGTGAAAGCCAAACTAGATCTTTCGTTCGTCCTCCGGAACTTTGAGAGTACTTATGTTTTCCATAGGCCTAAAACCACAGACGTATAGATCTAGATCTATACGTCGATGCCTAAAACACATGCGAAATATATGGGGGGAGACCACCTGTCAGTCGCTGACATCTTCGTTTTTGTTTATTTTCTTAAAATGTTTTACGGCGGCTAGTGTAGGGTTGGGTCAAACAACTGCGTAGATCTGCGGGATGCGCGCTAATGCGCGCAGACAACTCTTACGCGTTGTCCCTCAAAGGGAGGTAAGTGAACTATCTTTATGTTTCCAAGATCTTTGCATTATGCTTCTGAGTGTGAGTCAGTGGCAAAAACGAAACCCACTGAAATTCCCGCTTTCCACATGTCAAGTTGTAGAGACTCTTGCGAAAAGATATTGCATTTCGATGCAAAATAATTTCTAGACCATCCCAGAACATGCTGGTGCAGTAACGTCAGTAGATTACGTCACCTTGGAGAGATTTCGAGCCTTCCAGTAAGTTGAGGAATGTTCTAGATCTGACCTGTTCAGTACGTAAGCAGCCCTGCACAGCGTTCTGGATTCTTCTTCTTTCATGAATTTGTTCTCCGCGCATATTCTGTTCATAAAGTATTGGAGTTGTAGTCTGTTGTATCCCGTATCATCTCTGCGAGTGCACGATGATGGCGACATAGCATAAGGAAAATACAACACCACGTCTCCAAACAGAGGAATTCGGAAAGAAAGTGGCGAGACACCCCCAAGAAAAAACAGCATCACGTCAATCAAACATGACGCACTTACTTTACGTCAGTGCGCGTGCGTCTCTTCTTCGATGTTTGTGAGGCGTGTGGCTTGCAGAGGAAATGTGCTGTGAGTACAAATTTTCGAGTCAACTGACGATAACGGCTGCAGTGAATTTTTCTAATTTTTTAGTATATTTTTTATGGCACCCCAGGCTCATTATCTATGTATAGTAGGAGCGATTTTGAGATCTAAAGTGTGTTCACCAGCACTTTCATCAGGTACGGCTTACGCCAAAAGTATAAAAGCGACAACCTCCAAAATTCACTTAGTTGAGAGTCCGTATTCATGCTATCTATGTTCAAAAAATGGAGTGGTTTAGGTAAATATTACGCCTTTAAACGCCAGAAAGCCACTTTTTCTGAAAAGGGCGATAACTCGCAAATCATGTGTGCAATCGTACCTGGATCGGGCCTTCTATTCAACAATCTTGATTCATTTAGAAACCCCAAATTTGAAATCGATCGGTTCAGTATTTTCGGAGAAATAGGCATCTGAACTGGGTTCACATGCAATGTCAACTCAGGCTCGGTTTACATGAAAACTATAAGAGCGACCATTTTCTAGTTGTGACTCTGTTCAGAGTCCGTATTCAAGCTATCTACTGCCAAAAAATTGAGTGATTTAAGTAAATATTACGCCTGTACACGAAAGACAACCAACTTGTCTCAAAAGGGCGATAACTCCCAAATCACTTAAGCAATCATCACACGCTTGAATCGTCTAATGTAACATTTTGATAAATTTGGATACCCCAAATTTGAAGCCATTCGGTTAAGTATCTTCGAAGAAACGGGCCCGGACACAATTCACACACACACACACACACACACACACATCCACACAGACGGCACTCAGTGAGGAGGAGAAGCGCGTTCGGAGCCGCATGATTTTGTTCTGTGTGTGTGTGTGTGTGTGTGTGTGTGTGTGTGTGTGTGTGTGTTCTGAATTTAGATGCAGGTAGACGCTAGCACAATTTAAGTCACCGTGATTTGTAAAGTTGTCAGGGAAAAAAATTACGCTGTATCTGCGTCAGCCGCGTGTGTTTACTGTTAGTTTACACTGCATGCACACGTACCACTTGAGGTCTTTTTTTTTATGTTGTTTCCATAGTAATGGAAACAACATAATAGGACGGGCCAAAAAATTGAGTGATTTAAGTAAATATTACGCCTGTACACGAAAGACAACCAACTTGTCTCAAAAGGGCGATAACTCCCAAATCACTTAAGCAATCATCACACGCTTGAATCGTCTAATGTAACATTTTGATATATTTGGATATCCCAAATTTGAAGCCATTCGGTTGAGTATTTTCCAAGAAACGGGCCTGGACACAATTCACACACACACAGCCGCACACACGCACACACACACACACGCACACACATCCGCACAGACGGCACTCACTGAGGAGGAGAAGCGCGTTCGGTGGACCGTACATGTCAGCATCGATGACGCACGTTTTGTTACGTCATTGTCAGAGTTACACTTGCAAAATCGTCTCTGCGGGAGATCGGCAGTGACGTGCGTTTGTACCACAGATGCTTGCCCATGAACGTGGAAAATTTAGCCCGTCCTATGATGTTGTTTCCATTACTATGGAAACAACATAAAAACCAGACCACAAACATGATCTACCATATCCTCCCTCCCCCGACGATCGGCTAGAATAAACGTAGTCCGGGTAACCCATGAGTGATCGGGGAAGTCACATCCTGGGTCAGGGATCCAAGCGAAGAAACTTTTTGGTGGCTACATTTTTTTCGTGGTGGCTATGGCACAGGAAAACGTCAGGCTAATATAAGAAAACTGACAGCGTACCTAAGCTGTACGATGATGTTTATAGCTGAACTTGATTGAAATGTTCACGGCTTCAACCGGCCGTCTGCGGAAGTTAGAATGGGATCCCTTATGGCGCACGGCGAAAACTGAAGGGAATGAACTCATTGTTATTTCAGAGTTATCTCCCATTTGCCCTCACACCCCGCGCGCACTTTCCTGCGACATTTTTCACGAAAGGATACTAACACGGATACTTCCTCAATCAGTCTCAATCCGCGTTGTGATTTCTTCGTCGTGGTTGAAGGTAGGCAGTGTGTTTGAGTGTACGTCCATTTTCCCCCTTTATTTCAAAACAATATGATCTCTGTCAGTTTAGACAGACTGAGATTGTCGTCTGAGTCTGTCAAGGAAGCGTGTGAGCCTACAAGCAAAGTAACGTCGCGTCACTGATACCTTTGTCTTAGCAGCCGACTATTTTAGGACATTGACTAGAGTGGTTTTAGATCTTTAAATGCTAGAACTGAAAAGCCTGCTTCAAGTTTCAAAGAAAGCCTTTACGGATACATGTCTGCAGTTACTAAATTGTACAGACCAGGCAGGAACCAGATCTATCTATTATCTTGAAATTTCGCACTCACTCGATCACTCATACCAGTAACATACTGCTCCCGGATTGTACTTCACAATGTCGCTGGTGGCGTTTGTATAACCAGAGGGAACATGTTATGTATGTCTCTGGTATAACTCAGAATTACTGCATTTCTTGTCTATTGCTTCCTCAGCAACCGTGTAGAACACGTCAGCGACTTTGGCAGGCGAGATTCAATTTTCTCAAAATATGACGTTAGCGAAATATTCAGTGTTTACTGACCTGGGATATTCTGAATAGTTTCGCAAAGTCGAAGGACGCGGTCTCGCTCCTCACATCAAACAGCAATATTTATCTACTAGTGGTTTTAAGTTTCTATAAATGTTCGTGTGAAAATCTACTTTAGATTTTCGTATCAACAAGATGGCGGCGCGATCATTACGTAATGGGGATAATCGTGGAATTATGTTCAATATTCCGGGGAATGGTGCAGAAAGTGAAGATTAGAGTGTGGCAAGATTCGTAGATTTGGACGGCGGTTTTCCTGATTCCTTTGGGCATGTAGAAGAATTGGAAGAAAATGACTCCGATGATGGGAAGGAGGAGGTGATCAATCTACACTAATCAGTCGAGTTCCGGTGGGTGTGGAAGATGTGTACTGTGAAAGTCCAGGAAAGTTGGAGAGGGATGAGTAGAGGCAGTACTGGGAGGCAACGGAGTAAAACTGGAGGGAGTGCTACATTAGATTTTGACTCTCACAGCAGTTTTAATAATCACATACACAGTATCCATTCTACGAAGGTGAGCATGGTCCTACTGTGTTTTCCCCCTGCTGACTGTGACATGATAGACACTTGGGATATTCTTTTCCCTGGACTTTGTCATGTTATTGCAGAGCACTGAACAAACCAGTATGCTAGACAGATAGGTGTGCATTGGTGCAGCAGGAAGTGTGTGTGTGTGTGTGGGGGGGGGGGGGGGGGCTGAAAAGCAGGGCACACTGTGCATTTTGCTGTGGCATTGGTCTGTACATGTATAGGTATTGCAAGTATGATCTCAGGCAGTGTACAGATAGATCTCATGTCAGACTCACCAGCAGCTATTTCAGTAAGCCTGCAGTACAAGTCAGCTGTATACCAAAGTGTTTTGTGTGTGTTTGAACAGTCTATGAAGTACATGTATCATGCAAGATTAGTACAAATGAGGACTGAAGAGAAACCATGCACACCATCACAATTTAAAAAAAAAAAATTTTTTTTTTTTTTAACAGATCTGTGGGGTATGTGTGTGTGTGTGTGTGTGTGTGTGTGTGTGTGTGTGTGTTACAACATCACTTTGATCTGCATGTATGCATTTATTTCAGGCCCAGCTCCTGCTCAAAACAACCAGCTCCTGCAAATATGTTTACAAATGTGTCGTCCTCTGATATCATGTTCAACATGGCGATTATTCAAGTCAACACCAAGTGGTAAGTTTAGTTAGGTCCACTTTTGCTTTTTTGTTTTAATGTTAAAGTTAGCAACAAGCGTACCAGACAACCTCTATTGTGTCGAATCCATGTACATGTACTACAAACTAAGAGCAAAGATTACATATTCTTAAACTGGCCTAAGTCTGTGTTTAACCGATATGAAATCCCCTCAGAAAGCAATCGCCAGTGATATCCCTGCCTACCATGGGATTTAAACCTGCTGCAGGATCTACAGACCGGGCATCTTGGACACTAAAATTCCCTCATTAAAATAATCTTTTGTTACCATAATGGTGATGTCAAAGCCGGTTGTAATAGGACAAGACCTTTTCCACTTCCAGTATTGACACTAGTGAAATTCAGTCCCAAAATTCCCTCATCTAATCGGACACTTGACGCTAAATTCAAACTGCCATACCCCCGCCCCCACCTTTTTGAAATAAATGTAGTACTAAACTCTGTTTGAAATGTTTGTAGGTGTGCTGGTTGGTTGTATGTTTGTTTGTACTGCTACATTTTCATTTTGAAGGTTATAACACTGAAGCAAAGTAGACACAGTATACTGTGAATCTGACTTGGCTAGGGCTGAAGGAACAGTGAGAATCTAAAGAATACATTTTCTGTTATCTGTAGCTTGCTAGTTGTCCAAGCACTTGTTTCACTGTTGTAACATTTGAAAGAAATAGTATTTAGTCCTGTTTTTGTTTTTACCATGACACATTACTGTATGGTCAGTCCTAAATCTGATCAGTTTCCATGTGCTGTCATGTTTCCAGCCTGAATGGTAAACTTTGTCCCCACTGGCCAAAATGTTTGTGTTGTAACTGATCAACATGTGTCTAGAAATAAATGTACAAAAGGAAACGTTTGATAATGTGTGACCTTCCAAGTGATGTCCTAATCACAAGGCTGATAAATTTCAACATACACTACCTGAACATTATATCTTTCGATGTTTCTCATTCAGTGTGTGTGTGTGTGTGTGTGTGTGTGTGTGTGTGTGTGTGAAAATTAAACAGTACAAGTAATACTAAAATATAAATAAATACGGTTGGTGTGCCCATGTATGCATTTTTGTTTGCAGTACAACAGACCTAGTTGTATATGAATTAAAATATACAATGTGTACTATCTGCCAAACTTTACAAAAAAAGTCTTAAATGAAATCGGACAACCTTCGCCCGTCAGGAATCTGATGTCTGACCATTCGTTGTGTCTGGTCTGACCAACTCAAAGGACAACCAAAATAAAAGCCTAATTTACAAAGATCCTCATCCACTTACCAAGCATGTTTCGACTGTCTTATCAGCAGTCCCAAGCACAGACATGAATGCTTTTTAGAAACATACAACAACAGAGGGAAAACCACAGATCATCAATACAATTTTATTGATCATCTTCAGCAAACTGGATCATTTCGCTCCAAAGGAAAAAACATTTGAAAACAAGTGCCCACATACAAACGTGATGCGCATGGTGCCATTGACGTCAAGAGTCTGACAATGCGAAGTGGCAACATTTTCAGTTTGAACCATGTTGCTGTTTTCCCCGCTCGCTGCCAAACATGTATGCTCTTGGTACATTACAGGGACAAACAACTTAAAAAGATGAGAGTCTTGATTTGTATAGGATGGACTTAAATCATCTGTTCAGATTCAACGTTTTCCATTATTAATTACTGTTTTGCGTTTGATTATCCTTCGCCAGCTGTCGTGGGTCCGTGTGGCCCCAGAACGGTGTTTAACTGCAAATATCTCTTAAACTAGATGGAATTTTTTAATGAGCTTTTAAAAATGCCTCAGGCACCTGAAAAACTGTTATGTCCTAAAAGATCATTAAATTTAAGCGAGAAGTAAATAAATAAATAAAAGTCAAAGTTTTTGTACCTATGGAAGACATCGCGGGGCCGTGCGGACCCATACTTCTCAAAGAAGAAAAAACGTGCATATCCTTCCGAGGACGTAGTGGGGCCGTGCGGACCCACGTTGTCATAGTGAGACTGAAGTACAGGAAGTGGAGTGCTCGCATCTTTTCCATCATGGAGGCCTTGAGCTATGAATTTGCTGAACACGGGTAGGTTTTTCTCCCATATCCTGTTGTTCTGTATCATGTGCACTCAATAAACCGTGCGTTCTTTCTGTAAGCCTTGGCTTTGTTTATCAACAATTTCACATAGTCCATTTCTCTGTGCAAAGTGCCAGTGTACCACCAGGCCTGCAGCACATTCTTTTGCACGTGGGCGAGAACAGGAAAGCTGTGTATAAAGCTCACTGGGCAAGCCCGAGTAGTTAGTTAGTTAGAGCCCCTGGCTCCAAGTGGAGCACAGGCCATCGACAACCCTTCGCCATCGCACTCTGTTCTGGGCTATTTTTGCCACTCCAGTCCAGTTGGTCCCCTCCTTATATAGCTCTGCCTCAGTGTCCCGCCTCCAGCTGTTGCGAGGCCGGCCTCTCTTCCTTTTCCCCTGCGGGTTCCATGTCAGGGCTTGGCGTGTGGTGCTGGATACTGGCTTCCTGAGGGTGTGTCCAATCCAGCCCCACTTCCTCCGCAGGATCTGCTTGGCCACTGGTTCCTGCCCCGCTCGCTCCCACAGCTCTTCATTCCGGATCTTCTCTAGCCATCGGATGTTGAAGATGCGCCTCAGACAGGTGTTGAGAAATGTCTGGATCTTCTGCTGCATCGTCTTCGTTGTCCTCCATGTTTCGCATCCATAGAGCAGAACTGACTTCACGTTGGAGTTGAAGATGCGAAGTTTGGTTCTTATGCTGACAACTTTGGATGCCCAGACATTCTTCAGCATGGCCATTGCTGCTCTTGCCTTGCCGATTCTGGCTGTGACGTCTCGGTCTGTGTCTCCCTGTTCATCAACCACACTCCCCAGGTAGACAAAGGACTCTACCTCCCTGATGGGCTCTCCGCCGACTGTGACTGGTGCGTTGGCAGTGGTGTTGATCTTCATCAGCTCAGTTTTCCTCCTGTTGATCTTGAGCCCTGTTTCGGCTGATGTGGCTTCCAGGCACGTAGTCTTGGCCTGCATCTGGCTGTGGCTGTGAGACAGGAGCGGCAGGTCGTCCGCAAAGTCGAGGTCATCAAGCTGCGTCCAGAGTGTCCATTGTATCCCGTTTTTCCTGCCTGCTGTAGTGGTCTTCATGATCCAGTCGATGACCAGGGGGAAGAGGAAAGGGGACAACAGGCATCCCTGGCGGACTCCGGTTTTCACCTCGAAGCTTTCTGACGACTGGCCGGCATGGGCAATCCTGCAGCTCATGTCTTGGTATGTGCACCGGATCAGGGAGATGATCTTCCCGGGAACTCCATAGTGCCTTAGCAGCTTCCACAGCGCCTCTCTGTCTACACTGTCGAAAGCCTTCTCATAGTCTATGAAGTTTATGTAGAGGGGGGAGTTCCACTCCAGTGACTGCTCAACAATGATGCGTAGGCTGGCGATCTGGTCAGCGCAGGACCTGTTCCTGCGAAAGCCCGCCTGCTGGTCTCGGAGCATGGGGTCGACTGCTTCCCTCATCCTCTCCAGTAGAATTCTGTTGAGAACCTTGCCTGGCACTGATAGGAGCATGATCCCTCGGTAGTTGCTGCAGTCCCTGAGGTCCCCTTTCTTTGGCAGCTTGATGATGATCCCTTCTTTCCACTGGGCTGGCACCTCTTCCTTCTCTCAAATCTTGCTGAATAGGCTGTGCAGCATGTTGACGGCTGTCGCTGTGTCTGCTTTGATGGCTTCTGCTGGTATCTCGTCCGGCCCTGCAGCTTTCCCATTTCTCAGTGTCATGATGTCTTTCCTGGTCTCCGCCTTAGAGGGCTTGTCGCAGTTGATGGGTAGTTCTGTCTCTGCTGGTGGGATGTCTGGTGGTGTTTCAGGGATGGAGCGATTTAACAGCTCCCTGAAGTGTTTTGCCCATTGCTTCAGCTGTTCAGTCCTCAGTTGTTGTCAGTGGGTGCCCGTTCTTGTCCTTCACTGGTTTGTCTGTCTGCTGAAAATTGCCCGCAAGCTTCTTGGTCACCTGGTACAGGTCTTTTAGATTCCCTTGTCGGGCTGCTTCCTCTGCTTGACTGGCCAGGTTGTCGATGTAGTCCCTCTTGTCCTTGCATGAAGGTGCAGCGTCTCCTGCATGTCCTAGGTTTATATTGCCCCGTAGACCAGTTTGCATCCTTTGTCCAACGTTACATTTTTGTTTTTTTCATGTAGTGCAGGCACACTCAGCCGCGAATTAGTCTTTGTGGCTTGCGCGGCTTTAAGCCCTAAAAACTCACTCACTCACCCCCTCTTGTCCTTCCTGGTGCTCCTCTTTACTCCCCTGTCAGCTGCTGTGTATTCTTCTTGTGCCTTTGCCTTAGCTCTTTTTCTTCGGCTCGTGTTCAGTACAGTTTTCTTCTCTTTCCTAACTTCCAGCTTCTGGATGGTATCAACAGAGATCCATTCCTTGTGTTGGGTCTTCGCTTTCTCAGGACCTCTACTCATTGTCGTGCCAGAGTTTCTTGCTGTGTTCCCACTGTGTCTCGATATCCATCCACTGTCTTTTATCAGGTCTTGCAGTGGCTGGAACCTGTTGGAAAGGCTGATCCGGAATGCTGCTTGTGTGTCTGTGGTCCTGAGTAGTCCAACGTTGTACCTGGTCCGTGTGTTGTTGGCGTTGGTGTGTCTCTTAAGCCGAAGTCTCAATGTTGCAAGAAGGTGGTGGTCTGATGATACATCGGCACCCCTCATCACGCGCACATCTCGCCATGATCTCCTGAACTTCCGGCTGATGCAGATGTGATCAATCTGGTTCTCCGTGACATGGTCCGGTGATCTCCATGTGGCCTTGTGGATGCGCTTGTGTGGGAAGATGCTGCCTCCTATCACTAGCTGGTTCAGGGCACAAAAGTCTGCAAAGCGCTCACCATCTTCGTTCATCTGTCCCAGTCCGTGTGTTCCCATCGTGTCCTCGTAGCCTGTGTTGTCTGATCCGATCTTGGCGTTGAAGTCTCCCATCAGTATGGTCATGTCCTTGGCTCCTCCTCTATCTATCACTGTCTGCAGTTGTTGGTAGAAGTCATCTTTTTTCTCCTCTTCCGCATCATTGGTGGGAGCGTAGCACCGGATGATGTTCAACTTGATGTCTTTTTTTCTTGGTGATGAATTTGGCTGTGATGATGCGGGAGTTAACAGGTTCCCAGCCGATTAGTGCCCGCTGTGCTTCCGGTGCCAGCATCAGGGCCACGCCCTCAGTGTGGGGGGCTCCATCCTCTGTGTGTCCAGAGTACAGAAATTGCTCTCCCGATGAAAATCTCAGCTCTCCTGTCTGTAGCCACCTTGTCTCACTCAGTCCCAGTACTCCAGTCTTGTAGTTCTTCATCTCTCTTGCTACTTGTATGGCCCTTCCTACTTCATACATTGTCCTGATGTTCCATGTGGTTGTTGTCCTGGGTGTTAGAAAGGGGGTCGGCCTTGCAGCTTCCTTTCGGTTTTCACTGCAATGTGTCATTGGTCTCCGGGATGGAGACCCTTCCTCGCCCAGGTGAATGTTTTGGTTTGAACAACAATTCTACTCTGTTACAAATTTTGACATTTGCCCATTACCACCCTCCCCCTCCCCCCTTTACAAACAGACCGTCATTACTCTAAACTAACTTTCTCCACTACTATTTTTACAATATGGGTCCGCACGGCCCCACGACGTCCTCGGAAGGATATGCACGTTTTTCCTTCTTTGAGAAGTATGGGTTCGCACGGCCCCACGACGTCTTCGGAAGGGTATGCACATTTTTTCCCTCTGTGAGAAGTATGGGTCCGCACGGCCCCACGATGTCCTTCGTGTGTAGTAAATAGCGACGTCGTGCGAAGGTTATGCATGCTAGTTTACACCGACCTTGTCCCTGGAAAGCAAAACTGCACGTACAATTTAACACACTGGATTATGTGACGGTGATTTTGTAAAGTTTAAAAAGTACAGCAGCTGTGTAATAGTGCCTGCCGTATTTTACGCTCCGCCCCCTTTTTTCCTTTTATTCTTTCTCCTCACTACCATCCTTCCACGTGAATATGCTTGTCGGCTCACAATCTAGATCTAGAGAGACATAAGTGACATAAACTGACACTCACACATCAGTGATCACATCAAATCAGTGGTAATCAGAAATTTTGTTCAGTCATCAAAGAAAAATCTCGTGTGTTTGTGTAGATCTTTCTGCTATGCGGTTGGGAGGAATCAGCATGCCGGCCTGTCAGATTCGAGGGATCTTGAACTGACTTACGTTTTAGTTGAAAGATCTTTTCGCTGAGTCAGTGAATTTTTTTATTAAGAAAAGCTTGTAGAAAGCAGTACAGGACCTGTGAGATTTTTCAACCAACTGTTTTTGAGACTGACAAATAGATATTACACCAATTCCTGTTATTCTGTCAGCTTTTGTCTGATCTGCCCACCTTTAGAAATCTCCGACTTTTCCCGCGGTTTTCTATTCAGGCACGCATGCGCCGACACCTTGCAAATGGCTGCCAAGCAGACGAACCTCAGCTCGCAGTGTTAGAGTTGGGCATTTTCCACTCAGACAATCATACACGGTAGCTTGTAAGGCCAAAGTGTATATTTTCATGGAGCGTTATTCAGCGTCACTTGTATCCTATCATTATTTAAATATTGGTCCAGCCACCACAGAGATATTAATGTGTTAATTTTTTTTCTACGCTAGGATCCATGACTCTCGATTTCAGGAGAGAGGAAACCATGACTAGAATAAACGGTGCCACATACGAGAAGGAAAAATTCTTTGCCCCGAGTAGGGCTCGAACTTTGACCTCTCGCATTGGTGACAAGTCTCTTAACCACTAGACCACCGACCGCCCGGTTTCTCCATGGATATTCCGGCTCCCTCCACCTCCGCTTCGGAAATATTTAGGCCATAAAATCTGAAAATAAACGCAGTTCTAAAATTCCGAAACTTAAATTGCTGAGCTGACTCTTTGCACCACGTGATTGTTGTGTGTTGACTACATGTCCAGTGTGTGAGAGAAGTGAATGCATGTGATTCACGTAAGCGTGCTTGTTGGGTTTACTTCGCAGCGCGAAATTGAGTAAAGCGCCTATGCGGTGCACATTTTATTATTATTGCTGTTATTAGTGTGTGTGTGTGTGTGTGTGTGTGTGTGTGTGTGTGTGTGTGTGTGTATGGTGCACTGGTAGCGGAGGCAGGTTATACGAGATGGGGGGCGGGGGGGGGGGGGGGCGCACAAAATTATTTAATTTTAACTTCCTCCTTTGAATCCCCCACCCTATGCCCGAAAAACAAACAAACAAACAACAACAACAACAACAAACCAAAAACACACCAAAACAACAACAACGAAAAACCCACAAATAACAACGGTGGTGGGTGTTTGGGAGTTTAACGTCCTTTTCCATCACGTAAGGGTGATATCAAAGACGGGACAATGAGAAAAAAGCCAGCACAATAAAATATTTGGCCCCAGCCGGGATTCAAACTCACCACCCGAGCGTTGGAAAACCAACACTGTACCATTCGGCTATCCCTCCCAACCCCCACCCCCCTCCCACCAATAAAAAGCCCACTACAGATGTCATTGTCACCGTATGGTACAGTCATCCTTTCATCGTGTTATCATGGCGGTGTCATGTCAACACATGAAACCAGTCATGAAAAACTGCACTTATTTGATCGTGAAACGTTGACAACGAAATTGTTTCCTTTGTCTGTTCGCTTGTTTGTTTAGGGTGTTTTTTTGTATCTCTCGTTGACATCAAAGGGTGCAGTATTAATTGTGAATAAAACTGTTAGGGTAAACACATAAACCATTCCCTACATATCCGCTGTCCGTAATTGTGGTAACTTGATAGCATTGTGCTGTTTCACGTCAGTCTCAGTCCTGTTGTTGTATTATCGTAACTGTGTCAGGAAAACAACATGCAGAATATGATTATGATAAGCTCCCGCTAAAGGCGACAACAGCTGGTTAGGGGCATATGGAGTTATTAGCATCACTATATTACGGAGAAAATAAGCAGAACTAAATCTTGGCTTCTCCGGCACGGTGATTGTGTGTCATCCAAGCGAGATGAACTATCTTGTGAGACGCGTGGCGGCGAGCCCAAACTCTGAACTGGAACTGAGCTCAAAGTGATTCATGTAGCTACAGAGATTCGGCGAAATGTCAGTTTACATAAGCGTGTAGGGTATAATTTATACCAGCAGGGGTATCGTACTGGCTTTATTTTTTTTTTGGGGGGGGGGGGGGCGATGAGGTGGGGGGGGGGGGGGCGATGAGGTGGGGGGGGGGGGCGGGGACATTAGTTTATTAAAAGCGTATTTGGGAGTAAAAAGGAGGGACGCGTTAATATTGACTTGTTTATCCCACTTGATATAGACGTATTTATCCCGCTGAACCTTGACGTTTTTAATTCCACCTAATATTGACTTATTCATTAGGCTTCCTACCGTTGACTGATTTGTCCCGTAATCTAATTCGGATACAGGTAAGTGTAGCGACATACCTGGTGGTCACTGCCCCATGTTCCTGTGTCCGTATCAGATTATAGAGACGCGTAGACGAACATTACTGGCAGAAACGCAGTGTCAGGTTGTGGTACGTACACTGAAGTCTTGTTATTTACCGATGTCACACCCCAGAGAACACAGATACCGACGACTGACACACTGGACTGTCAGTCAGAGTATTGTTATTTACCGATGTTACACCCCGGAGAACACAGATGCGTAGACTGAACCCAACGTTTAATCCGAGAGAAGACAGTCAGATACTGACGACACAATTGATTGTCGTACAGAGTCAGGGTAATGTTATTTATCGATGTTACGCCCCCCAGAAAACACAGTGTCATGATAAGTACATACCGCACACTGGCCTAAAAACAGAAGTTGGTTGAGTCACTGATAAACACTTCAGGTTCACACTTGCTTACCGAGTAGGTCTTGTTATTTAGCGATGTTACACCCCAGCCGATCGATAAGATAATTGTTTTGCTTGGTGTTGTCGTGAGATAGGTACTTGTGATCAGGTACGTCCAAGAAAAAGGACTGGGGGTTGGGGGGGGGGGGGTGGTGGGGGATGTTTACGCAAATTACCGATAGCTCGGTGGATTTCAACCACCGCAACACAAAGTTTACCAACTAACATTTATGGGTGACAAAACAAGCAGGGTTTTCGATTAACAACTGACGGACTATTGTCCAGATCTGCAGAACGTGAACAGAGCTGTTTATGGGCCACTGTCAGTTCACTTCGCAAATTTATTTTTTGACTTCAAGTATTCAAGTTTCTTATGTCTTCAGTCAAATGTTTAGAACTTGTGTTTTTGTTTGGGTTTTTGAGTGAACTGACATCTTGCTAGCATAAAATGGCGCACTTTATTCTGTCGTGTCCTGATCTTCTTCTTGTTCACCTCAATTCCTGCCGCGTCTGCTTCGTGCAGCTTACAACGTTTGGTCGGAAAATGGTAAAAACTTACTACACCATTATTGTCCCCCTCCCCACCCCCACCCTTCGACCCAAAATCCCCCCCCCCCAAAAAAAAACAAAAAACAAAAAAACAAAAAAACAACAACAACAAAAAACCACAAGAACAACACACACACACACACACACACACACACACACACACACACACACACACACACACACAACAACAACAACAACAACAACAAAGACTAAAGAACGAAAGGACTAAAGAAATAAAGTACTAATGGACAGAACTAAAGGACGAAAGGACTAAAGAACTAAAAGACAGGACTAAAGGACAGGACTAAAGGACAGGACTAAAGAAC
This sequence comes from Batillaria attramentaria, assembly GCA_018292915.2. NCBI lineage: Eukaryota > Metazoa > Mollusca > Gastropoda > Batillariidae > Batillaria > Batillaria attramentaria. The sequence continues at coordinate 96,410 of JACVVK020000678.1, read as the reverse complement.
TAAAGAAATAAAGGAGAGGACTAACGTCCTTTTAACTCCCCCTGCCCTGCCCGCCCGGACCCTGCCCGCTGTATGATAAGATTGGGGTTAAACAGAACAAGCCACAGTACACCAGTAGGAGCCACTTCAAGCCACTGTAACACAAGACGTTGGCCATCCCCGCTAGACCCGAGACCACTGTAAATTATGCCGTCTAGTGGCCTGACGTGGCTTTTAATGATCTGAATCTTTCAAGTAAATTGCGATTTTTTCCCATGGACTTTTCAAAGCTAAGGTTAGTCAGGACATTTGTCGTAAGTAATAGTTGATGTGACCGGGTGCCCAGGGAGGGTCCGATAAGTGGGTGGGTGGGGGTTTGGGGGTTTAACGTTCTTTTCCACCACATACGGGTGATATCAAAGACGGGGCAACGATGAAAAAGCCAGCACAAATATTTGGCTCCAGCCGGGATACGAACTTACGAAGGGAGGGTCCGGTAATATAATAACAACTGAGTATTGTATAGGCGCATTACCCAATTTCTTGAATCGGCCCAAAGCGCCTCGAACTGAAACCAACACGCACGCTCACGTGAATCACACGTATTCTCCCGCACATTGGACATGAACACATTACAATCACAATGGTGCGAAGGGTCAGCTCAGCTGTGTAAGTTTCGGAATTTAGATTTGCATTTATTTGAAATTTTTTGGCTGAACATTTACAAAGCAGACGGGGAGGAAGCCGGAGTACCCAGAGAGAACCCCCGACGATCGGCACGAATGAACGGTGCCACATACTAGAAGGAAAATTCTTTTACCCCGAGTGGGACTCGAACCTGACCTCTCCCTTTGGTGGCAGAGTCTCTGAACCACTAGACCACCGACCGCCCCGGTACATGCAGGCAGGGATGCAAAACACAGCGGTCGATATGATATGAGTTTGTTTCAGGGAAAAAAAGTGCAGATCATCAAATGGCAGAGCAAATTCCAGTGTGCAGCATGTGACTCGCGGCAAGACTGGCTGGCGACTGTCCAGCGAAGTTGGTTGGTTAGCTGGGACGTTTATCGTCCAACGCCACAACAAGGTGATTGGAGACGGCCCTAGGGGGTAGGTTATGGGGGATGGGGATAGCAACACTGTCTGAACAGTCCAGCTGAACATTTATTCAATCCAGTCAGACTGCCAGGTCAACCACATTTTATCCTTCATTGTAGTGAACAAACAGATCCAGTTCATAGTCAGAGGAAGCGGGGCAACGTGAAAAAGGCCCTACAATTTTTGGCCCTGTCGGGATTCGAACTTTGAACCTTTCGATCTCGAGTCCATCGGTCAAAGCGTTGAGCCACCGACTCCCCTTTGTCTGTCCAGCGAAGCGTAGCTAGCGGCTGTTTAGAGGCTCTGCGCGGCCCGCAAAGAAAGCACCGCCCAGTCGTGCAGTAGGGGAAAAAAACAAACAAACAAAAGAACATGGACCAACCGCAGCGAAATGTGCGTTTCTTAGACACAGAAAACTGGCCACAGTGGGCGTAATGTAACAGCTATAAACTTCAAACAAACTGCGTCTAAAAGAGCGTGAAAAATACTTTAAGACAGTGTAAGTTTTAGATCTAAATAAAGGGGAATTTTCTATCGCCAAATAAAAAGCATAAAGGCCAGGACTAAGCGTTTGACATGTGGTAAAAATGTCTAATTAGACCCAGTAAACTATAGCATAGTGACAAGAACAAAATATTGTTAAAAAGTAAAACGTCTTCTGCAACTGCTGTCGTGAGTTCGTATCCCGGCTGGAGTCAAACATTTGTGCTGGCTTTTTCATCTTTGCCCCGTCTTTGACATCACCCGTATGTGATGGAAACGGACGTTAATCCCCTAAACACCCACCCCACCCACCCTCCCGCAACTGCTGCAGTTTACAGAATTGCTCTAGGTCAACCGACTGTGGAGATATTTGAGCATATACACCGACACACAAACACAACTAATTGACACATGCGCCACCGTGGTTACACAACACTGCGCGCGCCCCTGACTGGGCTCGCGGCTCGTGACCAGTACACAGAGCTGGCCAGAGAACAAAAGGTAGTGGACGAGAGGGTGCAAACCACGCGGCAACACTTGATATGACTGACGGCCTGTTACGTCACTGAGAGATCACTTTAGACAGTCAGAGATAAAACAATCAGTGGCCATGCACCTAACCCAACACTGTACGACCAGCCGTTCCCCGCTTATAGTCAACTACCTACTTGACAATGATATTATTTCGCAACACCTTTGGTCATGGATCTTTCCCGCTCATTGAAAACTGTCAGCTTTGTGTGTGTGTGTGTGTGTGTGTGTGTGTGTGTGTGTGCTGCCAAAATTCTGAAATTGCCCAATTCATGAAATAGGCAAGTGACTTTGCCTAAATGTGAAATGATTTTCAACAGCTAGCTAAATTGTGAAATATGCAGCCAAGTTTAATCAAGATACTGACCATACAGACTTCAAACACTTGTCTAAACACAAGACTAGTTGTTAAAAAAGGGTAGAGGTTTGGGGCTTGAGGTAGGTGGCACGTATACTGATGCCAGATTTCTCTCTGTTCAGTCTTGAGTTTGCCTAATTCGTGAACTCGGCAGTAAAATAGATTGCCTGTCCCATGAATTAAGGTGCCTAATACATGAAGTACGTATATATATTTTAAAAAAAAAATCACGTGAAAAGAAATGTATGCGCTGCACAGTTCGGGTGTTAGTAAAAAGTGAATTGCCTGTTTGATGAAGTTTGACATTATTATTGCCTAAGTGAATTGCCTGTTTGATGAAGTTTGACATTATTATTGCCTAAGTGAATTGCCTGTTTGATGAAGTTTGACATTATTATTGCCTAAGTGAATTGCCTGTTTGATGAAGTTTGACATTATTATTGCCTAAGTGAATTGCCTGTTTGATGAAGTTTGACATACTGCCTAAGTGAATTGCCTGGTTGACAACTTCACAATTTAAACACGACATAAGTATGCAAATATTTTTCCTGGAAAGCACGTTGGGCCTAGGACGCTTGGGAGAGAGCACCATGTAAGAGGTAATAACTGTTATTATCACCATCTGACGAATGCTCTGTGTTAAATCCGGTCCAATCATTCAGAGTGTTAGTGGCTGGTTAGTCACAGGGTGTGTCGGTCGGTCGCTTAATTAGGTAGTTCGCTGGTTGGTTGGTTGGTAATAGGATAAATGGGGTGAATCACCAGTATAGATGGTTTGCAGGGTTGTAGACCTCTATAACTGACCACTACCCCACGCAGAACAAGTTATTAAGGGAAGGCCAAACCGCACGTCATTTGCATATTTGTCAGAATGAGAGGAGCGATGCTATGAGTCTTACTATCTGTTGAAATGTAAACAAGTATTTCTGTACCTAGATCTCTAAACAGAGACAGCTAGCTTTCTGGCTGTACAGATGAACACGAAGTATCCAGATAAATCATCAGTGCAGTCGTGACGACATCGCGGTAACCTAGCAACCAGCCTAGGTTATCAGCCAGAGATACGACCTATTATACAGCCCACATGTATCAGAGATACACCATGCCAACATGTCCTTGTCTAGCTGTCAGCCACTTTGTTCACACATGCTGACTCGATCTTCAGTGCTTACGGTGAAGAAAGTGTAACGAGACCCATTACAGAAAACATGATTGCCCTGTAGCTGATACTGACCTTGACGCAAGGTAGGCGATATATTGTGATATCATCCGACTCTGGTCTGACACAGTTTTCACAGTGAAATTCATCAACGCTATACTCCATGCACAGTACTGCAATATTAAATTAGGTGGCCTGCTAAGGCTTTTTCCTACCACCAGAAGTCGGTGTAAAAAATTGACCGAGCGGCTGCCATTCACCTGGATTAACTGCCAAAGATGACAAGCGGTACTGTGACCTAGCTGTCTTGCCCTCTGAAATGCATAAGGTCCCTGAACACTTGGGGTCACGATTTGTATAGAAGGTGTTAATCTTCCTTTTTATTCCCACGACCAAGATTTATCTCCTACACAAACAAGCGAGTGTGTGTGTGTGTGTGTGTGTGTGTGTGTGTGTGTGTGTGTGTGTGTGTGTGTGTGTGTGTGTGTGTGTGTTATAGTCCAGTGAATGAATTCAACACCTACATGATTGTTACGACATAACTTTAACTTACATAAATTTTCACCTTTCATACACCTTCAATCTTTCACGACCTTTTCTACCAATGAATGCCCCCCCCCCCCCCCCCCCCCCCCCCCCCCTCCTCCCACTCCTCCCCCCCCCCCCCCATCTCCCAGACACCGTCACCCTCCCCTCAACCCCCATATCTCCATTTGTTACAACAACCATTTGTTATACGCATGTCCTGCGATTGTCAGTGATTTCGTTTTCACCATACACAATTATGTAAAAACCAAAATTTTAATTAGAGTTACCGGCACAATGTTTGTCTCATTTTTGTGTGTGATGAAATAAAGTACAACCTCTACCATTCTCACACTAGTCTCTGTCGGTTTATTTTCCGCCTGATGTTTGTACAAACATAAACAACTCACTACAGGAATCAACAGATTATTATCGTGCCTCGCATTCACATGCCGGTACGAGTATAGCTTAGCGCCCGCTTATCTTGTGGGTATTAAACCACCCAATACACCGCCCCCCCCCCCCCCCCCCCATAGTTTAGTGGTTAGCACTTTTGATCATGGACCGGCAGACCTGGGTTCGAGCCCTAGCCCTGGCAAGCGGGATTTTTCCCAGAGAGATTACATACGTAATGTAGTCTCTCTGGTTTTCCTACCTAGGTCGGCTCCTACCCAGAGCGGGGGGTTTCTGTATGGGCCCAATGGGAAGGATGTTGCCACACAGCCGAGATTTACCCACTTCACGGGTGCGACTTTGGAGGTGCTTCCCTTGGTATGACACGTCTTTTCGTGTGGAAGATTACACGGCCGGCACCACAGGTGCTGTAGTTCCCTGGCCTGGTTAACGCCGGGATATTTATCGAGTCCCAGCCGAGGCAAGCGGGGTTTTTCCACCTAGGTCGGCTTCTACCCAGAGCGGGTGTGCTATATGGGGAAGCTGTTTTGTGTCATCACAGGAAGCTTGGAATGCGGCCCTGTTCCGCAGTCCTAAACCACACGGACCTCCATGGTATCATCTTACCATCATCCTCATCTCCATCATCATGCATTGCATCAAAAATTGCCCCCAGCCCCTCCTCGTACTGACACCGTGGGTGCAAATCCACCCATACTTTATGAGAAAGAATTTCGAGGGTGGCGTCGGGTTAACATAAGCGTAACCGTAAAGAAAAAACACAAGAAAGAAGCTAACAAAACTACCAACAGATATCTGTGTGACCAAATGAATGTCGCTGCAGATTGAAACTGCGCATATTATTGAAATGGCGGGCTGCTACGATGATGACATCAGTCCCGGCAAAATAAGTAAAAAACACTTTATCTGACAATCGTTTATGACTTGTATCGCTTTTCTGTATACAACCGGCTTCTGCATGCATACCGTCACACTAGTGTGCGTGTAAACAGTTTTGATTTAATTCAGTTTAGCTCTTTGACGACGGAGCGCAATTTCTGACACACGATTTCCTATAACTATTCCTTTAACTAACTGTGAGCTTGGAGTAGTTAACACGTGTCCCTTTAACTAACTGTGAACATGGAGTAGTTAACACGTGTTCCTTTAACTAACTGTGAGCTTGGAGTAGTTAACACGTGTCCCTTTAACTAACCGTGAGGTTGGAATAGTAAAACGTGTCCCTTTAACTAACTGTGAGCTTGGAGTAGTTAACAAATGTGCCTTTAACTAAGTGTGAGCTTGGAATAGTTAAGAAATGTGCCTTTAACTAACTGTGAGCGGAGACCAAGACTGTGTGATGTTCCCTCCGTAATACATTTTCCTTTGTCGCCAGCAGTCATGTATTTTTCGGTAAATAGCTAGTCACTGGAGCATGCGCACATTGTGGCGAAGTGCTCAGTTATGTTCCGTCCACTGGCAGATGGAATGACGTAGATTGACTCATTTGAACTCTTGATTGATGTGTCAGAGACGAAGGAACATTTAGCTACGTACAGTAATCACACACTAATGAACCAAGACGTGAATGTGAAGTTTGTGTTTATACATCGTGCTGTCACTGTAATCTTTGTCTGTGTTTTCTATGTAGGTGGGTCTTGCGGTTTGAACTGAGGCATAAAAAATCTGCAAGTTCATTTAATTTTGCGTGTCAAAATGTTTAAAAAGTTGAAATCTGTAGAAGAATCTTGTCTGAATGCTGTGCATGGATTATTGATCATGATCGCGCACGTACGCACAGACACAGACACAGACACAGACACACACACACACACACACACACACACACACACACACACACAAATGAGCGCACACACATGTACAGAAGCAAACTATGTACAAACACAGACTTGTACAAGCAAAACTTTTATTTACAGAAGAAGTCATTGTTTCACAGCAGAACTTCTGTTTACAGAAGAAACCACAGTCTCACAAAAGAACTTCTGTTTAGAGAGGAAATCAGTCTAACAACAGAAACGTTCTATGTTGGTTTTCACGCGACATAAAAAGAATGAATAGGCTCTTGGACACACATACCAATATTAGTTTCGGTAAGATCATTATGAACATTATCTACATGCTTGTATTCTGTCAAAAACAAATCCAAAACTAATTGTCAGAGGAAAAAAATGAAGAACATTATATACTACAAAAAACTACTTTCAGGGAGGGAGGGTGGGAGGGGGTAGAAGGGGCATAGAAACGTAATATTTCTACTAAGTATGCCAAACTCAAATTAAAATCACTTGAGAATTTTTTTTTTTAAATCAAAGACATTACAGTCAATAAAGACAACTTCCCAACTACACATACTGTAGAGTGTTCCATGAAACTCATGTATGACAGTGAATACGACCAGAAAAAAAACAACTCTATTTACATCATAGACAGATTACACACTACAACAGAAAACAACAGTGATGATTCAGACAAACAAATCCAGTGTTCACACAGTTAGAAAAACAGTAGTTATGAACTACACAAACAAAACCGGTGTTCATAGGGCTAGATTACGTCCCTTGCACTATACAGTTAGAAGAAAACCCAACAATTATAAAGTAGACAAATAAAAGCGATGCTTACACAGTCACAGTACGTGACTCACAATAAAATTACAAAAACAAGTTTAAAACAAAACCGGTGTTCATATAGTTAGATTACACAATGTATTGGAAAACAACAGTTATGAATCAAACAAACCCACTGTTTATACAGCCAGTTTACACAATGTATTGGAAACAACAGTTATAAATCAAACAAACCCACTGTTCATACAGCCAGATTACACAATGTATTGGAAACAACAGTTATAAATCAAACCCACTGTTCATACAGCCAGATTACACAATGTATTGGAAACATCAGTTATGAATCAAACAAACCCATTGTTCATACAGCCAGTTTATACAACACAGTCGGTAAACATCAGTTATAAATCAGACAGATAAAACTGAGACACATTATACAAATAAAAGCAATGTTCATAGAGTCAGTTTACACAATACATGAGGAAAACAACAGTTATAAATCAGACAAATAAAACAGACACATTATACAAATAAAAGCAATGTTCATAGAGTCAGCTAGTTTAAACAATACATTAGGAAAACAACAGTTATGAATCAGACAAATAAGCCAGTGTACCAGCGAACAGACAATGAAAGACAGTGAAAGTGAAAAACAGACATACAGAGAGAGAGAGAGAGACAGACAGACAGACAGACAGACAGACAGACGAAGTCAAAGAAAGTGAGACATACAGACAGACGGACAGAAAAGGGGAGGGGGGGGGGGAGAGAGATAGGAAGAAGACAAAGAGAGAGAGAGAGAGGGGGGGGGGGCAGATGGAGTAAGAGACACAGAGAAAGTAAAAACCAGTCAGACAGACAGACAAAGGTAGACAGACAGACATAGAAAGATACAGACACAGACAGGCAGGATGGAAGACAGAGAAAGAGGGACAAATACAAGCTGAAGCAATGTTCATACAGACAGATTACACGGTACGTAAAGAAAACAACAGTTATGAATTAGACAAATACACCATTGTCCGTACAGTCAGATAACACAATACACTAGGAAAACAACAGTTATGAATTAGACAAACTAAACCGATGTACATACAGCCAGCTTACACAATACATGAGGAAAACTACAGTAATAAAATCAGACAAATACATCCCGTGTTCATCATACAGGTGAATATCTAGTACAGAATTTACAGCTCCAACAACTCACCTTGATCATAATGTACATACATGTATTCACATGTACCATGCATTTCCCAAGAGACAGAAAGGGGGAGGGGGGGGGGGTGTGCAGAGAGAGAGAGAGAGAGAGAGAGAGACAGAGAGAGTCAAAGAGAGAAGGAGAGGAGACAGACGGACAAATACAGACACACAGACAGACACACACACACACACACACACACACACACACAGACGTAGACATACAGACAGACACAGACACACACAGACACACACAGACACACACAGAGACAGACAGACAGACAGACAGACACACACACACACACACACACACACACACACACACACACACACACACACACACACACAGACACACACACACACACACACACACAGACACACACACACACACACACACACAGACACACACACACAAACACACACACACACACACACAGACACACACACACAGACACACACACACACACACACACACACACACACACACACAAAGAGGAGTTGGAACAGACAGAGAGAAAGGTAGACAAACTGAAAGAGACAGACGAGGTCAAAGAATGTAAGACATACAGACCGACCGCCGGGGGATGGGGGGGGGGGGGGGAAGAGCATTATTCATACAGTCAGATTACACAATACATCAGGAAAACAACAGTTATGAATCAGACAAATAAAACCATTGTCCGTACAGTCAGATTACACAATACATCAGGAAAACAACAGTTATGAATCAGACAAATAAAACCAATGTTTAGACGGCCTTGTTACACAGTACATTAGGAAAACAACAGTTATGGATCAGACAAATACAACCAATATTTATCAGTTATAGATCAGATAAATAAAACCAATATTTATCAGTTATAGATCAGAGAAATAAAACCAATATTTATCAGTAATGGATCAGACAAATACAACCAATATTTATCAGTAATGGATCAGACAAATAAAACCAATATTTATCAGTAATGGATCAGACAAATAAAACCAATATTTATCAGTAATGGATCAGACAAATACAACCAATATTTATCAGTTATGGGACAGACAAATACTTCCCGTCTTTATCATACAGCTGACCTGGTACTGCCCCAGTCACGTGATCCATGAACACCGCTAGATACATATTCACAATGTAGCAAGCACTGTACAAGTGTGAAGGCAGAAAACACTGTAGCTACAACTAAAGACAACACGACTTGTAAGATAACGGCCTTCAGGGGGTACACAATATTGTCCAGAAGTGACACAGGCCTGTCTGATGTGTGGGACTGGAGAGACTGGTGTCGTGTGAACTGCTGGGGTCGTTGGGGGGGGGGGGGGGGGTGGGCGGCAACATCAGCAACACTGGGTGAAGGATACACTGACAACCCCCACACGACAACCACCACCGTGACGACAGCCCGTTACTACACACACACGTGAGAGACAGGGGGGGAAACCCGATAGACAGATTGAGATAGACAGGTAAATGACAGACAGACACAAACAGGAGAGCGGGCAAGTGAAGAGAGAAAGATAGGGACAAAGAGAGGGGGGAAGTGTCTGTGTGTGTGTTGGGTTGGGGGGAGGGGGTGGAGACAGCGTAAGAGAGACGAAGGAAGCAAAACAACAAGAAGAAGAAGACAGAGACAGACAGACCGATGTAGAGAGACCGACACGAGAGGGAACAGACTGAGAAAAAGACAGACATAGTGAGAGAGACAGACGAAGCCAAAGAAAATAAGAGAGCGACAAACAGGCAGACAGGGGGCGGGGGGGGGGGCGAGCGAGAGAAACATAAACAGAGTGACCGGGGGGGGGGGGGAGACAGAGTATGAGAGTCAGAGAAAATCAAAAACAGATAGACAGACAGAAAGACAGACAAAGTAAACAGACAGACCAAAAAACATACGTAGACAAAGACAGGCGGAGAGAGAGAGAGAGACAGAGAGAGAGAGAGACAGAGAGAGACAGACAGAGAGAGAGAGACAGACAGACAGACAGAGAGACAGACAGATATAGACAAAAACAGACAGATAGACAGAGGTATAGAGACACAGACGGGGAGGAAAAGAGAGACAAAGTCACATGGACCGAGACATAGAGAAAGCTACAGAGACACACACAGAGAAAGTTAAAAATAGAGACAGCGACGGACAATCGACAGACAAACAGACGTAGAGAGAAACAGGCACAAAGAGTGAGACACAGACAGACAGACACAAAGAGAGAGACACAGACAGACAGAGAGGAGGGGGAACATGCAGAGAGAGAGAGAGAGAGAGAGAGAGAGAGAGAGAGCCACTTCAACAACACTGGGTGAGGGATACACTGACAACCCCTATACAACAAGAACCGTGACGACAGCCCGTTACTACGCACACACGTGAGAGAAACAATTAAAGTGAGACAGACAGACGGAATCAGAGTGACAGAGAAAGAAAACAAAAAGCAGAGTTAGAGAAATAAAGGGAGAGGACGGGGAACAGAGAGAGAGAGAGACAGACAGAGAGACAGACAGACAGACAGAGAGGTTGCTAAGAGAGAGAGAGAGAGAGAGAGAGAGAGAGAGAGAGAGAGAGAGAGAGAGAGAGAGATCAAAGAATCTGTAGTACCGCAATCTTTGACAAGATGTTCAACACAAACAAATCAAGTACACGTTCTGTGACGTCAAAGCGAAATGGCGTCACGATTATAAACACGTCATACACTAACCTGTCTCCGAATGACGTCAATTACAAGTGTTTTGCTCGAGTCAAAACTGCAAAAGTTGAACGAAAACAAATTTCAACACCAATTATTATTTTTTTCGTGGGGGTGTCACTGAGCGACAACGACGACAACGGAGGGACAAAAACCGTTACGACGGAAACGTGGCGACGATGGCGGGATCAACAGAAGGAAAACAAACAGGAAAACAACAAAGGATGATGGAAATATTAACAACCGTGTAAAGAAAGTGACCGTTACAAGTCGTTGTCGGTGTCCGTGGTGGTGGTAGTAACGGAGGAGGCGGGGGAGGAGAAAGAGAAGAAAGAAGAAGGAGGGAAGGGGGGATAGGGGGAAGAAGTGTCGGTTATGTTGTCGTCGTTGTTGTAGTGGTCGTTGTCGGTGTCGGTGGTGTGGTGGTGGTGGTTGTCGCGGGTGTGGTTGGTGTGTGGTCATCGTCGTCGGTGTGAGCGTCGTCGTCAGTGTGGTGGTGTGTGGAGTCAGGGGATGGAGGATTAGGATTTCTTTACCCAGATAAGTTGTGATGTAGTACGGGACATGGCATGAAGTCGGCCCCAGTAATCATCATCATCACTATACCGTGTTCTCGACATCCACAGAACAACCTTCCGTTCCAGTCCCTGCACACTACCACAATTTATTGCTATAACACTGTCTGGACCCGCCATTCTACCCACCTCACCCACACCCACATTATCACCCTCCCCAACCACCCGCACCGGCACTCCAGCCTGACGGAGGCCGCGCACCACGCCGCTAGCTCGTCTGGTCACGTGACCCGCGTCGTCTGTCTCGTCATCGTGGAGGTTATACCACGACAGTACGAAGACGTCCCGGTACTGTAAGGCCGTGGTGCTGCTGCTGCTGGGGTTGCCGCCTTGACCTGAAACGTACAACGACAAACGTCAGTGATGGTGGTGGCTGTGGTGGTTGGACGACAGGCGGGTTGTAGTGTGGACCACGATGATGGTAAGGATGGTGGCGGTTGTCGTTGTCGTAGTAAAAACCCGGAATTGCACTAAAATTTTAAACAGTGCGTTGGTTAGATCTAAATCATACACAGCACATACAACGACCAACGCAACAACAACGACAACACCGACACTTTCACCATCACAAACAGCAACAGCAAACCTAAAGGAAATCATGTGAATCCTCCCCTATCCACCCACCCAGCCCCCACCCCTTTATCCAAAGAATAAACAATTTCTCACTGAACTAGATCTACAAGATTAACTCTCGATCCCGACACAATTTACCTCCCCTGTCAACTGGTGAATGAAAACATGGCATTGTGATTACCGGTCGAGGTCGTTGTAGTGGTGCTGCTGGAGGACGTTGTTGTGGTTGTTGTCGTAGCGGAAGTGTTCCCTTGTCCTGCAACACATTACAGGTATATTATTCTCTCTCTCTCTCTCTCTCACACACACACACGCACACACGCGCACACGCGCGCACATACACACACACACACACACACACGCACACTTACCGACGTGCAACACCTGTGTCAGGATCCTCCCCACCTCCCGGCCGCACGCCTCACAGTCACGTGTATCCTCCTCCTCGTGCCCGGGTCCCTGGTGGCTCACAGTGATGACGGGCGGTCCGTCAGCTGGCAGGGGAGCCGTTGGTGTTGTGTAGTCGGGGACATGTCCTTCCTTAATGTGGTCTGCCTCCGCCACCTCACGTACAACGCACGGGGGGCAGCGCAAGGGAGTTGTCATCGTGTGAACGTGATCCTGTAGACATGAGGGTGCGTGGTCAGGCTGTAGGCTTGCCGCCCACAGCCTGACGTGTTGTTTGTTGTTGACTAGCGCTTGGTACAGGTCATCCAGTTCGTACCTGTTACAGAGAATGGAGAAGACGGTTAGTGGATGACGTCAACCATGAGAGAGAGAGAGAGAGAGAGAGAAAGAGAGAGAGAGAGAGAGAGAGAGAGAGAGAGACAACCCCTATACAACAAGAACCGTGACGACAGCACGTTACTATGCACACACGTCAGAGAAACAATTAGAGTGAGACAGACGGACGGAGTAAAGAGAAAAAGAAAAAGAAAACAGAAAGCAGAGCTAGAGAAACAGAGAGAGAGAGAGAGAGAGAGAGGACGGGGAACAGAGAGAGATGATGATGATGATGATGAAACTTTATTTTCCAACGGTTAAAGTTTTGACAGAGAAGATCGTCAATTTACAAACTTGCCGTTGCTACACACTACTAAAACACATCTAGCAAAGAAAATTAAAACATTGAGATCAAATATTTACAGGTGACTCTCTCTCTCTCTCTCTCTCAAGCACTCATCAAGTTAGCAAGTTTCAGCGTGGACTAATACATACATGTACATGTCTACATGCATTTACATTTGAAATTTTGAAAGAGCATGATACTACATATATCAGAAACCTCGAACAGTGAGGTAATGGGTGTCCTTCAGTTTTAGCATGTGCTTTCGAGCTACATGAGGTTTGCAAGGTACTGCGTAAGTAACTGCTTAAATGTTCGCAGTGAATGGACCGTTTTAATACATGATGGCAATGAATTCCAGAGAAAAGCTCCTGCGAAAGAGAGACTAGTTTTTAAACAAATCTATGCGAGGTAGGGGTAGGGGAAGAGTGTTAGTCCTCCAAGTCCTCACACGCGTATGGTCCAGTCCGACAAGAGATGCTAAATAAGGTGGAACCGCATTATGGAGAATTTTATGCATGAACACACATTTGTTAAACATGAGCTGTTCTCGGAGACTAAGAATGTTCATCCGTTTCATTTTTTGTATAGTCGGAATAGGTCCAGGAATAACCATTTTTACCGCTCGTTTGTATAACGAATTCAGTCTGTTGAAATGCACTTCACTGCAGTTGTCCCAAATGGTGGAAGCATAGTCGACGTGGGACTTGATGTGTGCGTGAAAGAAGAGAGTGCGACTGTGAATGTCAGTGATATCTCTTAGTTGTGACAACTGTTGTATTTTTCTCCTGCTATGTCGCTCTCTCGGTGCACTCGCAGAGAAGACACGGGATACAAAAGGCTGGAACTCCAATACTTTATTAACAGAAGATGCGCAAGAACAAACTCATGAAAGAGGAAGAACCCAGAACGCTGTGCAGTGCTGCTTATATACTAACAGGTCAGATCTAGAACATTCTGTAACATACTGGCAAGTACGGAATCTTTCCGAGGTTACGTAATCTGCTGACGTTACTGCACTCGCATGTTCTGGGATGGTCTAGAAATTTCCATCGAAATGCAGTGACTTTTCGCGATCTCTACAACACCTCCCTACCAAAATTGTTGTTTCACAACAAACTTCAACAACAAAGTCTGTCTCTGGGTTTTGGTGTTCTTTTGGATCGTCTGGGGTTGTCTGGACCATACTCTGGAACAGGTGGCTTGGTCCTGGGCAGTCGTGGTCTGCTCTGGTTCTGTGTCGGTGGCACCAGAATCTCCATCGGATGGTCGATCGGGAGCTCAGAGGCATCTGCTGAATCACCAGGTTCGTTGTCCTCTTCAGAAGCGTAACGTGGGCGCAACTGTTCCCAGTGTCGTCTCCAAACTGGGCCACGAGGAACTACCTTGACGTTGAAGCAGCGAGTACCCGTAGACTTCTTGACCACTGCTGGTACCCATCTGGGCTGCTTGGCATGGTGAGGTCCATAGTACAGTGCGTATACTGGATCTCCAGCCTTGTATTGCCTGGTCACCTTGGCGACACCTCCAGAGTCTGGAGTCACCTGAGTTTTGGATGCCTCCTTGGATTGCTTGCCCTGAGCTATGTGTGCTGGCGAGGGAAGCAAAGTGTCGATCCTTGTCCGAATCTGTCTGGACATCAAGAGTTCACTCGGAGAGAATCCGCAGGATGTCGGCATTCTCCGGTACTGCATAATAAACTCTTGAAGTGCTCGCTTCGGGGGCAGAGAAGACTTCCTGAGAGCTTGCTTGAAAGTCTGCACCAGCCGTTCTGCAGCTCCATTGGTAGCAGGATGATAGGGCGCTCCTGTCAGGTGCGTGATCCCACGTTCCTTGCACCAGCTCTGGAACTCTTCAGAAACAAATGTGGTTGCATTGTTGGAGACCAACGTGTGTGGGTATCCGAAATGAGCGAAGTCTTCTTCCAGCAGGTCTAGAGTAGCTCTAGTGGACGTGGATGACGTTGGGTGGATGCATGGGTACTTTGAGTAAGCATCCGTGATCACCAGCCAGTTGGTGCCCATGAAGTTGATGGCGTGGTCCAAGTGAACTCGGCTCCATGGCTTCTCTGGTAACATCCAGGGATGAACTGGCGGTTTGGATGGCTTGTTTTGATGTTCGCCGCATGAGTCACATCGTCGACTCGTCATCTCTATTGCAGCGTCGATACCGGGCCAGTATACTGCAGTTCTTGCCAACTGCTTCATGCGTTCCATGCCGAAGTGTCCGATGTGCAGAAGATCAAGGATCTTGGGCTGCAGGCTTTGTGGAATCACAACTCTTGTACCATAGATGAGGCATCCGTGGCAGGTACTGAGAGAATCTGACAACTTCTGGAACTTTCTGACTTCTTCGTTGATCTCAGCGTGCTTCAGCGGCCACCCTTCGCGCACGTAGCGCATCACTGTAGCTATCACTGGATCTTTGCCTGACTCTTGACGAAGGATGTTGGAGTCGAAAGGTTTGACTTGAAGACTGAGAACTCGGATGGCGCACACCATGTCCGTGTCTTCCCCACTCTCCTCCCTGTCAAAGTCGATGTCGTCTCCTGAAGGCAAGCGACTGAGGGCATCTGCATTGCCGTGATCTGCAGTTTTCCGGTACTCGATCGTGTAGTCGAACTGGTTCAGCCATAGGGCCCACCGAGCTAGTCTGTTAGCTGCAAGAAGTGGTGTCCCTTTCTTTGGTCCGAACAGCGCCGTCAGGGGCTTGTGATCAGTCACCAGTATGAACTGTCGTCCGTACAGATACTGGTAGAATTTCCGCAAACCATAGATGATGGCTAGGGCTTCCTTGTGGATTTGGCTGTAGTTTCTTTCTGCAGCTGTAAGAGTCTTGGACACATTGGCAATTGGGCGCTCGCTTCCATCCGGATAGCGATGAAACAGTACTGCTCCAATTCCAACGTTGGATGCGTCACAAGCCAGCCCCACAGGCTTATCTGGGTCGAAGTGTACAAGGACTTGATCAGAGGAAAGCACATTCTTCAGCTGTTCAAAAGCTGCTTGTTCCTCTTCTCCCCACTTCCAGGGACTTGCCTTCTTTGTCAGGCGGTAGAGCGGCTCTGCCATAGTAGCCAGGTTTGGGATGAATTTCCCGTCGAATTGTACTGAGCCCAGAAAAGACTTCAAGCTTGAGACATCCGTAGGTGGTGGCATCTTCAAGACTGCCTCGACTTTGGATCCTTTGGAGATTCCTTCAGCCGATAGAGTGTGTCCAAGGTATTCCACACTGGGTTGAGCAAACAGGCATTTTTCACGACGGCATCTGAGTCCGTTGTCGTTCAGACGCGTGAGTAGTCGTTCCAGGTTGCTCAGATGATCTTTGGCATCCTTCCCGCTGGTGAGTATGTCGTCTTGGAAGACGGCAACTCCAGGCAGATCACTGGTCAGATTTTCCATGATCTCCTGAAAATAACCAGGTGCTGACTTGATTCCGAAAGGTAGTCGTTGTTGCAGAAGTACCCCACGGTGAGTGCTGAGGGCTAGTCTGCGTTGACTTTCTGGTGCCAGCTTGATCTGGTTGTAGGCATCAGCGAGGTCGATCTTTGTGTAACCAAATCCTCCTCCCAGCTTTTGCATCAGTTCCTCTGGGAGAGGCATTGGGTGACGGTGATCAGCAAGTTGATCGTTGATCCCGACTGAGTAGTCACCACAGATCCGCAGTTTTGGCTTCAGGGCGCCTGCACTGTTTGTCTTACGAATTGGAACCACTGGTGTTCCATAGTCGTTGAACTGGACTGGCTTCCAGACTCCTTTGGCGATGCCTTCTTCGTAGCCTTTCGTCAGGTCATCACGAAGAGCGAACGGAACCGGCCTTGCCTTGTGAAAAACCGGCTTCGCGTCGGACTTGAACTTTACTTCCAGCTCAAAATCCTTCAGACATCCCAATTCTTCCTTGAAGAGATCTGGGAACTTGTCGCAGAGAGTGTGACAATCCTTCTGAAGAGAAGCATAAGTTGTGCTGGAGGTCTTCGGATGCGATTCTTTTGCACCCTCGCTCTTGACTTGACTCTCTATGCTCTTCAGTCCAAGGGCATTGTCCACTGAAATTCCCAGAGCCTGGATCGCGTTTCGTCCAAGTAGGTTGAGATCAGGGATCTTGGTGACGATGTAGGGAATGGAGCTCTGTTTACCAGTCACTGGGTCCTTAGTCTGGCCCATGAAGGTGCCCAACACTGGTAGGTCGTGCTTGCTGGCAGACTCGTACCGATGTGTGACGTCATCCAGCTTCGGTTTTCCCAGTTGTTTCCAGACTGGCACAGAAACAAAATTTCTCGTGGTTGCGGTGTCCAGCTCCATCGTGAACTGTTGATCCTGGATTGTGACTGGAACGTCCAACCTAGGAGTATCTTGGGGAACTTCGCCGAGGATGGCTTTGTCGAGCTCTGCTTTTGTGATACTTTTCACTGAAGATTTTGCAGATTGTCGTCCCCTTGTTGCTGTTGATGCAGTTTTTTCCTGCAGACAGCCTCCAAATGTCCTATCTTCTGACAGAAGTTGCATTTGGAGTCTTTGTAGAAGCAGTCTGTTGCCTTATGAGCCTTTCCACACCTGTAGCACTTTGCTGAATTGCTGGTCGTGGAGTTAGACTGCTGGTGGTTCTTTGGTTGACCCCCTTTGTTGTTCGCCTTGACTTTGTTGACCGGCCTGGGCTTGGAACAGTTTCCTTGGCCACCTTTGCCGCGTCTTCAGTCTCTATGGCGATCTTGACAGCCTTGGCAAAATCCAACTCGGTATCCTTGACCTTGAAAAGAGCCTTCAAGACAGCTTCGTTGTTGACAGAACATATGAATCTCTGCCTAAGAGCTTCATCTTGTGGATCTTGGATCGAAGGAAAGTCACAGGTAGCCGCGTCTTGACGTATACGGGCTGCCAGCTCCTGGAGTGTTTCGCCTGGCTTCCGTTCCATGTTGCTCCAGAACTTGAAACGTTCTCGCACTATGAACAGTTTTGGGTCAAATTGTTCTTTCATGAACTTAACAATTTGGTCCATCGTCAGATCGTTGATGTTCATTCTTGGATTCTGTTGAGCAGCCAGATTTGCCAGTTGCTTGTAGACAGCCGGAGTCTGATTAGTGAGGAAGACTTGAGCCTTGCGGTCGTCAGGAACGGCGTTGGCTACAAGAAATGTGCAGAACCTTGACCAGTAGTCAGGCCACAGTTCTGAAGTGGAGTCAAAGGCAGCGAAAGGTGGAATAGCGGCGGTCGAAACAGTACACGTGTGAGGACGGGTACTTGCGCTGGAATCCCCAGTCGGTATCTGAACTTGAATCATCTTCATCAACGCACCCATCTGCTCTCTTTGCTGTTCCATTTGTTCCTTCTGCTGTTCCAATTGCTCTCTAAGCAAATTTATCAGCTCCGCTGTCTCTGCCATTGTCAGTCGTCAATTTTCGCTGCTGCAACAGTTGAAGGGGTGCAACTTCTGTAGTTGGAGTTTCTTGAGCACTGGAGAGTACTGTCCCTTCGTAGGTAGATCAATGTCGAATCCTGTCGGCGACGCCAAATATTTCTGTTGTATTTTTCTCCTGCTATGTCGCTCTCTCGGTGCACTCGCAGAGAAGACACGGGATACAACAGGCTGGAACTCCAATACTTTATTAACAGAAGATGCGCAAGAACAAACTCATGAAAGAGGAAGAACCCAGAACGCTGTGCAGTGCTGCTTATATACTAACAGGTCAGATCTAGAACATTCTGTAACATACTGGCAAGTACGGAATCTTTCCGAGGTTACGTAATCTGCTGACGTTACTGCACTCGCATGTTCTGGGATGGTCTAGAAATTTCCATCGAAATGCAGTGACTTTTCGCGATCTCTACAACAACAACAAAAATACATTTTTTGAGATTGTACGGCATAATGCATTGATGTGGTACTCCCATTTCAACTGATCGTCTACATGCACCCCTAAGAAGCGGCGCTCGGCAACCTGTTCAATGTTTACTGAATCTAGACGAACCTGTAAGGGTGGTGGCCGTAGCTGATGCTTTTGTCTAGTTGTAATTAACATACTTTTTGTTTTTGTTGGATGTAGGATCATATAGTTATCCTTACACCATTGGGAAACTTTATCTAAGCTATCTTGCAAAGAACGATTTATGTGGGACACATTTTTACCGGAGGTGTGAAGGCTCGTGTCGTCAGCAAACAGGTCACAGCCAACAGTGACATCAGTTACATGTAGAGGAAGATCATTAATGAACAGTATGAAAAGCAAAGGACCAAGGATTGAACCTTGTGGTACGCCGTATTTTACATTACCTTGGCTTGAATATTTGCCATTACTATAAACACACTGTTTCCTGTCTCGTAAGTACGAATCAAGGAAGGACAGTGACTTCTCACCAAGATGGTAAGTTGAAAGTTTTTTTAGGAGTACAGAGTGGTCAACGAGGTCAAAAGCTTTCTTTAAATCTAGGAAAAGTGCTCCACACATTAGATTCTTGTTGACTGATGAACCACCAATACTACGACCACAATAATAAGAGCAACAACAACGACGACGACGACAACCACGCCAGTAACAGCAACAACAACAACCACAAAAACAACAAACAGAGAGAGAGAGAGAGAGTTATATCCCAGTCCATAACTACAACAACAACCAATACTACGACCACAATAATAAGAGCTACAACAACGACGACGACGACAACCACGCCAGTAACAGCAACAACAACAACCACAAAAACAACAAACACAAAACAACAACCTAATAAATGAAGAACTGATAAACAAAGAAATACTACCGGTAACTCTACAGATCAACAACTTCACGACTGTAAGAAATTTTCAAACAAAAAACAAAACAAAACAAAAGAAAATCAGCAAATTTGGCGTCCACTAACAACAAACCCCACAGTGTAGTGACAGCGGACAGACAACTAGCAGACTGAGGCTGAAGACATCACTTGAATTCTAATATAACGTCCATGGAGATAAGAAAACGTCCACCGGTTTTCTGGTCGCAAACGTTAGTGACGTAAAATCTGTACAGCTCTGACGCAATAGCCCACATTTCCGATTTCAGCAAGTAGTTTGACGTCAATACTAAACAACTTGTCTTTCATTATCATGCTTACAGCAATACCGCCATGCTCTGTGTGTGTGTGTGTGCGTGTGTGCGTGTGTGTGTGTGTGTCTATACGTCTATTTACATTAAAATTTTGCATTCTATTCCTGTGACCTTGACCACAAGTACAGGTCATTAAAAATGAAATCCCTGGGTAGATCTTGTGGTTGTCTACCATCTTGTAAGATTTAGTGCCTCTGGTGTTTGAAGTTCCCGAGAAA
This sequence comes from Batillaria attramentaria, assembly GCA_018292915.2. NCBI lineage: Eukaryota > Metazoa > Mollusca > Gastropoda > Batillariidae > Batillaria > Batillaria attramentaria. The sequence goes on along the minus strand of JACVVK020000678.1, from coordinate 75,901 downwards.
ATGCCAGTCTTAAGGTTTTCTATACACTGACGGCGGACAGACACACACACACAGAGATAGACGGCGGAGGGTTAGTACATATAGACTCCCGTTGTTACACACGTGAGCCAAAAATCAGAAACAATGTATAATACGGGTTTGTTTTCTCTCCTGTGCAAGCACTGGTGTGTTTCAGCGCGCAAGTTTTCTTGTTTTACGAATAGGTGCGTGCGCACCCAAAAAGTACGGCGCACAAGTTTTCTTAATTTACGAATAGGTGCGTGTGCACCCAAAAAGTACGGCGCGCAAGTTTTCTTGTTTTACGAGTAGGTGCGTGTGCACCCAAAAAGTACGGCGCCCAAGTTTTTAGGTGACGTAGGGCGAAGGTAAAACATTCTAGTTTGGAAAACCAACCAATCCATACCCGACCAAGCATTTACACAACACACCAACAGAACCATTCAACACCGGAACACACACACACACACACACACACACACACACACACACACACACGCACACACACACACAAAACACGAAGGAAACCATTCATGTATGTTTGTTCGGGTGTTGAATGGTTTCCTTTGTGTCTTTTGTTCGTGTGTCTGTTTTTTTACTAATCGGATGTTGAATGGTTTTGTCAGTAAAATCAGTAATTCCGCCAAGCAGAACTGTGTTCGTGACGACTAGCAACAGAACTGTATTCCAGTTCTTGTGTGCCGTGCAAGGAAAGTTTAGGGTTTGAACCGGCTGCAGCAGACCCCTCACAGAACCTGCTTCTTGTCTGTGGCTGGACAACGCATGCCACGATGAATCATCGCTGAGATCTGAAAGCAACAGAGCAGGATTCTTCTTGCGTATATTATTAGATGTGTTGATTCGTAATGCTAGTTAGAAATCTTGATTAGCCGAGATAACGATAGAGATATGATTTGTATTTGTCTTGTGTTTATAGGGAGCCATTAAGTAGACTGAATGAGTAACAATAGATTTAGGGACGTTGCTAGATCAAGGTCATTCAAATGAGATCTCCTCAATGTCTATCATTATGCCAAGTTGAACGCCTCTAGTGTTTGTAGTTCCTCCGAAAACGGTAATGTTAACATTCACACCACACAGCTTTAATGACCTTGACCTTCAGTCACGGTCATTCAAGAAGGCAGGTCTCATTGCTGTCTATCATCATATCTCGTTTGGTGCCTCTACTGTTTGTTGTTTCGGAGAAATGACCAACGTTAAAGTTTCAAAAAAACAAAAAAAAAAAAGTCCATGGCCTTGACCTTGACTGAAAGAGCAACAACTTTATGAGACGGGGCAGATTTTGCTACGCGCAGTAGCAAGTTTCAGTGATACAAAACAAGACTGTGACGTTTCTTCACACAATACTTACTTTCACGCACACAGTGACGTAACGAAATCTGCATCATAGACACCTTACGTGCACACTTTGCTGCTGCGTTCTTTTTGGCGGGAATGACGTGTGTGTGTGTGTGGACGGATGTAATGATGGCTATCTGCTAAACCACCTCGCCGGATGGCTTTTTACTTTGAGATAAAATCGGCAGTCATATTCTCCAGAGGTATTTTTCACGATTTTTATCCTGCCGCATTTTGAGAACAGTTATCGCCGATTTGAAAAAATCGGTCATGTTACGAATTTTTTCGAAAAAAAATGTTCAAATGGCTTCATTTTCTGAAATTGGGAAGATCATCCAATTATACTGCCTGTTTTCGTAGCACAGCTCTGTAGCTCTGACAGGTTTTGTGGAAGAAAAATATTTCCGAGGTAGGGGTGCTTTGCACATAAGGCCAAATATCTATGAAAAGACTCCTCCAAATTACTCATCATTCCGGTATTTTTGTCACTTGTGACAACTGCACATATGACATGAACTATTACACTATTATAGCTTTAGTGTTAAGAATAACAGAGCTTTTAGATAAACACATTTTTTTCACGTTTCTGCGAGAAGCGCCGGTCAAAAAAGTTCCAATTTTGCAATTTCGTAAGTACAATCCGAGGCACTTTAAGTCCACGTTTCATCAGCTCTCTAGATCTTCCAGATTTTATGTCAAAATTAATTCAGTCCCGGAAGTCACAAAAGCAACAAGGAAATCACAAGATATGAAGAAGTATCATCTGTCAGACGAGCAGCGTGAGGCTGACGGCAAATGTTTGGTTCACAGACAAAATCTGCAAGTATCGTCACTGCTTCCGACATTTCATCAGCCCTCTACATCTTCCAGATTTCATGTGAAAAATAATTCAGTCGGAGAAGTCACAAAGCCAATAGGGAAATCACAGGACATAAACAAGCATCCTCAGACGATCTCAGTGCTAGAGGCTGACGCCAAAAGTTTAGTTCACGGAATTGACGTCATCTCTCTCTCTCTGTATGACGACCTGCTTGAGGCTGACGTCAAATGTTTAGTTCACGGAACTGACGTCTCTCTCTCTCTCTCTCTCTCTCTCTCTCTCTCTCTGGGGAGCCAGGGTGGCCGAATGGTAGCGCGTTGGACTTTCAATGCATGGGCCGAGAGTTCGAATCCAGGCCGCTGGGGCCAAATATTTGTGCTGGCCTTTTTCTCGTTGCCCCGTCTTTGATATCGCCCTTATATGGTGGAAAAGAGCGTTAAACTCCTAAACACCCACCTACCCACCCTCTCCCTCTGCCTCTCTCTCTCCCTTCTTCCCACACCCGGCCCCACCCCCAGTCACGTGGCTAATCGGTCGAGGTCGTAGAGGATCTAGTGTCATCGGTAGAACTTGGAGAACCGGCAACAATAACAACAAAACAGACAAAATAAAATGAAGTCTGGAGAAACAACTTTGTAGGACGGGGCCGTTCCTCCTTGTTTTTTCCCCCCTGAGAAAATGCCAATGTTAAGATTTCACAAAAATAGCTCGTATGGCCTTGACATTGAAGCAAGGCCATAAAATACATGTATATAGGCATAGTGGTATGATATGAATGGGAAAGGATTTTATTTAGAGATCAGTGAAAAAAAACAATTTGTACCATGTAATTATTGTTGAAACATTGATCCCATCGGAATTTGGCGCTCCAGCAGGATTCCTTTGCGGACAATTTTGACAGGCAGTGAGGGATCTGATTAACCTGGAGTACTTTTACTCACCTCACACAATGCCCCTACGCTTACATGTACCATTTATTCAGATCGCCGTGACATCTCACTTTTATTATTGCTAGGCGGACTTCCTGGACAAAGGGTGAGGGGACATGACCAGACCATCCTTCGTTACACCGACTCGCTGCACCGCTAGGCGCATTTACGTCTTTGCCTGCATCTTCGCATACGAACCATTGGTCGACCCGTCTCCAGGCGGGTTTACAGTTTCCCAAGTGTACACGCCTCCCAGCGTTTGGGCGTGCCTAGGACCTATGCCGTTTCCTTGCAGCCTTATAATGACCAGCACGGACATTGTGACAGACAGCGATGGGACATGACACCTTTGTCTACGTGTGCTCACTGAATGCTATGACATGATGCTATGCTCACCTCTTTTTGCAGATGTGGGTTCCCCCTCACTTCTGTTTTACTAATACAAACAGCCTGGCCAGCGCCCATGGGACGCGACCACATTACTCTTTGCTAATACGCTTACATAACATGTGTCTATTCCAGGTCGGTTTATTTTAGTCCGCAGCTTCTTGTCGACCTTGTTTTCTCCAGTGCAGACCTATTGGCGAGCGGCAACGGGACACAACCATCCGTCGTGCCATTTCCCATTCATGCATGTATCATGCCACTGAGCCTATATTATACGTATACATAGATATGTCCCAGTTACTCGGATCGCTGTTTCCTTTTATCTTCATTACTGCCGGTACAGACCTTCACGCTGACAGGAGGGGGCACAACCCTCCGTTGTTACAGTACTTCTCACATAAAACCAGGCTAAAAGCGCTGACACGACTGCCTCGGTTACTACTACTGGCTACTGCGCATTTACTAATAAACTACTCTCCAGTTTCAGAGTGCTGTTTTCCTCCATCGCTGATAGTAGGCGGGCGGCGACGGGACACAACCATTAGTTTTGCAACTGTGCTTATCTAATACTATGACACCATTATTACACCTATTCCGATAATCAGATTACTGTTCCATGGTTATTAATTTTGTACCAGCAGGCACAATTCTGCAGGCGGAGATGGGACGCGACCATTGTCACAGCTGCTGTGCCCCCCCCCCCCTCCCTTGTTATGGGGGGCAGCCCAGCGCGTGGCGTCTTTCTTGCCCCCATACCTGGTGTACGTTCAGCAGAGGGAACATTTTCCTTCATTAACTTTCCCGTCATTGTCGGCACTTTATGGTCGGAATAAAGTGTCCTCGGCAAAAGCAGCTGCTGACTTGGGGGGGGGGGGGGGGGGGGGTTGTGTAGACAGTAGTATGAGTCGGTGGCAGGCTATGTGTTTGATTTGTGAGAATTATTAAGGTGAAGGAAGAATGACGAGGGCTGATGTGTGTGTGTGTGTGTGTGTGTGTGTGTGTGTGTGTGTGTGTGTGTGTGTGTGTCATTACGCTGTACAGTTTTCCACACGTGTGAATGTTCTCCGAGTGCATTCTGTTTCATTAAAGCTCCTTTTGCTGCTGCCAATGTACATGTATTATTTTTTCTCTTTTCTGTTTGCGCGCTTCGCATATTTTGTCTTTAATATCAATGTTTTGTTCGTGTTGTTTGTTTGTTTGTATGTGTTTTCGGGTGTTGATTGGTTTGGTTTGGTTTGGTTTGTGAAGAAAACCATTCAATATCCGAACAAACAAACAGACACAAAAAAAACAACGCACGAATCAAACCAGTGAACACATGAGCAAACATACAAACAAATAACACACAGACAAATCCAGTCCGATCAAACAAACAAACAACTCACCCAAAGTCTTCCGCTTCATCAGCGATGAGACAGACGTCGGATGTTGGTCTGGCCGTCAGCGTCGCCAATAGTCTGTCCATAGCTTCGTCCTCCTCCAGGTTGTCATGAAGGTGGACACGACTGGCCGCTTGTTCTCCCAGTATCAGCCGGGCCGTCTCCTCCAGCTGCTGCTTGATCAGGTGGGCGGCAGCAAGGCTCTCTATATCTAGGCTTAGGATGTCCACGGTCCCGTGTTGCCGCAGCCACTCCAGGGCCATAATTACTGCAGTGAGTGTTTTGCCTGTCCCTGGCGGTCCGGCCAGATAGGCAAGGTCAGGCGCCTGGTTGATCAGGTCCACCTGATGAAACATAAAGGGTGGAGAAAATGTCACGTGACAATTATGTCTGTTATAATAAATTTGAGAGTGTACACTGAGGGGATTCTAGTTATTAGACTTGTTTCTTAAATAATAATAATGAATCACATAGCGCGCATACACACACACACACACACACACACACACACACACACACACACACACACACACACACACACGCACGCACACAAATATGCCACACATACACAAAGTAAAGGATCACGTGATAGGGGTAGAGAGTCACTGCTGACAGCCGGTAATATAGAGTAAAGAATCACGAGACAGGGAGAGTGAGCCACTGCTGACAGCCGGTAATAATTATAGAGTAAAGAATCACGTGATAGGGGTAGAGAGTCACTGCTGACAGCCGGTAATATAGAGTAAGGAATCACGTGATAGTGGTAGAGAGTCTCCGCTGACAGCCGGTAATATAGAGTAAGGAATCACGTGATAGTGGTAGAGAGTCACTGCTGACAGCCGGTAATACAGAGTAAAGAATCACGTGCTAGGTGTAGAGAGTCACTGCTGACAGCCGGCCGGTAATATAGAGTAAGGAATCACGTGATAGGGGTAGAGAGTCACTGCTGACAGCCGGTAATATAGAGTAAGGAATCACGTGATAGTGGTAGAGAGTCTCCGCTGACAGCCGGTAATATAGAGTAAGGAATCACGTGATAGTGGTAGAGAGTCACTGCTGACAGCCGGTAATACAGAGTAAAGAATCACGTGCTAGGTGTAGAGAGTCACTGCTGACAGCCGGCCGGTAATATAGAGTAAGGAATCACGTGATAGGGGTAGAGAGTCACTGCTGACAGCCGGTAATATAGAGTAAGGAATCACGTGATAGGGGTAGAGAGCCACTGTTGACAGCCGGTAATACAGAGTAAAGAATCACGTGATTGTGGTAGAGAGTCACTGCTGACAGCCGGCCGGTAATATAGAGTAAGGAATCACGTGATAGGGGTAGAGAGCCACTGCTGACAGCCGGTAATATAGAGTAAGGAATCACGTGATTGTGGTAGAGAGTCACTGCTGACAGCCGGTAATACAGAGTAAAGAATCACGTGATAGGGGTAGAGAACAAGCCGGTAAGATACAGTAAAGAATCACCTGATAGAGATAAAGAGACGATGTTGATAACGGGAAATGCAGACTACTTCTGCGCTTTATAAGTGAACACTGGATAAGACTGGATAGATTTTTACCTGCTGGGGATAAAGAGCGACTATAGACATCCTGTCGGCGACATGGGACACGAACTGTCCGGCAGAACGTAAGTCTGTCACGTGTAACCGGGGCTCGGTCTTACAGAAGATCCTCACTACAGTCGCCGGACCCGCAAATCTGTCAATAAATCCATGGAATGGTATGACACAGGAGAGAACAGGAAAGCCTGATGTGTGAAATAATCTCAAACTATCACACTTAATTTTGTGTTACAACTTCCACCGCTGTCTGGAAAAAAAATCTCTCTCTCTCTCTCTCTCTCTCTCTCTCTTGCGTCCAGGCTTACGTTCGTTTTAAAGAAAGCAAAATAACACGAATGACAGAAGAGCAAAATATGATGACATAATTCCCCACACAAACAGCCATAACATCCAAAGGTTTATCAGAAGGCCAACTGTTGCAAGAAATTAGGCCCAAACCATTAGATAGGTTAAAACACTTCAGTGATATGGAAACACATCATCAGGCATAGCTCGACGAATGACGTAGTCCTAGCTGATTTCATTCACAGTGAGTTGGAGCCTACCTGGCCACAAGGTCTTCATACACGTCATCCGTCATGGCGGGGTCCGGCCCGGCCCCTGCTACACACCGTGTCCACCAACTGCACAGACTTCTCATGACGTCATCAGTGACGTGGTGTGGCGTGCCAGCGTCCGACATGTTGTCAGAACACAAACAGTAATCCACAGGATCGGCAGTTAGTGGAATAACCAGCTCTCTACACAGGGCCTGTAGCAGACACAGTTAAATGTATACAAACGTGCAGGTCAGTTGAAAACTTAAAACGAAGAGAGACTAAACTCGAAATAAATTATGGCTCTTGAAAATGCAACCCCTTTCTACTGCCTTTATCGTTAATTCCATTTTATAAACCTTCAGCAGGATTTGAAAATGCAACATTTTGATGGACATTTCAACCTACTCCATGCCAATATTTTTACTCTCGAATGTGACTTTGCTCTAACAAGCTTTCATCTTATCAATCTCCATGCTTTCACGCTATTTTTGTGTACAACAAACACTAGATGAACAGTTACTAGTGAACTGCTACTGCTACGGATCACACACACACACACACACACACACACACACACACACACACACACACACACACACACACACACACACAGAGAGAGAGAGAGAGAGAGAGATCAACTCACATCTCTGGTGAGCGGATCTTGAGTCAGTGCTGCCCGCAGTGTGGCGCTGGAAACAGAAGGCAACATTAACGTCGCACGCACTCTCGGAGGCTGCGGCAGGTCACTTGTCACGTGACGCAGGACTTCACGTGCCTTTCCCAACTGGCCAGGTTTCTGTTTTTTCGGCTTTTTCTGTCCTGGTTTCTTCTTCAAGTTCAGGGTCTTCCTCAGTTTAGCGAGCACTTCATCTTGTAGCTGCTGCTGAGTCAATCCCCGTTCTGTAGCGGTGGCCCCGACAGACTTGATCTCACCTGCCAGTATGCCGTACTGTCTATGTATAATGAGGACATCAAAGTCTCCAACATCCAGTTGCTTCTTCTTCAAGTCCACGGGTCGCGGTAATGAGGATGAGGCGGCGGCATAACACGGGTCGTCGAGATAATCGCCGAAACCCATCTGGGACAAGACGAACATGACGTCACGCTGAGAGTGGTTCATGGCCTGGAGACAATGGAGAACGTGTTGCTGCGCCCTGTCATCCCGTACATCGCTCGTGGACAACACGTTACTGGCACCCGCGGGACGTTCATCTTGTGCTGACTGTGGGACGTTGACGTCCAGCCCAGCTAACACCTGTGTCTCGTGCTGCACGCGGTGAATGTAGACGTGCGGCAGGAAGTGTGTCCGCTGTAACAGGTCTGGATACCACTGTCTCACATACTGCCGCCATGACATCGGAACCTGTGTCTACAAAAAGAGAAATTAATTACATGAAGTCAGCAGGTTCTGTTGCACATTTTTACCAGATTACAGTACGTGAGTAGTTCAGTTGCTTTGATTCAATGCACGACCATGTCTTCCACAGACAGAAAACTTCCCAGGTCGGATGATTTCTCTGAAGATTCACGGAAAATGAAAGCGATGCATATTTTATAATTTTCCTCTACACTTATAAGAAGGGAACATATTCTGAATCATGCGTACATCACAAGAGTTCAGTACAGGTAATTCTTGTCATTTCAAACGTGTGTGTCCGTTTTCAGCCATTTTTTGATAGGCCACCTTTTATACTACATGAACTTTGTCAGGTGACAGACAGATACATGTGTAGGGAATACATTTCACCTGTCTTTAGTTTAAGCAGACTGTTGCCATGGTAACTAAGCCAACTTATGTTTTGGAACAGTTTCGCTTGTGAGTGCGCCTGTACGCTGGAAATATTCTGATTGTGATGATGAGTAGAGCTCTTAATGCGAAACTGTTGGTAACACTTTGCGTGCGCAGCCAAGCATTCAAATTCTACGCCTGAATATACAGCAATTTCGCTCATAGTGCTGGCCGCATTAGGGTGTTCGTTTCTGTTGGCTCATTGCCAGCATTTGAGATGGTGTCACTGTGAAGGTGTCTTAGTGGTGTGATGCTAGACATCACGAAACAGCTCAGAATGATGTGTGAGCCTAAACATCCTACAGACTGTCCCTTTAACATACTAGCTTGTCAGCTGGAAGTGAACTCTGTTAAAACTCGGAGCTCGGAAGAAAATCCCCTATGCTGATTTTATGGCCTAGATAAGTACGACGACATTGTCGATTTCACTGACAAAATTCCCGTACAAATCATCGTTCATTGATTTAGTCTGCTACACTGTTCCCCAAGAAAGTGTGTAATGTTTGAATCATTCGTTTAATCCACGGGTTTTGTCCGCCATTCGACTTTACCAAAGTTCTCCGTGACGATTTATTGGAACAGAAAACAATATACAGACTGTTGCTACGGAGACAGCCTTTTTGCGCATAGCCAGGTTGTTTGAGCATAACCCACGGGTCAGAAAATTCAAAACGACATAATTTTGTTTCTCCATAGGGGCACAGTGTTTGACCGTTCGAACTTACAAGAATGGAGTATAACTATAATAACAGTAATCAATATAACAAGCTGAAGGTATTATCCACAAACCTGACATGTTGGCTGCTGGCCTTGTGTTCCAGTGTGGGAGGATGGTTGTTGTTGGCCTTGTGTTCCAGTGTGGGAGGATGGTTGTTGCTGGCCTTGTGTTCCAGTGTGGGAGGATGGTTGTTGCTGTGTTCCACTATGGGGAGTGTGGGAGGATGGTTGTTGCTGGCTTTGGCTCTGCACTGACGCCGAGGGGATGTTGGAGATATTGTCGGGACACTCTGACGCAACATGGCCGTCCTGTCCACAACGATGACACGGGAAACTGGGACAGTCTGGTGCACTATGGCCACGCCATTCACAGCGATGACACAGAACATAGGAACAGTCTGATGCAGTATGACCGAACTGTCCACACTGAGGACAATCGAGACAGTTTTTCACAGTATGTCCGACCTTTCTACAGCGACGACAAGCATTGGGACAGTTGTCTTCAGTATGGCCGACCTGTCTACACAGACGACAAGCATTGGGACAGTTGTCTGCAGTATGGCCGACCTTTCTACACAGATGACAAGCATTGGGACAGTTTTCTGCATCATGGCCGAACTGTTCGCACAAATCACATTCGGGGCAGTTTTCTGTATCATGGCCGACCTGTCTACAGCGACGACAAGCATTGGGACAGTTGTCTGCAGTATGGCCCACCTGTTTACACAGACGACAAGCATTGGGACAGTTTTCTGTACCATGGCCGAACTGTTCGCACAAATCACATTCGGTACAGTGTTCTTCAGTATGTCCGAACTGTCCACACAAACCACATTCGTGACAGTTTTCTGCATCATGGCCGACCTGTCCACACAAACCACATGTAGGACAGTTTTCTGCATCATGGCCGACCTGTCCACACAAACCAAATATGGTACAGTTTTCTGCATCATGTCCAAACTGTCCACACAAACCACATGTAGGACAGTTTTCTGCATCATGGCCGACCTGTCCACACAAACCACATGTAGGACAGTTTTCTGCATCATGGCCGACCTGTCCACACAAACCACATGTAGGACAGTTTTCTGCATCATGGCCGACCTGTCCACACAAACCACATGTAGGACAGTTTTCTGCATCATGGCCGACCTGTCCACACCGACTACACTGACTGTCGCGGAACTGTTGGCGTTTTCCTTCAGGGTTACTTTTGCAGTTTTCCATTTTGTATTTTAGCAGACGATTGTGGCCATTCTGAGTGGAGGAATGGAGAAATTCATTAGTGTAGACACAAAGTTAGGAAAACGTTTGTTAACGTATGTTTTATATCAGCAGTAGTAAGAGTAGTATTCAAGGGCGGCGGAACGGGGAGGGGAAGTTTGGGGGGGGGGGGGGGTGCGAGGGGAAGTGGAAATTCCATCTTCCGCCGTTATTGCTATTGCATGTAGTATTATTATTTTACAGTTTATAAACTGTACACAACACTATCTGTAGCTGCGTCTGATTTTGTCAGTAATGAAAGAAAGTCATGCTAACAGTGAGTACAACTCATCATAATACATAGTACAGACAAGTTCTCTTCCTTTCTCTCTCTGCTTCAGCAGGCAATACACAACAGGCGGATGAAATCGATCATCGTCAGTTTCCATCAATGTACAGATATGTGTGGGTATATTGAACAGACTGGTTGGTATTTTGCCAGTAATGATTTTACTGTGTTTACAATTGTGTAGTTAGTCTTGTACCTGTGCTGTGTTTACAGTAGAGAGTCTAGTCTTGTACTTGCATATGCTCTGTTTACAGTATTGAGTCTAGTCTTGTACTTGCATATGCTGTGTTTACAGTAATGAGTCTAGTCTTGTACTTGCATATGCTGTGTTTACAGTAATGAGTCTACAGTCTTGTACCTGTGCTGTGTTTACAGTAATGAGTCTAGTCTTGTACTTGCATATGCTGTGTTTACAGTAATGAGTCTACAGTCTTGTACCTGTGCTGTGACATAAAGATCGCACATAAAGTGTAGGACTACATGATACATGAGTAAGATATCGCAAAACAGAAAAATAACTGAAATAAAAGTTGGAACAAGGGTCAGCAGACACCCGCAACAATACCCCCCCCCCCCCACACACACACACCCCGTACAGGAGGAGAATTCAAAGCAGCCAATGAAGAAGGTAGGTGTGTGAGAGTTCAACGTCCTTTTCAAAAACGTAAGGTCGATTTCAAGGACGGGGCAACGAGAAAAAGGCCGGCACGAATATTAACCCCAGCCGGGATTCGAACTCACAACCCGGGCATTGAAAGTCCAACGAATCGGCTATCCCGGCTTCCCGCAAATGAACAAATGGAGGCCGAAATAATTTAAGATTGAAAAATCGGATGGGCAAGCGGCTCGGCGAAATCAGCCCCGCCACAAGAACTAGGTCTTGGCACGCAAAGGCGAGCCCATGGGGGCACACAGCTTTTGGAATTGTTCCGTAACAAACCTGCAACGCATGTTGAAAACAACAACAACAACAACAACAAAAACCCAACCAAAAAAAATTGTGTACTCACGTATGTAGAAGTCAGCAGATTTACATCCGGACCCAGGAGGTTACTCTTCACAAATAGTTATGCGAACCGTCTTACATGTGAGAACGCTGTGTTCTTCATGATGCATGCTGATTTATACTGACTGTCAGAGCACTGTACTGTTTATATGACACGCTGGTCTACAGTCACTGTCAGAACACTGTACTGTTTATATGACACGCTGGTCTACAGTCACTGTCAGAACACTGTACTGTTTATATGACACGCTGGTCTACAGTCACTGTCAGAACACTGTACTGTTTATATGACACGCTGGTCTACAGTCACTGTTTATATGACACGCTGGTCTACAGTCACTGTCAGAACACTGTACTGTTTATAAGACACGCTGGTCTACAGTCACTGTCAGAACACTGTACTGTTTATAAGACACGCTGGTCTACAGTCACTGTCAGAACACTGTACTGTTTATAAGACACGCTGGTCTACAGTCACTGTCAGAACACTGTACCGTTTATATGACACGCTGGTCTACAGTCACTGTCAGAACACTGTACTGTTCATACGAAAGATAAGTTGTCCTACAGGAACTGTCTGATATCCAGTAAGAACACTGTACTAAAACTATAAAACACGTTCAGTGTGAACTGTATAATTGACAGTGTCGCTGTGGAAGAGTGAGTACTGTAAACACCACGAGGTAGAGGAGATCCGTGTGACTGAGTCTCCCAGCCCAGCTCTCAATAATGTCTACCTGTGACTGATCACGTGACAAGGCTCTCTCTTGTAAAAGAGCCAGCGATCCGGCAGCCAGTCTTTGACAACGTTGCTGCGCGTGAACAGTTCGTCCCTTTTCACGCCAGGTGGGCGGTGCTATGGACAATCTGCACAATGACGACAAAAGCCATGTGCCGCCGATGTCTTTCGCCGCTATAGTTCTGAGACGCACGTTGCATGGGCCAACCCCCGGTGTTAATACTATAGACCACTTCCATGGTAGAGGCGCGCAAAGAGGCGGTAGCGTATGGCTGAGCCTAAAAGGGCCCGATAGGACCCGTGTTAACCAAGCCAACACTAGAACGGTCTCAAATACGACAATGGAAAGATTACTCAGAGATACGGGTGGGGGAGGAGAAGGGTAGAGGGAGGGTGGAGCGCGTATGGGCTTTACCGAGCGCAGAAAGGCCGCCTTTATCTGAAGAACTGAGCTGACGGTAACAGACGTGAAGTAACCTGAACTTTTATTCTGAAGATTTCTGTCACATGAGATTACGACGAGTTGGCACAATATATGTGCGTGACACGTGAATGTTAAGTTTGTATTTATACAACGTGCTTCGACTGAAATCTTTTTCTGTGTTTTCTGTGTAGGTGGATCTTGTGGTTTTAAGTATCTAATTATTTAAAAATCTACATGCTCATTCATATGTGTATGTCAACATTCAAAAAAGTTTAAATCCGTTTAACAAGAATCCTGTCTGAATGATTTGCTTGGATAATTGATCACGATCGCCCTCTCTCTCTCTCTCTCTCTCTCTCTCTCTCTCACACACACACACACACACACACACACACACACACACACACACACACACACACACACAGAGGAGTCAAAAGACTAAAAATCAGCTTGCAATATTTTATCAAAGTAAAATTTATTTACAATACAATACAATATCTTTATTGTCTATTTCACGTTATATAAAACAGAAATTTCTCTTCTGCAGTACATATTGGGAATCAGTTATACATAATCAGGCCGCACTGCTGGACCTAGCTACACAATATGCACATGTTATTTTTGGTTTAGGTGTAAACACCATCAGACATCTATAAAGACACACACACACACACACACACACACACACACACACACACACACACACACACACACAAATCTCCCGAGTCGAGAAGGGAGACGCCACCATCGTCCGCCACACAAAATTAGAACGACGGTTAACAATAAATAATGCACACCCCTAAATCAATACAACTATTGTGCATGTGTTGTATCTGCGTGCAAAGAGCAATGCTTCAGCTCCACTTCACAAGATGGCCACCAACCGGATTTGTCGTCATGGAGACAGTGCACACGATCAACCGAGCATATACACGAGCATAGTAGACAGGTACGGTGGTACTACGATTTAACTCTTACAAGTCCGAGCCAAACCATCCCTGCCCCATATATCATGTGATAAGAATAGTGACAAAAGAACAAGCCACTGCATACCAATAGGAGTCACTTCAAGCCACTATTACGCAAGGTTAGGCCCGAGACTGCTGCGGATTGCGTAATAGTGACTTGAAGTGGTTCCTCGTGAGCTGGGCTCGTATGTAAACCTCGAGGTTAATTTAACCCACGGCTACAGGCCTAACCCAGACTAGTACAAAAGAAACCCCAAAACAAAATTTAAAAAAAAAAAGGAAGCGAAGAAAAAAAGACAAAAATCCTTCTATAACGGCATAGGCACCTTGCTGGAATGGACCCGCTCCCTGATTTTAAACCAAAAAAAAAAACAAGATGGCCACTGACCAGCCCAATATGTTGTTTCCATTTAATCACCTGCTGTCGTCACGGTCGTTCTTTTGTAATGCCATGTATTCGGGAGGACACACACACACACACACACACACACACACACACACACACACACACACACACACTCTCTCTCTCTCTCTCTCTCTCTCTCTCTCTCTCTCTCTGAATGGAAACAACTGACCGGGCTTGTCAGACCAATCTTGGTTTTGGAAGACGTCAAGTTGTTTTTTTTGAAATCTATGACGTTTTCCTCATTGGGATGACGCATAATACATTTGACGTAATAACTTTGACTCGGATACAATTCTTGCAATGAAAGCAGCCCCATGAAAATTGAAGTGTTGCTGCTGCGCAGTGTAAAGATCAAATTTATACCGGCTCAATGTGTTTAACAGACAAGTCTGCGCGGCGAATGTTTTTTTCACTATTTGTTATGTCCGCTGCGCGCGCGCGCACACAGACACACACAGACATACGCGCGCGCGCGCGCACGCACGCACGCACGCAGACTTGCGCGAGCCGCGTTTGTGCATGTGCTCCATTGAGACCTATGTGGTGTTCTCTCACTCTACTATGCTATTGAGTGAGAGTCAGTGGAAAAAACAAAGCTCACTACATCAATGAAACTCCCGCTTTCCCCGTCTACAAATAGAGAACTTCCGAAAAGTGACGACACACCCCCACGTCAATCAAACATGACGTCGGCAAACTGACGCTGATACAGTTTTGCGTCAGTGCGCGTGTGCCTTTTCTGCGATGTTTGTGAGGCGTGTGGCTTGTGTAAAGGAAATGTGCTTCGAGTACAAATTTTCGAGTCAACTGACGACAACGGCTGCAGTGAATTTTTCTAATTTTTTTGTATATTTTTTATGGCACCCCAGGCTCATTATCTATGTATAGTAGGAGCGATTTTGAGATCTAAAGTGTGTTCACCAGCACTTTCATCAGGTACGGCTTACGCCAAAAGTATAAAAGCGACAACATCCAAAATTCACTTCGTTGAGAGTCCGTATTCATGCTATCTATGTCCAAAAAATGGAGTGGTTTAGGTAAATATTACGCCTTTAAACGCCAGAAAGCCACTTTTTCTGAAAAGGGCGATAACTCGCAAATCATGTGTGCAATCGTACCTGGATCGGGCCTTCTATTCAACAATCTTGATTCATTTAGAAATCCCAAATTTGAAATCGATCGGTTCAGTATTTTCGGAGAAATAGGCATCTAAACTGGGTTCACATGCAATGTCAACTCAGGCTCGGTTTACATGAAAACTATAAGAGTGACCATTTTCTAGTAGTGATTCTGTTCAGAGTCCGTATTCAAGCTATCTACTGCCAAAAAATTGAGTGATTTAAATAAATATTACGCCTGTACACGAAAGACAACCAACTTGTCTCAAAAGGGCGATAACTCCCAAATCACTTAAGCAATCATCACACGCTTGAATCGTCTAATGTAACATTTTGATATATTTGGATACCCCAAATTTGAAGCCATTCGGTTGAGTATTTTCGAAGAAACGGGCCTGGACACAATTCACACACGCACACACGCACACACACACGCACACACACACGCACACACATCCGCACAGACGGCACTCACTGAGGAGGAGAAGTGCGTTCGGAACACCATACGCGTCAGCATCGATGACGCAAGTTTTCTTACGTCATTGTCAGAGTTACACTTGCAAAATCGTCTCTGCGGGAGATCGGCAGTGACGTGCGTTTGTACCACAGATGCTTGCCTATGAACGTGGAAATTTTAGCCCGTCCTATTATGTTGTTTCCATTACTATGGAAACAACATAAAAAAGAACAGAAAATTTAACCCTAGAGCTAGTTAAGTTCGAGGTTAGACTCTAACCCGAGGCTAAACTCTCTAACCCCGACTTTCACATGCGGGCCCTGAAGATTTCAAGTGAAACTGCGATTTTTGTATGGGCTTTGAAGAGTTAAACGTTAGTGCTCTAAGGTGAAGCTTAATGTTTGGAATATTATGAAGATAGACACGTCTGTATATTGCAGTATTCTCTAACGTCGTTCTTGTCCCCTTCCTTTTCCAAGTCGCTTCAAGTCAGTAATTCTTTATTGTCCTGAAGTGGAGGCAAAGTAGTTGCGGCGTAAAAACAGACGACAACCACACAGACATAAAAGGTGCATAATTTTATACCCCATGTAACATGTCACAATAGATAAATATGTAATATGTATTACACCAGTAGCACACGAACACCCACGAACGCCCGAAACTGCGCGCGCGCGCGCGCGCACACACACACACACACACACACACACACACACACACACACACACACACACACACACACACACACACACACACACACACACATCCTAATTACCATGCTCTCATTAAGTACACCACTATTAAGACGGGACTACAACCCTTCGGTGTAAAGATAATTTTTAGTAATTTATAGTAAAATAACTGTATCACAGTCCACACTCATACCCTCATACACGCGCACTCGCACACAGACACAACACATGCGCGCGCACACACTCACACAGACAAACCGAAATACGGTAACCTGCAGCACAGAGGTTTTTGTCTTTGAATTCTAAGTACCCCCGGGACTAAAAAAATCAAAAAAAAAAAATCTAGGATGTTGGTCTGTAGGTGGTAGTTTCTCAACCTGAAAATGACTTTCACTGTAAAGTCGTGTTCCTGCTCAAATTTCGAACATAATTATGCCATTACCTGAGACAAGTCGTCAATACTTTTGAATTGAGGGAGCAGCATAAACAGTCTGCCGTTATGACTACGCCCCGTTGCCGGTATATCGATCACGGCAGGTAGCTTGTGTCTGCGGCACATGGTCAATAATAGATCGTCTCGGGTTTCAGCCCCTGGAGGGAAATGTCAATGTCACAGAACAAAGTCACCGATCGAACTTTAGCCGTGCACGCATGCATCAACGGTTTTACCTGCTATGTGCACTGTGTGTAAACTTGACTTTCGAATGAATAATCAAATGGAGGATGGACAGACTATGCTCATAAGGATACAGTAGTGTCTCTAACACTGTCAACTAACAATGTCTCACCCAGTCTCTGGTCATAAGGATACAGTAGTGTCAGTTCTCTAACACTGTCAACTAACAATGTCTCACCCAGTCTCTGGTCATAAGGATACAGTAGTGTCAATTCTCTAACACTGTCAACTAACAATGTCTCACCCAGTCTCTGGTCATAAGGATACAGTAGTGTCAATTCTCTAACATTGTCAACTAACAATGTCTCACCCAGTCTCTGGTCATAAGGATACAGTAGTGTCAATTCTCTAACACTGTCAACTAACAATGTCTCACCCAGTCTCTGGTCATAAGGATACAGTAATGTCAATTCTCTAACATTGTCAACTAACAATGTCTCACCCAGTCTCTGGTCATAAGGATACAGTAATGTCAATTCTCTAACATTGTCAACTAACAATGTCTCACCCAGTCTCTGGTCATAAGGATACAGTAGTGTCAATTCTCTAACATTGTCAACTAACAATGTCTCACCCAGTCTCTGGTCATAAGGATACAGTAGTGTCAATTCTCTAACATTGTCAACTAACAATGTCTCACCCAGTCTCTGGTCATAAGGATACAGTAGTGTCAATTCTCTAACACTGTCAACTAACAATGTCTCACCCAGTCTCTGGTCAAATTTGAACAGTTCCATACACTTTGAACAAAACATATAGTGGGACACACACACACACACACACACACACACACACACACACACACACACACACACACACACACACACACACACCATGACCCACTGGAAATGATACAATTGTCCCGGCAAAAACGCAAAATGTGGGATATCACACACAAAGCAAAACCTGAATGGATATTTTGTGCAAACGGAAATGCTTCAGCCTTTGTTCACAACACCCCACCACCAAGGTTGTAGTCATGGAGACAATACACACACAGCCCGCCGATCGATCACGGCAACTGACACTGACTCAGTGATTTGAAACAAATCCTTCTTGTCTAAATTACAGTTGGGTAATTTGTGTTGTCCTTTGGTTGTACTGGACAAGAAAGCATTTGCAGGTTTATCCTTGCACATATCGGAATGCTATCTTTGAGAGTACTCTCCCAAAATCGATTCCTACAATGTCATTTATGCAGGAACCCATAATAGGCTGTTAATGGATAATTATACACCAGCGATGTCATTTTAAAGGCATAATTGATTTCTTTCTAAATTGACTTTATGTATTGTTTGGTGCTTACATTACATATACTATTGTTTGATGCAGCAAAAACTGTATCTAGACATTTGTTTTTGCTGAGTGGTCTGTTAACAGGCAGATACCGGGCCCTTGGTAGATAGGTAGACAGGTAGATACCGGGCAAGATGAAGTTGCCCAAACTGAGGGTCCACTGCAAGGTGAAGCTGCCAAAGCCAAAGGTAAATCTCCCCCCCTCCCCACCCCAACACACACGCACACACACACACACACACACACACACACACACACACGCGCGCGCGCGCGCGCACACACACACACGCACACACGCGCGCACACGCGCACACACACACACACTTATCAGCAGTGGCGCATGCTCCAAGTGCAATTTGATTCAAGCTAATTGTTTTTGTTTGTGTTGTTGTTTTGAATATCTTGCTCTTAAAATAATTTTAGTGTGTTAATAACAATCAGTCAATCAATCAATACGTCTTTATTATCCCAGAGAAAAATTTTGGTATGGTGGAAAACAAAGACAATGATACACAAATTAAAAATACATAATAGATAGTACGTAATAAACACTACAATCAAATTAGAGATCTCTATGAATTAAAAAAAATCACATTAAAAACAGTCTCGGTATTAAGGTAGGTATAATCTAAAATAACTATTTAAGACTATCACAAACACACACAAAAAAAATTCCATTTACGTTTGGTAGAAAGCCTTATTATCAACTGAACTATTCGGTATAATGTGACCCGTTCTCACAAAAAGTCATTAATTTTGTGGCTCACTTGTCTAACAAAGTAAGTCTAATACGGTGATTAACGAAAAATTGTTACACGCCGGACAAAAGCACGAATTTTTTTTTTCTGCTGGTTCTTTAGCACATTTTAATGAAATTTTTCGGTGGCCCCCGCAGATTTGATGCTCAGGTCCGACGTCACGTGCCATTTTCTCCATTTGTACAAAGCGTCACTGACAGTACGCGCCACGCACGCCTTACTGCACACAAAATACCTGTAGTATTAAGAATTTTCAAAGGGAGACTGATGCTTTTGTAACACATTTAAAATGTGCCTAAGAATCACCAGGAAAAAGTTTGTGCTTTTGTCCGGTGTGTAATGATTTTTACACATAAGGCCTCTGTAAGCTCCCTAACCCTCTGTCGTCTCGTGTGTGTGGCATGTGTGTGTGTGTGTGTGTGTGTGTGTGTGTGTGTGTGTGTGTGTGTGTGTGTGTGTGTGTGTGTGTGTGTGTGTGTGTGTGTGCTGGGAAAAATAAAGTATTACTAATATTTGATGGTAATGAAGTGACTGTTCCACTGTTACTCTTACAGGGGAAAGGAAGCATGCACACCTACTGGTTGCTAGGGGAACGCCCCATTCAGGAGAGCCCCGGGACCACCCTCAACATTTTGTGATACAGAGTCTGGTTCCTACTGATGGTTGTGTGGTTGTTACGTGTAACAAATGCTCAGTGCTGTGGAGATGTAAGCCGGCTACAGAGGGCAGGGGTGTGTGATATTGTCAGTTATCGACACTTCACTGAAGGATATATGTTTGTTTTAAACGTAAACAGATGGAGAACATATTCAAATTCATGATTTTATTACAGTGAGCTATATGGATGATGTCGACTGATCCCTGTTTGTACCGGAGCTGATAGCTATCAACGGTGTTGTTTTATTCAGGGGTCCGATGCATGGAAGGAGACTAGACGAGCTTGAGACTTAGCTTTAGACTCGGACTACGATCAGCGTGCATTTGTGATGCATGGAAAGAGAGAGAGAGAGAGAGAGAGAGAGAGAGAGAGAGGCTTAATTACATCGAAGACGAACCAACCGCAGTCGCGGACTTGAGTCATGAGTAATATTTACATCAAGGCATTTCGGGAAAGTCTTGTTTGGAGGATGCGCCCTGGCGTAACAGACGACAATGTAATGTCATACACGTGTACATAACCGCAACAGTTTCAAGAGAGGGTGACAGGCGGAGAGAATGAGGGAGAGAATTCCAGGCTAAAGGACCAGCGTAGCAGAATGCTCGAGTGCATTCAGCGTGTATTGTCGTTTAGTCCGTGAAATAGTCTGTGACTTATCACGTGGGGACTATCATCAGCGTGTATTGTCGTTTACTCTTTGAAATAGTCTCAGACAGTACGTGGGGACTATCATCAGCGTGTTTTGTCGTTTAGTCCTTGAAACAGTCTCAGACTTATCACGTAGGGACTATCGTCAGTGTTGATTTCCCAAAAGTAGTCTTAGACTTCGGCCTTTTTCTCCGCGTACGCACCCCGTGCTAGTATTTACGTCACAGCTTGGTCAAGCTAGTCCCTGGCTTACGTGCTTAGTCTCCGTCCATGCATAAGGTCCCTGAACACTTGGGGTCACGATTTGTATAGAAGGTGTTAATCTTCCTTTTTATTCCCACGACCAAGATTTATCTCCTACACAAACAAGCGAGTGTGCGTGCGTGCGTGCGTGCGCACGCGCGCGCGCGTGTTTGTGTGTGTGTGTGTGTGTGTGTGTGTGTGTGTGTGTGTGTGTGTGTGTGTGTGTGTGTGTTATAGTCCAGTGAATGAATTCAACACCTACATGATTGTTACATCACTTTAACCTACATTAATTTTCACCTTTCAGACACCTTCAATCTTTCACGACTCGTCAACCTCTTATACCCAGTAATGTTCCCCCCCCCCCCCACCCAATCTCCCACACACCGCCACCTCCCCCCCCCCCCCAACCCCATATGTCCATTCGTCACAACTATACGCATGTCCTGCGATTGTCAATGCAACTCACTACAGGAATCAACAGATTATTATCGTGCCTCGCATTCACATGACGGTACGAGTATAGCTTAGCGTCCGCTTATCTTGTGGGTGTTAAACCACCCAATACACCAGCCCTCCGTAGCGTAGTGGTTAGCACTTTGGACAATGGACCGGCAGACCCGGGTTCGAGCCCTAGCCCTGGCAAGCGGGATTTTTCCTACCTAGGTAGGCTCCTACCCAGAGCGGGGTTTTTTGTATGGGTCCAATGGGAAGGATGTTGCCACACAGCTGAGATTCACCCACTTCGCGGGTGCGACTTAGGAGGTGTTTCTCTTGGTATAACACGTCTTTTGATGTGGAAGATTACACGGCCGGCCACGCAGGTGCCGTAGTTGCCTGGCCTGGTTAACGCCGGGATATTTATCGAGCCCCAGCCGACGCAAGCGGGATTTTTCCTACCTAGGTCGGGTTCTACCCAGAGCGGGTGTGCTAAATGGGGAGGCTGTTTTGTGTTATCACTGGAAGCTTGGAATGCGGCCCCGTCCCGCAGTACTAAGCCAGACGGACCTGCATGGCATTATCTTACCATCATCCTCATCTCCATCATCCTACATAATAAAAATTGTCCCAGCTATCGAGCCAGCCCTCCGTGGATTCCACCCGGGGGGGGGGGGGGAACACCACTGGAGCTGCTAAAGGGTTGGGGCAGTAAAACAATAACAGCAGCAGCAACAACAACAACAACAACAGCAACAACAACAACAACAACAACAACAACAACATCCCACCCGATAATCCTTTGTGCGCCATACATCGTGGGAGCAAAACCGACAATAATTTTAAGGGTGGGTGGGTGTTTGGGAGTTTAACGTCCTTTTCCACCACATACGGGTGACATCAAAGGGGCAACGATGAAAGAGCCACCACAAACATTTGACCCAAGCCGGGAAAC
Source organism: Batillaria attramentaria (assembly GCA_018292915.2). Taxonomy (NCBI): domain Eukaryota; kingdom Metazoa; phylum Mollusca; class Gastropoda; family Batillariidae; genus Batillaria; species Batillaria attramentaria. Next base: position 53,381 of record JACVVK020000678.1, on the reverse strand, counting down.
AAACTCACGACGCGAGCATTATAAGTCCAACACTCTACCAGACGATAATTTTAAAGATTGAAAAAACAAAAAACAAAAAAAAACCCTCCCCGTACATCGTGGGTGCAAAACCACCCATACTTTATGAGAAAGAATTTCAAGGGTAGAGTCGGTAACCGTACAGAAACTACCAACAGATATCTGTGTGACCAAATGAATGTCGCTGCAGATTGAAACTGTGCATATTATTGAAATGGCGGGCTGCTACGATGATGAGATCAGTCCCGACAAAACAAGTGAAAAACACTTTATCTGACAAACGTTTATGACTTGTATCGCTTTTCTGTATACAAGCGGCTCCCCGACTCATTTGAACTCTTGATTGATGTGTCAGAAACGAAGGAACATTTTATATACGTACAGTAATCACACACTAATGAACCATGAGGTGAATGTGAAGTTTGTGTTTATACATCGTGCTGTGACTGTAATCTTTGTCTGTGTTTTCTATGTAGGTGGGTCTTGCGGTTTGAATTTGAGACATAAACATCTGCATGTACATTTAATTTGGCGTGTCAAAATTTTTTAAAAAGTTCAAGACTCTTGTCTGAATGCTGTGCATGGATAATTGCGCGCGCGCGCGCACACACACACACACACACACACACACACACACACACACACACACACACACACACACACACACACACACACACACACCTAAACTACAAACACAGACTTGTACAAGCAAAACTTTTATTTACAGAGGAAGTCATTGTTTCACAGCAGAACTTCTGTTTACAGAAGAAACCACAGTCTCACAAAAGAACTTCTGTTTAGAGAGGAAATCAGTCTATCAACAGAAACGTTCTAGGTTGGTTTTCACGCGACATACAAAGAATGAATACCGATATTGGCTCTTGGACACACATACCAATATTAGTTTCGGTAAGATCATTATGAACATTATCTACATGCTTGTATTCTGTCAAAAACAAATCCAAAACAAATTGTTAGAGGAAAAATGAAGAACATTATATACTACAAAAAACTACTTTCAGGGAGGGAGGGGGGTATAGAAACGTAATATTTCTACTAAGTATGCCAAACTCAAATTCAAATCACTGAAGAAAACACATTACAGCCAATAAAGACAACTTCCCAACTACACATACTGTAGAGTGTTCCATGAAACTCATGTATGACAGTGAACACGACCAGAAAAAAAACAACTCTATTTACATCATAGCCAGATTACACACTACAACAGAAAACAACAGTGATGATTTAGACAAACAAATCCAGTGTTCACTGACACAGCTAGAAAAACAGTAGTTATGAACTACACAAACAAAACCGGTGTTCATAGGGCTAGATTACGTCCCTTGCACTATACAGTTAGAAGAAAACCCAACAGTTATAAAGTAGACAAATAAAAGCGATGCTTACACAGTCACAGTACGTGACTCACAATAAAATTACAAAAACAAGTTTAAAACAAAACCGGTGTTCATATAGTTAGATTACAAAATGTATTGGAAAACAACAGTTATGAATCAAACAAACCCACTTTTTATACAGCCAGTTTACACAATGTATTAGAAACAACAGTTATGAATCAAACAAACCCATTGTTCATACAGCCAGTTTACACAATGTATTGGAAACAACAGTTATGAATCAAACAAACCCATTGTTCCTACGGCCAGGTTATAGAACACAATCTGTATATGGTATAACAGTTATAAATCAGACACATAAAACTAAGACACATTATACAAATAAAAGCAATGTTCATAGAGTCAGCTAGTTTACACAATACATGAGGAAAACAACAGACAAATCAGCCAGTGTACCAGCGAACAGACAATGAAAGACAGTCAAAGTGAAAAACAGACATACAAAGAGAGAGAGAGAGAGAGAGAGAGAGAGGGGGTGGGGGGGAGGACACAGAGAGAGAGAAAGACAAACTGAAAGAGACCGAAGAAATCAAAGAAAGTGAGAGAGACATACAAATACATACACATAGGGGGTGGGGAGAGGGGAGAGAGAGAGAGAGAGAGAGAGACAGACAGACAGACAGACAGACAGACAGACAGACAGACAGAGAAAGTCAAAGAGAGAAGGAGAGGAGACAGACGGGGACACACACACACACACACAGACACACAGACAGACAGACAGACACAGACACACACACACACACACACACACACACACACACACACACACACACACACACACACACACACACAAAGGAGTTGGAACAGACAGAGAGAAAGGTAGACAAACTGAAAGAGACAGACGAGGTCAAAGAATGTAAGACATACAGACCGACCGCCGGGGGATGGGGGGGGGGGGGGGAAGAGAACATTATTCATACAGTCAGATTACACAATACATCAGGAAAACAACAGTTATGAATAAGACAAATAAAACCAATGTTTATACCGCCTTGTTACACAGTACATTAGGAAAACAACAGTTATGCTTTAGACAAATACGACCAATGTTTATCAGTTATAGATCAGACAAATAAAACCAATGTTTATCAGTGATGGATCAGACAAATACAACCAATATTTATCAGTTATGGGTCAGACAAATACAACCAATGTTTATCAATTATTGGTCAGACAAATACAACCAATGTTTATCAGTTATGGGTCAGACAAATACAACCAATGTTTATCAATTATTGGTCAGACAAATACAACCAATGTTTATCAGTTATGGGTCAGACAAATACTTCCCGTCTTTATCATACAGCTGGCCTGGTACTTCCCCCAGTCACGTGATCTATGAACACCGCTAGATACATATTCACAATGTAGCAAGCACTGTACAAGTGTGAAGGCAGAAAACACTGTAGCTACAACTATAAAGACAACACGACTTGTAAGATAACGGCCTTCAGGGGGTACACAATATTGTCCAGAAGTGACACAGGCCTGTCTGATGTGTGGGACTGGAGAGACTGGTGTCGTGTGAACTGCTGGGGTCGTTGGCGGGGGGGGGGGGGGGGGGGGGGCAACATCAGCAACACTGGGTAAGGAATACATAGGACAACCCCCACACGACAACAACCACCGTGACGACAGCCCGTTACTACACGCACACACGTGAGAGGCAGAAAAGAAGATGGACACAGTAAGACAGACAAGGTAACAGACAGACAGATACAAATAGGAGAGGGGCAAGTGAAGAGAGAAAGATAGGGACAAAGAGAGGGGAGAAGTGTGTGTGTGTGTGTGTGTGTGTGTGTGTGTGTGTGTGTGTGTGTGTGTGTGTGTGTGTGTGTGTGTGTGTGTGTGTTGAGTGGGAGGGGGGAGGGGTGGTGGTGGAGGAGACAGCATAAGAGACGAATGAAGTAAAACAACAACAACAAGACAGACAGACAGTCCGATGTAGAGAGACAGACACGAGGGGGAACAGACAGAGAAAATGAAAGACAGAGTGAGAGAGACAGACGAAGCCAAAGAAAATAAGAGAGCGACAATAAGGCAGACAGGGGGTGGGGGGGGGGGGCGAGCGAGAGAAACATAAAGGGAGTGACAGAGGGAGAAGGAGAGACAGAGTATGAGAGTCAGGAAAAATCAAAAACAGACAAACAGATATACAGACAGACAGACAAAGTAAACAGACAGACCAAATAACAGACGTAGACAAAGACAGGCGGAGAGAGAGAGAGAGAGAGAGAGAGAGAGAGACACACACACACACACACACACACACACACACACACACAGAGACATGCACACAGACAGACAAAAATAGACAAAGATAGGCAGAGGTATACAGACAAAGACGGGGAGGAGGGGAGCAGACAGAAAGAAAAAGACAAAGTCGTATGGACCGAGACAGAGACTGAGAAAGCTACAGAGACAGCGACGGAAAGAGAGAGAGAGAGAGAGAGAGAGGCAGGCAGGCAGGCAGGCAGGCAGACGTAGACAAACACAGACGGGGAGGATGGGATCAGACAGAAAGATAGAGAAAGAGGGAAAAGGTCATAGAGTCCGAGACACACACAGAGAATGTTAAAAACAGAGACAGCGACGGACGCAGACAGGCAGACAGACGTAGAGAGAAACAGACACAAAGAGAGAGACACAGACAGACAGACACAAAGACAGAGACACAGACAGAGAGGAGGGGGAACATGCAGAAAGACAGATCTAGAGAAAGAGAGGGAGAGAGACTGAGAGAGACAGAAAGAAGGGGCTGGAGAGACAATGACAATGACAATGACAATGACAATGATCCTTTATTTATCAACGGTAAAGCTATTGGCACAGTTACCATTTTCAAACTTGCCGTTGCTACTCTAAATTTAAAAAAAAAAAAAAAGAAGAAGAAAGAAAAAAAAATGAAGCAACAAACAAACAGTCAAGGACAATCATGAAGCAAACAACTAAATATCAGCCCCCCCAAAAAAATGAAAAAAAAAAAAAAAAAAATCGCAACTGTATAAGAGACTACATCTACATTCAAAGAAAGTGAAAACAAACAAACAAACAAACAAACCAAAAAAAAAAACAACCAAAAAAAAAACCCACATCCTCACACACCCACACACACACACACACACACACACACAGAGTAGGTGTCATTACAAAACATGTATGTCAAGTCAAGCAAATCAATGCGGGATGGTCTATACAAAGTGGTGGCCGTGCATTCTTAAACTTAAAGTGTGTTCTATGTGATTGCGTGTACGGCTACAGGTGAGTTGATCTAGGGATCGGAGCAGGAGAGCAAGTACCTGAAGAATTTTTCTTTAAACAGAGAGAGCGACGTTGCGTTTTTAACAGTTGGCGGGATATTATTCCAAATGGAAGAACCAGAGAATGCTAGGCTTGTTTTATATATATCAATTCTGGGGCGCGGTACTTTTAAATTCAGTCTGGAGGTTGCATAACGAGACTGAGGGTGAGAAAACATGTCGCAGAGGTATGCTGGAAAAGCGTTGTTCCATACTTTAAACATGGCAACGCCCTTGTTAAATAATAGATGTTTAGACAGAGGGAGCATTTTGAGGTTTTTGAGTTTTTCGTCTGTAGTTAAGGATGGATCTGGTAGAATTTGTTTCGCCGCTCTTCTGTGTAAGGAGTTCAGTCTTTTTAAGTGCACCTCGCTGCTCCCATCCCACAGCGTAGAGGCATAATCAATATGACATTTGACATGCGCATTGTAAAATAATTTCCGAGCTTCAACATCAACATATTGTCTTAGCTTTGATAGTAAGAATACATTTCTAGCAATAGTTTTACAAGTTTTATTGATGTGGGATTGCCACTTTATTTGGTTATCGAGTGTAACGCCAAGTAGACGATGTTCTGAAACCTGGGCTATGGGCTGGTCTTGAATACATAGGCTGAGCGTGAGTGGGTTGAGCTGGTGTCTCTGGCGCGTTGCTATTACCATGCACTCTGTTTTGGTGGGGTTTAGAACCATTGAGTTCGAATCACACCAGGCAGACACTTCACTCAGACTCCGCTGAAGACGTTCTGTGACAGTTTCGATATTTTTATCCGCAGTGTGAATTGTTGCATCGTCTGCAAACAAGTCACACGAAGTTTTATCACTACTAAGATGAAGCGGCAGGTCGTTTATATATAGACAAAAGAGGAGTGGTCCCAAGACAGAGCCCTGGGGCACACCACGTGATACAGTACCACTGGAAGAATACGACCCGTTGACAATTACTTTCTGGCGCCTGTCTTTGAGATATGACTGAAGGAACGTTGAGACGTCAGAGGCCGCGTGAAGTGTCCGCACTGAGCATGCGTTCGAGCTAATGTCCGATGTAGTTGTGTTCGGGCCGGGACTGGGAGAGTAGATTTTTAGTTTTGATAATAGTATATTATGGTCAACAAGGTCAAACGCTTTCTTCAGATCAATGAAGACCGCACCTGTCAACTGTGAGTTGTTCATCGCGGAAAGCCACGTGTCCGTGATGCGCGTCAGGGCCGTGTGACAGGAGTGCCGTGGGTGGAAACCCGACTGGAGGGGGTGAAGGAGGTTTCGGTTTTCAATGTACGCCAGTAAATGTTTATGTATGTGGCGTTCTAGAGGTTTACTCAGTACAGATAGTAGAGATATAGGTCTGTAGTTGTTTACGTCAGTGAGATCTTTTGTTTTGGGAATAGGGTATTACTTTTGCCATTTTTAGGTCTTGAGGGAAGATATTCAGGCGGATACATAAGTTATATATGTATGTGAGTGAATCAATGACATAGGGAAGGGAGAGCTTCAGAACTTTGGGGCTAATCTCGTCTGGTCCTGCTGACTTTTTGTTCGGCATAGAACTAATAAGCCGACCGACTTCGTGCACCGCTATTGGTGGTATACGGAGACCTGGACCGTTTGCCGTTCGTTCATTGCAAAATTTAATAAGTTCGTCTGGACACGTGTATTGGATGTTATCGCGTTGAGATGGCGCAAGGGATTCGGCCACAGATAAAAAATGGTCATTAAAACTATTTGGAGATAGATTAGAGGGGATGCCGGGGGACTTCTTACCAGCACCTCCGGTCACAACGGCCATGGCACGCCACATTGATGACACGTCACGGTCTTGTTGGATAAGCTTGTTAATAAGATCTTTTCTTGCCTGCCGAACCATGGACTTGACACGGTTTCGCTCTTTCTTGAAATCCGCGAAGCGTTTTTCGCGTCTTAAGTCATCCCGCACCTTCATGGCTTGAATAATTTCTTGGTTAAGCGATGGTGGAAATGTTGCATGTTTGACGCGTTTCCGTCGTAAGGGTGCGTGCTTGTTTAATATAGGGAGAAAGATTTCGTACCAGACTGAGAGTGCACGGTCAGGGTCGTTTTCATTATAAACTTTCTCAAATGGCGCTGTGTGTAAGTCTAAGAAAAACGCCGTTTCATTGAAATGTTTGAATGATCGATATGTAATATAAGTATGACCTCCCTTTTTAACTTTGGGAAGTTTTGCTGCCCATGTGCAGCTGATTGGGAAGTGGTCGCTAATACTAAGACTATCCACTCTTACATCACAGACAGCTTGTAGTTTGTTAGTATAAATATGATCTATGAGAGTGGAGGATGACTGTGTGATTCTTGTAGGAGAGAGGACAAGCTGCTGTAGTCCTAATAAAGTTATTGTTGAGTCCCATGCATGGTGCGGTTTCAGCATGTCTATGAGAGAGACAGACTAAGCCAAGAAAATAAGAGAGTGACAAACAGGCAGGCAAGGGGCGGGGGGGGGGGGGGGCAGCGAGAGAAACATAAACAGAGTCACAGAGGGGGAAGGAGAGACAGAGTATGAGTCAGGAAACAACAACAACAACAACAGACAAAGAGATAGACAGACAGACAGACAGACAGACAGACCAAATAACAGACGTAGACAAACACAGGTGGAGGGGGGGGGGAGGGGAGAGAGATGATGATGAAACGTTTTTTATTCAGGATAAAGCATTTAGGCATTACTGCCTGTCTTACAAGCTGTCCTGCTAGTCTACGTTAAAGGGTAAAAAGACAACATCAAAACAAGGGGGAAAAAGGGGGGGGGGGGGAGAGAAAAAAGACAAACAAAAGTATTAACTATCTAAAAGAAATGAAGAAGAGAAAAGTAGACATGATAAACAATCAAAACACACGTGGCATTTGTGGATGATATTGGCTGTATGCCAAGTAAGAACTTCAAGGTCGTCACTAACATTCGAAAACATGCATATAACACATTTCTACCTACATGGTCAGATGAGCGTGTCGTGTAGAATTTGTTTGAAGTCAGTGAATTTGGAAATGTTTTGGATACTTAGTGGTAAAGAGTTCCATATGGATGCCCCTGAGAAAGAGAGAGAGAGAGAGAGAGAGAAAGTCAAAAGACACACACAGAGAAAGTTAAAAATAGAGACAGTGACGGACATAGACAGACAGACAGATGTAGAGAGAAACAGACACAAAGAGAGAGAGACACAGACAGACACAAAGAGAGAGATACACACAGACAAAGAGGAGGGGGACATGCAGAGAAACAGATCTAGAGAAAGACAGACAGAGAGAAAGAGAGCGGGAGAGAGAGAGAGAGAGAGAAGGGCCTGAGGGGGGGGGGGGGGGCTAGAGAGATCTACAGAGAAAGACAGACAGAGAGAAAGAGAGCGGGAGAGTCAGAGAGAAAGAAGGGACTGGAGAGAGAGAGAGAGAGAGGGGGGGGGGATGGGGGAGGGAGAGAGGGACGAGGGTGCCACGTCAACAACACTGGGTGAGGGATACACTTACAAACCCTATTCAACAAGAACCGTGATGACAGCACGTTACTACGCACACACGTAAGAGAAACAATTAGAGTGAGACAGACGGACGGAGTAAAGAGAAAAAGAAAAAGAAAACAGAAAGCAGAGTTAGAGAAACAGAGAGAGAGAGAGAGGACGGGGAACAGAGAGAGAGAGAAAGAGAGAGAGAGAGAGAGAGAGAGGTGGGTGGGTGGGTGGGTGTTAGGGGGTTTAACGTCCTTTTCCACCACATACGGGTGATATCAAAGACGGGGCAACGATCAAAAAAGCCAGCATAAATATTTGGCCCCAGCCGGGATACGAACTCACGACCCGAGCATTAGAAGTCAAACGCTCTACCATTCGGCCACCCCAGCTCAACGAGAGAGAGAGAGAGAGACAGACAGACAGACAGACAGACAGAGACGGAGAGAGAGAGAGAGAGAGAGAGAGAGAGAGAGAGAGAGAGAGACAGACAGACAGACAGACAGACAGACAGACAGACAGAGCGAGAGAGAGAGAGAGAGAGAGAGAGATCAAAGAATCTGTAGTACCGCAATCTTTGACAGGATGTTCAACACAAACAAATCAAGTACACGGTCTGTGACGTCAAAGCGAAATGGCGTCACGATTATAAACACGTCATACACTAACCTGTCTCAGAATGACGTCAATTACAAGTGTTTTGCTCGACTCAAAACTGCAAAAGTTGAACGAACATAAATTTCAACACCAATTATGATTTTTTTTCGTGGGGGTGTCACTGAGCGACAACGACGACAACGGAGGGACAAAAACCGTTACGACGGAAACGCGACGACGATGGCGGGATCAACAGAAGGAAAACAAACAGGAAAACAACAAAGGATGATGGAAATATTAACAACCGTGTAAAGAAAGTGACCGTTACAAGTCGTTGTCGGTGTCCGTGGTGGTGGTAGTAACGGAGGAGGCGGGGGAGGAGAAAGAGAAGAAAGAAGAAGGAGGGGAAGGGGGGATAGGGGGAAGAAGTGTCGGTTATGTTGTCGTCGTTGTTGTAGTGGTCGTTGTTGGTGTCGGTGGTGTTGCGGTGGTGGTTGTCGCGGGTGTGGTTGGTGTGTGGTCATCGTCGTCGGTGTGAGCGTCGTCGTCAGTGTGGTGGTGTGTGGAGTCAGGGGATGGAGGATTAGGATACTTTACCCAGATAAGTTGTGATGTCGTACGGGACATGGACAGAAGTCGGTCCCAGTGATAATCAACACCAACACCACTATACTGTGATCCCGACATCCACACGACAACCTTTCGTTCCAGTCCCTGCACACACTCACAATCTATTACTATAATACTGTCTGGACCTGTCATGCTACCCACCTCACCCACACCCGCATTATCATCATCCCCAACCACCCACACCGGTACTCCAGCCTGACGAAGGCCGCGCACCGCGCCGCTAGCTCGTCTGGTCACGTGACCCGCGTCGTCTGTCTCGTCATCGTGGAGGTTATACCACGACAAGACGAAGACGTCCCGGTACTGTAAGGCCGTGGTGCTGCTGCTGCTGGGGTTGCCGCCTTGGCCTGAAACGTACAACGACAAACGTCAGTGATGGTGGTGGCTGTGGTGGTGGTGGTGCTGGGACGACGGGCAGGTTGTAGTGGAGACCACGATGATGGTAAGGATGGTGGCGGTTGTCGTTGTCGTAGTAAAAACTCAGAACTGCGCTTAAATTTTAAACAGTGCGTTGGTTAGATCTAAATCATACACATCACATACGACGACCAACGCAACAACAACGACAACACCGACACTTTCACCATCACAAACAGCAACAACAAACCTAAAGAAAATCATGTGTATCCTCCCCTATCCACCCACCCAACCCCCACCCCTTTATCCAAAGAATAAACAATTTCTCACTGAACTAGATCTACAAGATTAACTCCCCCGACACAATTTACCTCCCCTGTTGGTGTGTTCTCTACACATTCAACTGGTGAATGAAAACATGTCATTGTGATTACCGGTTGAGGTCGTTGAAGCGGCGCTGCTGGGGGACGTTGTTGTGGTTGTTGTCGTAGCGGAAGTGTTGCCTTGTCCTGCAACAAATTACAGGTATATTACTCTCTCTCTCTCTCTCTCTCTCTCTCTCTCTCTCTCTCTCTCTCTCTCTCTCACACACACACACACACACACACACACACACACACACACACACACACACACATGCAGACATACTTACCGACGTGTAACACCTGTGTCAGGATCCTCCCCACCTCCCGGCCGCACGCCTCACAGTCATGTGTATCCTCCTCGTGCCCGGGTCCCTGATGGCTCACAGTGATGACGGGCGGTCCGTCAGCTGGCAGGGGAGCCGTTGGTGTTGTGTAGTCGGGGACAAGTCCTACCTGAATGTCTTCTGCCTCCGCCACCTCCCGCACAACGCACGGGGGGCAGCGCAAGGGAGTTGTCATCATGTGAACGTGATTCTGTAGACATGAGGGTGCGCGGCCAGGCTGTAGGCTTGCTGCCCACAGCCTGACGTGTTGTTTGTTGTTGACTAGCGCTCGGTACAGGGCATCCAGCTGATCACTGTTACAGAGAATGGAGGAGACGGTTAGTGGATGACGTCAACCATTAAAGAAAGAGAGAGAGAGAGAGAGAGAGAGAGAGAGAGAGAGAGAGTTATCTCACAGTCCATAACTACAACAACCACCAATACTACGACCACAATAATAAGAGCGACAACAACGACGACGTCAACCACGCCAGCGACAGCAACAACAACCACAAAAACAACAAACACAAAACAAAAATCCCAATACATGAAGAACTGATGAACAAAGAACTGGTAGCTCGATCTACAGATCAACAACTGCACGACTGTAAGAAATTTTCAAACCAAAACAAAACAAAACAAAATCAGCAAATTTGGCGTCCACTAACAACAAACCCCACAGTGTAGTGACAGCGGACAGACAACTAGCAGACTGAGGCTGAAGACATGACTTGAGTTCTAACGTCCATGGAGAGAAGAAAACGTCCACCGGTTTTCTGGTCGCAAACGTTAGTGACGTAAAAAATGTACAGCTCTGACGCAATACTTCACATTCCCGAAGCAAAAAGTTTGACGTCAATATTAATCACATGTCTATGGCAGCACTGCCGTGTGTGTGTGTGTGTGTGTGTGTGTGTGTGTGTGTGTGTGTGTGTGTGTGTGTGTGTGTGTGTGTGTGTGTGTGTGTGTGTGTGTGCTGGTAATGACATAGTACTGTCGTTATTTCATTAAACAGGAGTGCAGGAAAAGAAAAGCAAGAACGGCCAGAGAATGGCGGACATCTCTCTCTCTCTCTCTCTCTCTCTCTCTGTTATTCGTTTACTTTACTAATTGTTTGTTTGCGTGGTTACGGATTAGTTTAGATTTTGTTTTGTTTTCGTTTTTCGGTTTTAATGTGCTTTCCCGAAGTGAAAGTGGAAACCTATGAATAAACAATATACTGAATGTCATAACAAAGTCAATTAACACATGAATACACAACAAACAACGCACCCAAAGCCAGACGCCTCATCGGCGATAAGACAGACGTCGGATGTTGGTCTGGCCGTCAGCGTCGCCACTAGTCTGTCCACAGCCCCGTCCTGCTGGAGGTTGTCATGAAGGTGGACACGACTGGCCGCTTGTTCTCCCAGTATCAACCGGGCCGTCTCCTCCAGCTGCTGCTTAATCAGGTGGGCGGCGGCAAGGCTGTTTATATACCAGCTGAGGATGTCCACGGTCCCGTTTTGCCGCAGCCACTCCAGGGACATAATTACTGTAGTGAGAGTTTTCCCAGTCCCTGGCGGTCCGGCGAGATAGGCAAGGTCAGGCGCCATGTTGATCAGATCTAGCTGGTGACGACAAAGGGTGGGGAACATGTAAAGTGGCAATCATGTCTGCCAGCAGATCTAGCAGCGGATACATCGAACAGACTTTAGTGTTTATTTTATTTCTTTCTGTTTTCCGTGTTTCCGAAGAAGTGACACTGTGTGTGTGTGTGTGTGTGTGTGTGTGTGTGTGTGTGTGTGTGTGTGTGTGTGTGTGTGTAGTTTGACGTACGTCAATATAAAACACTTGGTTACAGGGTGGGTGGGTGGGTGTTTGGGAGTTTAACGTCCTTTTCCATCAAAGACGGGGCAACGAGAAAAAGGCCAGCACAAATATTTGGCCCTAGCCGGGATTCGAACTCACGGCGCGAGCATTGAGAGTCCAACGCTCTACCATTCGGCTATCTCGGCTCCCCACTTGGTTACAGAAGCACCGCCATGCGTTGTTTGTGTGAAAGAGAGAATGACAATGGTGCACTAATACGGGTAGAGAGTAATGGTACAGAGTAAAGAATCACGTGATAAGGGTAGAGAGTCACATTTTGCTGACAGGCGGTAATAGAGAGTAGATATTTACCTGTTCAGGATATAATGCAACTTGTGACATCCTGTCGGCGACATGGGAGACGAACTGTCCGGCAGAACGTAAGTCTGTCACGTGTAGACGGGGCTCGGTCTTACAGAAGATCCTCACTACAGTCGCCGGACCCGCAAATCTGTCCATAAATTTACGGGGTTCCGAGTAAACACCGGACACAGTGGAAACTCATAATGGTTACCTTTGTTAAAACCAAGCGAAAGATGTACTTCGAGGGCAAAAACCATGACGGCTGCTTCCCTGGACAAGCACTTGTGGTACCTGTTTCTTTACCTGAAAGCTTCATTGGTGTACAGCAGTATCTAGTTAGGCTAAAACAACATCGGCACTAATTAATCATTTCGAGTTGTACTCTACCTGGCCACAAGGTTCTCATACACGTCATCCGTCATGGCGGGGTCCGGCCCGGCCCTTGCTACACACCGTGTCCACCAACTGGTGATATTTTGTATGACGTCATCTGTGACGTGGTGTGGCGTGTGACGATCAGACATCTGGTCCGAACAGAGACAGTAGTGGGCAGGGTCCGCTGTCTGAGGCAAACCTAGCTCTGTACGGAGGGCCTGTAATGGAGACAGACAGACAGTGAGATATCCAGATATCTGTACACAACGTGTAACGGAGACAGACAGTGGGATATCCAGATATCTATACACGACTAGTAATGACGACAGACAGTGAGTGGGATATCCAGATACCTATACACGACTAGTAATGGAGACAGACAGTTAGTGGGATATCCAGATATCTATACACGACTAGTAATGGAGACAGACAGTTAGTGGGATATCCAGATACCTATACACGACTAGTAATGGAGACAGACAGTGAGTGGGATATCCAGATATCTATACACGACCTGTAACGGAGACACACAGTGAGTGGGACATCCAGATATCTGTACACGGCCTGTAATGAGACCGTGGGATATCCTGTATTGATTCTCTGTATACCCAGAGAAGGTTGCTTCTGGACAACAGGAAATAAACACTCTATTAACAGATGCAATATCAAAAATTAATATCATTTTTGACACAGGTTATTTCCCAAAACAAGAACTGAAAAGTTCAATCCAGACGAAGTATGGTCTGTTCCACTTACAAAATGAAAATGACATTAGCATCACCTCTCTGACGTTATTGTCCTTTCCCAGTGCTGCCTGAAGAACGGTGCTTGTGATATAGGGCAGAATCAACGTCGTCTGAATTCTGGGAGCAGGCTGAAGATCACTCACTATGTAACTGAGAACCTCCTCTGACTTTTTCAGCTGCCCCTTGGGCGGTTGCCGTCGTCCAGTTGCTGGTTTCTTGGGCATTTTCAGCATCTTTCTCAACGTGTTCAGCACGTCGTCCTCCAGCTGTTGATCCGTCAGTTTTTGTTCTTCGGCTCTGATCCCCACGGATTTGATTTCTCCCGCAATCAACCCCAAGTTTCTGTGCAATATGAGAACATCAAAGTCCCCTTGAAGGTTTTGAGTTCTCAAATCGGCGGGTCGTGGAAACTGACTGGCCGCCGGGGCGTAACACGGCTGATTGAGGTAATCTCCAAACTGGAGCTGAGACATGACAAACATGACGTCATTGTTGGCCTCGGCCATCTCTCTTAGACAAAACAAGACGTGCTGCTGTGCCCTATCGTCACGAACGTCAGTCTCCACCAGGTGAGGTCCAGGTGAACCGGCAGGCGGTACCTTTACAGGTGTCTGTGGCACGTTGACTTTCAGCCCAGCTACCACCTGTGTCTCGTGCTGCACGCGGTGCATGTAGACGTGCGGCAGGAAGTGTGTCCGCTGTAACAGGTCTGGATACCACTGTCTCACACACTGCCGCCATGACATCGGATCCTGTGTCTACAAAAAGAGAAATAGATAATGGTATGTAGTACCTTTAAAGCCATTGGTTACTGATGACAGCAGATTCTGTACGCGACTAGTTCAGTTGCTTTGATTGTCTTCCACAGAAATCTTCTCAGTTCGAATGATTCACAGAAGATTAAAGCCGTTTATTATCTGTAATTTTCCCGTACACTTATAAGATTCTAAATCACACGAACATCACAAAAGTTTAGTAAGGAAGTCTGAACAGGTAATTCTCATCATTTCAAAATTAATGTGTGTCACCGTTTTCGGACATTTTGCTAGTTCATCAGTTCATCTCTCACACTAGTTTGCCTTTAATTTAAGCGGACTGTTTCAATGTTTACAATGCCAACCAACTTATGTTTTGGAAAAAAATGTCCCTTGTGGGGGGGGGGGGGGGAGGGGGTAGGGGTTTGAGTGGGGGGGGGGGGGGGGAGACGGGCTGGCCGAATGGTAGAGCGTTGGACTTGTAAGGCCGCGTCCACATGAAAAGCGGTTGAGCCGCGCTGTAGCGGCGCTGTAGGCGCGCTTCGGAAATAGTAATATAGAGTTTATTGTTGAAGTGGCCACACGAGTCGCTACCACCGCGCGGTTACCGAGAGCTCACTGCTAGCGTCAAGCGGTGGTAATGTGCCAAACAATTAACACCGCTCAAAGCTCGCGGTGACCGGCCTAAAAATAGATGTGATACATTTTTTTTTTATTTTTATTTTTTTAACGTGACGGGGGTGAGCGGTGGTCTGGTAGAGCGTTGGATTTAGCGGCTGCGCTACTGAATGGCCGTCACCAATGTCACGGCGATGAAGCGTGGGTTCGAACCCAGGTCGAGCTTGTGATATGTGATACCGGTTTTTCGTGGCTGCCGGGCTGCTCATCGGGGGAGACAGCCCGAATTTCCCGAAAGGGATAATAAAGTAAATAAACAACCCCCCCCCCAAAAAAAAAAAAAAAAAAAAAACACCACCACCACCACCCCCCAAAAAAAACAACAAACAAACAAACAAACAAAAAACGTCTTTTGTGTCTTTCTTTCGCAACGTTAGTGCTTGCAGAAGAAGCTGCTTTTGAAAATGACATACGCCGACCAAACCTAATCTCTCACAACAAAAAGAATTCCTCGCCGTATATATGGCGATGATTCTGTCTATGAACAGATATTACAACAAACCGTGCACAGCTAGGGGCAGGCTAGCATACAACTAGCTACGGCAGCTATTCATGTGGCCACGCAAGCTTTAACCAGCAGCGCAGCTGGCTACTCGCAAGCAAGCCGCTAGCTATCGCCGCTTTTGGTGTGGCCACCCACCGCTCACTGCTCAACAGCTCGCTTAAGGCCGCGATCCACGCTCAGACAGTGCGGGACCGCAGTGCGGGATCTGATGAGTTTTTATAGCAACCAGCAGATTCTTGACGTCACTATCAGACAGTGCGGGATGCGGGATAGGGTTCAGCCGGCGCTACTTTCAGCCCGCACTGCGGGATGGGTGCCATCAGACAGCCAATCAAATTGCGAGCTTCGCGCACACGCCCTTTTCACCCTTGACCCCAACAAAAGATGGCCAGCCTTTCTCCGGTGGCAGATGGGTATTATTACCCTCCGGCTGTGGACATGGAGAAAGGGCGCGTCATGGTTGCCACGTATGTCAGCTCTCGGCTATCATATGTGGATGCTGACCCGTTGACACACGTGAACCCCAGAACCCCTGGAGACTACCGGCTCAACCTGAGAAGCCTGACAGTCTCGTTATCAGGGGGAAGGGAGCTCACGCTAGTAAACGTGTACTACCCAGACGGAATACCGGATGGGAGTGCCTGCGACTGGCTTAGAAATCTGGATGGGAGGACAGCAGATGCACGGAGAACTTGGGTGGTGGCCGGCGACTTCAACGCCAGCCACAGACTCTGGGATCCAGGCGCAACAACGGCTGGCGGAGGACACTTGGCAAACGCGGTTTTAGAATCTAATCTGAGCATACTGAACGACTGCTCAGTGACCCGCATCGGCCAAAGCGGGCAGAGGAACAGTGCAATTGACGTAACACTAGCAAGCCCAGCACTCTGCCTAGAGGCTACTTGGGAGACTGGAGATGACAATATGCAATCAGACCACCTACCAATCCACATCACGCTGGACCAGGCCGTCCCCACGGAGGTGGAGGTCAACTCCGACCCAAAGTATGCATATGACAAAGCAGACTGGGAGAAGTTCCGAACCCTGCTGGAAGCCGAATGCGAACACATGAACCGCAATGGCCCTGACCAAGATATAGACTCGAAATACGAGGAGATTAGAAGCATGATCCTCACCGCAGCCAACGCTGCGATCCCACAGTCACGCCCACAGCCCTCCGGTGGAGGCCGGCTGATAGGTGGTTGGTGGAACGCGGAATGCGAAGAAGCCACAGCAGAGAAAAGGCGGGTCCTCAGAGCGTTCAAAAGAAATATGACTGAGGAAAACAGAGAGCTGGTGCGGGCAGCCACCACTCACTGTAGCGAGGTTGCTGAAAAAGCCAGACAGGAACACTGGGAACGCTTCTGCACAGAACAGGTACAGGAACCCAAGGACAGCAGCAAGCTGTGGAGAAGGATACGCGCTCACAGGCGAAGGGGCCGCCTGCCAGAAAGGGCTCTACTTGTCAATGGCCAAAAGACGCAGACTGCCAAAGAAAAGGCCGATGCTCTCGCCGAGACATTTGCCAAGGCCAGTCAAACGGAACACCTCCCCCCAGAAATGAGAGAATACCGGCGGACTGAGGAACAGAGATTTGAGAAGTCGGAGAATGACGGTCAAGCTCCCTTCAACGGCGACCTGACGCTAGAGGAGCTACGGACGGCGATTGGCAGCCTCGGCTCGCAAGGCAAAGCGACCGGGCATGACCCAATCTCGTACCAGATGATTCGTCATTTTCCAGACAGAATGGTCAAAGTTCTTCTGGGCTTCTACCAGACCTGCTGGGACTCTGGTCAGATACCCAAGGCTTGGAAGAAGGCTGTAGTGGTGGCCATCCCCAAGGATGGCAAGCCGCCCCACCTCCCAACAAGCTACCGCCCGGTCGCACTAACATCCCACCTGGGGAAGGTGTATGAGAGGCTGGTCAGGGACAGACTAGAGTACCATCTGGAGAAGCATGGCATAATCCCGCTGTGCCAGGCCGGCTTCCGCAAAGGAAGAGGCTGCATGGAACACGTCGCTAGGCTCACCAGTGAGATCAAGAAGGCAATGGTCAACAAACACTCAGTGGTGACCACCTTCTTCGACATCAAGCGCGCGTTCGACACAGTGTGGCATGCCAAGCTTCTAGACAAACTGAGCAGCATTGGCATCTCCGGGCGACTGTACCAATTTGTGCAGGCGTTCCTGGCAGACAGGAGGATCTCGGTGAGAGTCGGAGCCTCCCTGTCGGATGAGCACATCCTCGATATGGGCGTCCCGCAAGGCAGCGTGATTGCGCCTACCCTGTTCTCAGTCATGCTACACGACATTGAGTCCAAGGTCGGCAGGCCGGACATAAAAATGTCACTGTACGCAGATGACCTGGCCATTTTGACTGAGCTTCCCACTCAGTTGCCAGGAAAGACAGCTTTCATGAAAAAGTTGTACGATAGATGGCGGACCAAATTTCAGTCGTGTGTGGATGACATCCAGGGTTACATGGGGCAGAATGGCTTCCAGCTCTCCCCGGAGAAAACATCACTCGTGGTGTTCTCCAGGACAAACGGAGCGAAGAACGCCATGTCCATACAAATCGGGAACGTGACCATCAAGCCTTGCAGCGAGGCTAAGTTCCTGGGAGTGACACTGAATGAACGCCTGCGGTGGCAGCCGCACATCAGCAACCTAACCGCAAAAGCTGCGCGATCAGTGAACCTGATCAAAATCCTGTCAGCCGAGAGGTGGGCAACACCACGCAGCCTCATCCATCTAACGAACGCTCTGGTGAGATCCCGCCTCACGTACGGATGCGAAGCCTTCTTCGCACTGTCGAAAGCCGAATATCTGAAGCTTGAACGAGTTGAACTGGCAGCCCTGAAAACGGCAATTGGTGCTAGAAAAAGTGCGAGAAACGACCTGGTATACCAGGAAGCAGGCTGGCTACCACTCAGGGAGGAATGCAAAAGGAGGTGTGCCAACTTCCAGGCTGCCATGCACGCTACTGAGACCACCTTGGGAGATGGTCTCACAGAGACAGTCACCAAGGAGACCCTGATCCGGCAGGGTCTGGAAGTCAAAGCGCCACGAATATATCGGACGACCATCCCGATGGCGGAGCACACAAATGACATCTGGTCAGAGTGCGGAGCGAAACCTGAGGTGGCACAAACTCCCAAGCCGGTCTTTCCTCCCTGGGAGCTGGCTAAGCCCGAGTACGAACACCGCTATGCTGAAGGCGCGTCAAAGAAAGCAGACTCTGCTCTTGCCACAACCCTGGCAAGAGAGAAGATCGAACAGCGCTTCTCCCAGCACCTGAAAATCTACACGGACGGCTCTGTCCTAGACTCAGGAGAGGTTGGGTGCGCCTTCGTGATCCCAGACCTTGGAATCACAAGGCGCTACAAACTCAACGCCGGGTTAAGCATCTTCTCAGCAGAGATGTATGCAATCCTCATGGCCTGCACGTTTGTCAACGACATGCCAAACCCCCCGCTGGGGGTGGTCATTCTGTCCGACTCCAAGTCTTCACTCCAAGCCCTAGAGAGAGGGGGCACGAGGAATAGGAGTGATGTACAAAGCGAGATCCTCTTTCTGGCCCATCAGATCATCACGAAGGGAACCATCTTAGCCCTCATGTGGCTACCCTCCCACAGCGGGATCAGAGGAAATGAGCTGGCCGATCGCGCGGCCCGGGACGCCACCGGCGATGGCATGGAAGCAAAACTACTCCAGACACTCAGTGAAGTAAAAAGTAAGATACAAAGAGCGGCCCACACTCTCAGAGAGAGGAGACTCCGTGCATTGTGCGAAGAAAATGGCTGGGTCCACCTCCCGGGTGGCCAAAACCACGTGCCATTCTTCCCGCGCAGACACTCTGCAATCATCTGCAGAATACGCACACTGTGCTGCGCACACACATGCAGTAACGACCTCTGCCAGTGTGGGCAGCCCCCAGACATCCGTCACATTGTAAACGGTTGTGATGGCCTGCCCGCCAGCCTCCAGCCGGTCTGGGACCTGAGAGACAGATACTCACTGAAGACGGTAGACTTCCTCAGGTCACACCAAACCCTAGGTGACAGGCCAATGAGAACCCTGGCCGACGCGATCGTCAGATCAGATCTGACAAAATGGTTTTAAAACCAAAAAGCGAGGGGACACCCCAGTGATAATCTAAAAGGCAAAAGTACGGATGACAGAACAGACTGAGGCACTGAAAAACAAACCCAGACCAGGCACCTAAAAGCCAAGCAGAGATCCTCTGACGTCGCCCAAAGCTAAGCAAAACAGCCCTCACACACCCCAAAGACACTCGCCTAGCCAAGCAGCCAAAGACACACGCCAGGAACAACTTGTCCTTAAGGGCCAAAAGCCATAGGACGTAAAGCAAGCTAATGATGATGATCCGGTGGCAGACTGTCCGCCGGTCACGCACTGTGGGATACGTGGAGCGCTACATCCCGTCAGACATTCGATCCCGCAGCCGTCCGTCCCACACTGCGGTCCCGCAATGTCTGATCGTGGATCGCGGCCTTTACCGCTAACTCACAGCGCGGCTACATCGCAGCTTGTCATCTGGACGAACCCCAATGCTCGGGTCGTGAGTCCGTATCCGGGCTGGGGCCAGATATTTGTGCTGGCTTTTTCATCGTTGCCCCGTCTTTGATATCACCCGTATGTGGTAGAAAAAGACGTTAAACCCCCAAACATCCACCAACCCGTCCCGTGTGGGTGCGCCTGTACGGTCTAACTATTCTTATCTTGATGATTAATAGATGCACTGTTGGCTACACTTTGGGGGAGCGGTCAAGCATTCATATCTACCACTAGGCTAATGATACATCGCTCTCGCTCAGCGTGTTAGCCACGTCGAGAAATACGTTTCTGATCTCTCAGTATTCAGCATTTGAGACGGTGTCACTGTGCAGGTGTCTAAGTGGTATCATACTAAACACGACGAAACAGCTCGGAACGATCTGTGAGCATGACAAATCATACAGGGTGGGTGGGTGTTTGGGGGTTTAACGTCCTTTTCCACCACATAGGGTGATATCAAAGACGGGGCAACGATGAAAAAGCCAGCACAAATATTTGGCCCCAGCCGGGATCGAACTCACGACCCGAGCATTAGAAGTCCAACGCTCTAAAATTCGACCACCCCGGCTCCCCCGACAAATCATACAGACTTCCCCTCTTACATACAAGCTTGTAAGTTAGAAGTGAACTTTGTTAAAACGCAGAACTCGGACGAAAATCACCTATGCTGATCTCAGGGCCGAAATATGGACGCCGACATTGTCAGTGACGAAATGTTTATACAAATCATCGTTCACTGTTTTGTTTTGCTACACTGTTCCACAAGACTGTGTGGAGTGTTTGAACCATTCGTTAAATCCATGGGTTTTCTCCGCCATTCGACTTTATCAGACAAAATTTCCGAAATCCTCACCGACGGATTATTGGAACAGAAACCAAATACAGACAGAGTGCTACTACGGAGACAAATTTTTTGTGCATGTACAGCCAGGTGGTTTGAGCATACCCTCACGGGTCAGTAACCATCTTTCTTTCTCCATACGCGGCACAGTGTGTAACTGTTCGATCTTACAAGAATAGAGTATAACAATCATCATCATCATCATCATCGTAAAGGATAAGCTGATGTTATTTTACACAAACCTGACGTGTCGGCTGCTGGCCTTGCTGAACTGTCGCCTGGTGTTGACCTTGAACTCCTTGTGAAGGGGAAGGTTGATGTGACGTAGGTTGAAGATTGGACAGCGGGCAGCTGGTAGACACTGCCACGACTTGCCTGCCAGTGTGGGGAGTGTGGGAGGATGGTTGTTGCTGTGTTCCAGTGTGGGGAGTGTGGGAGGATGGTTGTTGCTGTGTTCCAGTGTGGGGAGTGTGGGGGGATGGTTGTTGTTGTGTTCCAGTGTGGGGAGTGTGGGAGGATGCTTGTTGCTGTGTTCCAGTGTGGGGAGTGTGGGAGGATGGTTGTTGCTGTGTTCCAGTGTGGGGAGTGTGGGAGGATGCTTGTTGCTGTGTTCCAGTGTGGGGAGTGTGGGAGGATGCTTGTTGCTGTGTTCCAGTGTGGGGAGTGTGGGAGGATGCTTGTTGCTGGCTTTGGTTCTGCACTGATGCTGAGGGTGGGATGTTGGAAATATTGTAGGGACAACTTGAAGCAACATGGCCGTCCTGTCCACAACGATGACACGGGAAACTGGGACAGTCTGGTGCACTATGGCCACGCCATTCACAGCGATGACACAGAACATAGGAACAGACTGATGCAGTATGACCGAACTGTCCACACTGACGACAATCGAGACAGTTTTCTACAGTATGGCCGACCTGCCCACACCGACGACAGCGAGGACCCCGGAACTGTTTGGTTCTTTTTCGTGGGTTACTTGTGATATTTCCCATTGTCTATTTTTTAGCACAGCACTGTGGACATGCTGGGTGAGTGTGAAAGGAACAGATAACATACATTATCAAAACACAGACACGTTTAAAATTAGGTGATGATCAATTTTAGAGTCTACATAACACGTACAGTTAGAGAGCTAACTAGGTTATACCAAATTGTGTGTGTGTGTGTGTGTGTGTGTGTGTGTGTGTGTGTGTGTGTGTGTGCGCGTTTTCCAAACTTAGTCTGCATTTTTTCGCTTTCTTCTTCTCAAAGTCTGTAGTGAAAGTGTTGTGTACAGCAGTAACTCATCTCAATGCATGTTACCGGCTTGCGCAGCATTCCAGGGCCCAACCTTCTGCCCACCATACGGGGTGGGGTGGGGATGGGGGGGGGGGGGGGAGTTTAACGTCTTCTTCCACCATAAACAGGTGATATCAAAGACGGGGCAACGATGAAAAAGGACACATATTTGGCCCCAGCCGGGATTCGAACTCACGACCCGAGCTTTGGAATGTCCAACGATCTTCCATTCGGCCACCCCGGCTCCCCTGCCCACCATATGGCAACATAGATAGATAGATAGATAGATAGATAGATAGATAGATAGATAAGGATACAAAAATTCTTTCCGCCTCTATTCACTTCGTTGTATTTTTGATAATGAAGAAGCCTAATCACCTTATGCAAAAATCGGAAATTCCCTGAACTACGTCATCACAATGACGTGTGAGAGCCTGCAACAGAAATACAAGTAGGCCCCCAGTATGATACGCCTACTGGTCGGGCCGTGAACAGTCAATCAACAGTGACACATATACCTAATAATCATGGTCTCCAGGGGCGGATTAAGTACGTAAGACAATTGTCGTGAACCGGCGGTCACCTTCTCAAAAGTTGGCGATGTGGACGTGCACACAAAAGAGTTTCTTCTCTTTTTGTGAGGGTAAGATAGCGGATGGGGTGGGTGGTGGTGGTCTCCCCCTATGTGAGGGTAAGATAGCGGATGGGGTGGGTGGTGGTGGTCTCCCCCTATGTGAGGGTAAGGTAGCGGATGGGGTGGGTGGTGGTGCATGGTCTCCCCCTATGGAATAGCGATCCCCACAAAAAGAAGACGTGACACATATATTATCATTATCGTTATCATTATTATAATCATTATCATTATCATTATTATTTGAGGAGGGATTGGTAACAGGGAAGGGGGTGCGGTGGGGGGAGAGTGTGTGTGTGTGTCGGGGAGGGGGGAGGGGGGGGAGTGTGTGTGTGTGGGGGGGGGGGAGGGAAGTGTGTGTGTGTGTGTGGTGGGGGGGGAGGGGGGAGTGTGTGTGTGTGGGGGGGGGAGTGTGTGTGTGGGGGGGGAGGGGATGGGGAGGGAAGGGGGGAGTGTGTGTGTGTGTGGGGGGGGGGGGGGGAGTGTGTGTGTGTGTCGGGGAGGTGGGGGGGGGAGTGGGGGGAGGGGGGAGTGGGTGTGTTGGTGGGTGTGTGGGGGGGGGGGAGTGTGTGTGTGTGGAGGGGGGGGAGTGTGGTGGGGAGTGTGTGTGTGGTGTGTGTGTGTGTTGGGGGGAAGTGTGTGGGGGGGGGAGGGGGGGAGAGTGTGGGCGGGGGGGAGTGTGTGTGTGGGGGGGTGGGGGGGGAGTGTGTGTGTGTGTGGGGGGGGGGGGGGAGTGCGTATGTGTGTGTGTGTGTGTGTGTGGGGGGGGGGGGCAATGAGTTGTTAAACTTAACCCACTTACGACTGGCTAAATTGTCCGATTTATTACTGACTTACTTATTCCGTAGATTATCCCTTTTATTATTGACTTTGTTTTCAATTCATTTTTTGATTGTTTATTTCACTAAGTATTTACGTGTGTTCACACTGTTTTTATTTATTTATTTATTTATTTATTTATTTAACTGTTTAAATCTTGCATACATTTGAACTATGTTTCCCTTTCATTCATGACTTATCTAACTTGTTACTGAAATGGTTATCCCACTGAGTACTCTTGGTTTCTTTTTCTTACTTATTAATGGCTAATAAATGTCAATTATCATCGTGTATTTATTACACTATTTGCTTATTCATTTCACCCATTGTTGACGTATTCATCGAAGATTTATTGACTGATAAGTTCATCCCAAATTATTTTTGACTTATTTGTATCACGTATTGTTTACTTATTTATCCCATTCCTTACTGAGTTATTCATCCAACTTACTACTGACTTGATCATTCCACTTATTGTTGATGTCTGGTGTATCTCTCTCTTAATACCAGCCCGGGTCTGTCGATAATGGCCGTAGATTCCGTAATTATATCCCACTTAATATTAGTTTACAGTGTATCCCACTTAATATTGACTTATAGTGTATCCCACATAATATTGACTTACAGTGTATCCCACATAATATTGACTTACAGTGTATCCCACATAATATTGGCTTACAGTGTATCCCACATAATATTGACTTACAGTGTATCCCACATAATATTGACTTACAGTGTATCCCACATAATATTGACTTACAGTGTATCCCACATAATATTGACTTACAGTTTATTCGACTTGATACCGACTTACAACAGTGCATCCCACTGAATATTGAGTTACAGTGTATCCCACTAAATATTGACCTAAAGTGTATCGATCCCTCTTCGCATTGACTTACAATGTATCACGCTTAATTTTGATATAAATTAATGTTTAGGGTTAGGGTTAGGGTTTTAGTTATCTAGATCCAGTCTGCCTCTGGCATGCCTTCACAGCATCGACAACTCCTGGGTGTACTAAAAAGCCGGCTGCCACATTTAGAGAATGTTCACAAAATCTTTTTAAGTTGGAAAGCAACCTGTGTGGTCCCACAAGTCTCCAATTGCTAATACGCCATTTTCCTTCGATTCTTGATGTGTATGGTTTTATGAGCTATTTTATTGTTTATATTCTAATGAATCTTTTCCCACACGAATTCCTGATATGCCTCTGGCACACATTTTAAATGCACGTTTTTTTTTTTGTTTTTTTTTTTAGGTGTTTTACAACATCCACCCAGAATCCGTTTTCGCAAAACTGCGTGGAAATTGACTTAATATTTGACTTACTTATCCCACTTAATATAGACGTGTTTATCCCACTTAATGTTGACTTTTTAAAATTCCACTAAATATTGACTTATTCATTAAGCTTCCTACCGTTGACTGATTTGTTGACTGATTTGTCCCGTAATCTAATTCGGATACAGGTAAGTGTAGCGACATACCTGGTGGTCACTGCCCCGTGTTCCTGTGTCCGTATCAGATTATAGAGGCGCGTAGACGGACATTACTGGCAGAGAACGCAGTGTCAGGTTGGGGTACGTACACTGAAGTCTTGTTATTTACCGATGTCACGCCCCAGAGAACACAGATACCGACGACTGACACACTGGACTGTCAGTCAGAGTATTGTTATTTACCGATGTTACACCCCGGAGAACACAGTGCCATGATATGATGCGTAGACTGAAGCCAACGTTTCATCCGAGAGAAGACAGGTACTGACGACACAACTGTCATACAGAGTCGGGATAATGTTATTTATCGATGTTACGCCCCTCAGAAAACACAGTGTCATGATACGTGCGTACGTACCACACACTGGACTAAATACAGAAGTTGGTTGAGTCACTGATAAACAGTACAGGTTCAAACTTGCTTACGGAGTATGTCTTGTTATTTAGCGATGTTACACCCCAGCCGATCGATAAGATAATTGTTTCGCTTGGTGTTGTCGTGAGATAGGTACTTGTGATCAGGTACGTCCAAGGAAAAAGAAAAAGGACTGGGGGGTGGGGGGGGGGTGGGGGGGGGGGGGGTGGTGGTGGCTGTTCACGCAAATTACCGATGGCTCGGTGGATTTCAACCACCGCAACACAAAGTTTACCAACTAACATTTATGGGTGACAAAACAAGCAGGGTTTTCCATTAACAACTGACGGACTATTGTCCAGATCTGCAGAACGTGAACAGAGCGGTGTATGGGCCACTGTCGGTTTCGCATTCAGTTCACTTCGCAAATTTATTTTTTGACTTAAAGTATTCAAGTATCAAGTTACTTATGTCTTCAGTCAAATGTTTAGAACTTGTGTTTTTGTTTGGGTTTATGAGTGAACTGACATCTTGCTAGCATGAAATGGCGCGTCCTGATCTTCCCCCTGTTCACCTCAATCCCTACCGCGTCTGCTTCGTGCAGCTTACAACGTTTGGTCGGAAACGGTACACCATTACTGCCCGCTCCCCCCCCCCCCAACCCCCGCCAAGAACAACAACAACAACAACAACAAAAACCAGGAACAACAACAACAACAACAACACACACACACACACACACACACACACACACACACACACACACACACACACACACACACACACACACACGCACGCACGCACGCACGCACGCACGCACGCACGCAAAACAACAACAACAACAACAACAACACCCCAAAACGACAACAACAACAAGAGAAAAAAAAAACAGAAAAAAACAAGAAGTTATCATCGCATTTCTTTACAAACCTATCAATCCCAGACGTGTACATGCGATCGATCATCTGTGTACGTGATCTCACCCACCATGCTGGGGTCGTTAGCGAACTAAAGGACTAAAGGACTAAATGAATAAAGAACTAAAGGACTAAAGGACAGGACTAAAGGACTAAAGGACAGGACTAAAGGAGAGGTCTAACGTCCTTTTCACTCAAGAGCCTGAGTCCAACCTGCCCCTGCCCGCTGTATGATAAGATTGGGGTTAAAAACAACAAGCCACAGCACACCAGTAGGAGCCACTTCAAGCCACTATAACACAAGGCGTTGGCCTTCCCCGCTAGACCCGAGACCACTGTAAATTATGCCGTCTAGTGGCCTGACGTGGCTTTTAATGATATGAATATTTCAAGTAAAACTGCGACTTTTTTTTTCAATGGACTTGTCAAAGCTAAGGTCCGTCAGGACATTTGTCGTAAGTATAGTTGATGTGACTGGGTGCCCAGGGAGGGACCAGTAATATAATAATAGTAACTGAATATTGTATAGGCTCATTACCCAATCACACGCATTCTCCCGCACATTGGACATGAACACATTACAATCACAATGGTGCGAAGGGTCAGCTCATCTGTGTAAGTTTCGGAATTTAGATTTTGCATTTATTTGAAATTTTTTTTGGCTGAACATTTCCAAAGCAGACGGGGAGGAAGCCGAAGTACCCGGAGAGAACCCCGACGATCGGCACGAATGAACGGTGCCACATACTAGAAGGAAAATTCTTTTACCCCGAGTGGGACTCGAACCTGACCTCTCCCTTTGGTGGCAGAGTCTCTGAACCACTAGACCACCGACCGCCCCGGTACATGCAGGCAGGGATGCAAAACACAGCGGTCGATATGATAGAAGTTTGTTTCAGGAAAAAAAAATGCAGATCATCAAATGTTAGAGCAAATCCCACAGTGTGCAGTATATGACTCGCGGCAAGACTGGCTGGCGACTGTCCAGCGAAGTTGGTTGGTTAGCTGGGACGTTTATCGTCCAACGCCACAACGAGGTGACTGGAGACGGCCCTAGGGGGGGGGGGGGGGGGGGCAGGTTATGGGGGATGGGGATAGCAACACTGTCTGAACAGTCCAGCTGAACATTTTTTCAATCCAGTCAGACTGCAAGGTCAACCACATTTTATGTATCCTTCATTGTAGTGAACAAACAGATCCAGTTCATAGTCAGAGGAAGCGGGGCAATGTGAAAAAGGCCTTACAATTTTTGGCCCTGTCGGGATTCGAATTTGAACCTTTCGATCTCGAGTCCAGCGCTCAAAGCGTTGAGCCACCGACTCTCCTTTGTCTGTCCAGCGGAGCGTAGCTAGCGGCTATTTAGAGGCTCTGCGCGGCCCGCAAAGAAAGCACCGCCCAGTCGTACAGTAGGAAAAAACAAAAGAACGTGGACCAACCGCAGCGAATTTTGTGTTTCTTAGACACAGAAAACTGGCCACAGTGGGCGTAATGTAACAGCTAGAACCTTCAAACAAACTGCGCCTAAAAGAGCGTGAAAAATACTTTAAGACAGTATAAGTTTAGGTCTCACCAAAATAGAGGGAATTTTCTATCGCCGATTAAAGAGCGTAAAGGCCAGGACTAAGCGTTTGCGTTTGACATGTGGTAATGTCTAATTAGACCCAGTAAACTATAGCATGGTGACAAGAACAAACTATTGTTAAAAAGTAAAATGTCTTCTGCAACTGCTGTCGTAAGTTCGTATCTCGGCTGGAGCCAAATATTTGCGCTGGCTTTTTCATCGTTGCCCCGTCTTTGACATCACCCGTAAGTGATGGAAACGGACGTTAATCCCGGAAACACCCACCCCATCCACCCTCCTGCAACTGCTGCAGTTTACAGAATTGCTCTAGGTCAACCGACTGTGGAGATATTTGAGCATATACACCGACACACAAACAAACCAATTGGCACATGCGCCACCGTGGTTACACAACACTGCACGCGCCCCTGACTGGGCTCGCGGCTCGTGACCAGTACACAGAGCTGGCCAGAGAACAAAAGGTAGTGGACGAGAGGGTGCAAACCACGCGGCAACACTTGATATGACTGACGGCCTGTTACGTCACTGAGAGATCACTTTAGACAGTCAGAGATAAAACAATCAGTGGCCATGCACCTAGCCCAACACTGTACGACAAGGCGTTCCCCGCTTATAGTCAACTATCTACTTGACAATGACATTGTCAAGTGCATCGCAGCACCTTTGGCCATGGATCTTCCCTCTCATTGAGAACTATCAGCTTTGTGTGTGTGTGTGTGTGTGTGTGTGTGTGTGTGTGTGTGTGTGTGTGTGCTGCCAAAATTCTGAAATTGCCCAATTCATGAAATAGGCAAGTGACTTTGCCTGAATGTGAAATGATTTTCAACAGCTAGCTAAATTGTGAAATATGCAGCCAAGTTTAATCAAGATACTGACCATACAGACTTCAAACAAGACTAGTTGTTAAAAAAGGGTAGAGGTTTGGAACTCTGTGGGCTGAGCTTGAGGTAGGTGGCACGTATACCGATGCAAGATTTCTCTCTGTTCAGTCTTGAGTTTGCCTAATTCGTGAACTCGGCAGTAAAATAGATTGCCTGTCCCATGAATTAAGGTGCCTAATACATGAAGTACGTATATATATTTAAAAAAAAAATCACGTGAAAAGAAATGTATGCGCTGCACAGTTCGGGTGTTAGTAAAAAGTGAATTGCCTGTTTGATGAAGTTTGACATTATTATTGCCTAAGTGAATTGCCTGTTTGATGAAGTTTGACATTATTATTGCCTAAGTGAATTGCCTGTTTGATGAAGTTTGACATACTGCCTAAGTGAATTGCCT
This sequence comes from Batillaria attramentaria, assembly GCA_018292915.2. Taxonomy (NCBI): domain Eukaryota; kingdom Metazoa; phylum Mollusca; class Gastropoda; family Batillariidae; genus Batillaria; species Batillaria attramentaria. The sequence goes on along the minus strand of JACVVK020000678.1, from coordinate 23,905 downwards.
GGTTGACAACTTCACAATTTAAACACGACATAAGTATGCAAATATTTTTCCTGGAAAGTACGTTGGGCCTAGGACGCTTGGGAGAGAGCACCATGTAAGAGGTAATAACTGTTATTATCACCATCTGACGAATGCTCTGTGTTAAATCCGGTCCAATCATTCAGAGTGTTAGTGGCTGGTTGGTCACAGGGGGTGTCGGTCGGTCGCTTTATTAGGTAGTTGGTTGGTTGGTTGGTTGGTTGGTTGGTAATATGATAAATGGAGTGAATCACCAGTATAGATGGTTTGCAGGGTTGTAGACCTCTATAACTGACCACTACCCCACGCAGAACAAGTTATTAAGGGAAGACCAAACCGCACGTCATTGGCATATTTGTCAGAATGAGAGGAGCGATGCTATGAGTTACTATCTGTTGAAACGTAAACAAGTATTTCTGTACCTAGATCTCTATACAGAAACAGCTTTCTGGCTGTACAGATAAACACGAAATATCCAGATACACCATCAGTGCAGTCGTGACGACATCGCGGTAACCTAGCAACCAGCGTAGGTTATCAGCCAGAGATACGACCTGTTATACAGCCCACATGTATCAGAGATACACCATGCCTACATGTCCTTGTCTAGCTGTCAGCCACTTTGTTCACACATGCTGACTCGATCTTCAGTGCTTACGGTGAAGAAAGTGTAACGAGACCCATTACAGTAAACATGATTGCCCTGTGGCTGATACTGACCTTGACGCAAGGTAGGCGATATATTGTGATATCATCCGACTGTGGTCTGACACAGTTTTCACAGTGAAATTCATCAACGCTATACTCCATGCACAGTACTGCAATATTAAATTAGGTGGCCTGCTAAGGCTTTTTCCTACCACCAGAAGTCGGTGTAAACAATTGACCGAGCGGCTGCCATTCACCTGGATTAACTGCCAAAGATGACAAGCGGTACTGTGACCTAGCTGTCTTGCCCTCTGAAATGCACAAGGTCCATGAACACTTGGGGTCACGATTTGTATAGAAGGTGTTAATCTTCCTTTTTATTCCCACGACCAAGATGTATCTCCTACACAAACGTGTGTGTGTGTGTGTGTGTGTGTGTGTGTGTGTGTGTGTGTGTGTGTGTGTGTGTGTGTGTGTGTGTGTGTGTGTGTTATAGTCCAGTGAATGAATTCAACACCTACATGATTGTTACATCACTTTAACCTACATTAATTTTCACCTTTCAGACACCTTCAATCTTTCACGACTCAACCTCTTATACCCAGTAATGTTTCCCCCCCCCCCCCCCCCATCTCCCACACACCGCCACCTCCCCCCAACCCCATATGTCCATTCGTCACAACTATACGCATGTCCTGCGATTGTCAATGATTTCGTTTTCACACCATACACAATTATGTAAGAACCAAAATTTTAATTAGAGTTACCGACACAATGTTTGTCTCATTTTTGTGTGTGATGAAATAAAGTACAACCTCTACCATTCTGACACAAGTCTCTGTCGGTTTATTTTGTGTGTGTGATGAAATAAAGTACAGACTCCACCATTCTGGCACAAGTCTCTGTCAATGTTTGTACAGACGTATTAAACAACTCACTACAGGAATCAACAGATTATTATCGTGCCTCCCATTCACATGACGGTACGAGTATAGCTTAGCGTCCGCTTATCTTGTGGGTGTTAAACCACCCAGTACACCAGCCCCCCGTAGTGTAGTGGTTAGCACTTTGGACAATGGACCGGGAGACTCGGGTTCGAGCCCTAGCCCTGGCAAGCGGGATTTTTCCTACCTAGGTAGGCTCCTACCCAGAGCGGGGGTTTCTGTATGGGCCCAATGGGAAGGATGTTGCCACACAGCCGAGATTCACCCACTTCGCGGGTGCGACTTAGGAGGTGCTTCTCTTGGTATAACACGTCTTTTGATGTGGAAGATTACACGGCCGGCCACGCAGGTGCCGTAGTTCCCTGGCCTGGTTAACGCCGGGATATTTATCGAGCCCCAGCCGACGCAAGCGGGATTTTTCCTACCTAGGTCGGGTTCTACCCAGAGCGGGTGTGCTAAATGGGGAGGCTGTTTTGTGTTATCACTGGAAGCTTGGAATGCGGCCCCGTCCCGCAGTACTAAGCCAGACGGACCTGCATGGCATTATCTTACCATCATCCTCATCTCCATCATCCTACATAATAAAAATTGTCCCAGCTATCGAGCCAGCCCTCCGTGGATTCCACCCGGGGGGGGGGGGGGGGGGAACACCACTGGAGCTGCTAAAGGGTTGGGGCAGTAAAACAATAACAGCAGCAACAACAACAACAACAACAACAACCCACCCGATAATCCTTTGTGCGCCATACATCGTGGGAGCAAAACCGACGATAATTTTAAGGGTGGGTGGGTGTTTGGGAGTTTAACGTCCTTTTCCACCACATACGGGTGACGTCAAAGGGGCAACGATGAAAGAGCCACCACAAACATTTGGCCTAAGCCGGGAAACGAACTCACGACGCGAGCATTATAAGTCCAACACTCTACCAGACGATAATTTTAAAGATTGAAAAAACAAAAAACAAAAACAAAAAAACACCCTCCCCGTACATCGTGGGTGCAAAACCACCCATACTTTATGAGAAAGAATTTCAAGGGTAGAGTCGGTAACCGTACAGAAACTACCAACAGATATCTGTGTGACCAAATGAATGTCGCTGCAGATTGAAACTGTGTATATTATTGAAATGGCGGGCTGCTACGATGATGAGATCAGTCCCGACAAAACAAGTGAAAAACACTTTATCTGACAAACGTTTATGACTTGTATCGCTTTTCTGTATACAAGCGGCTCCCTGACTCATTTGAACTCTTGATTGGTGTGTCAGAAACGAAGGAACATTTTATATACGTACAGTACTCACACACTTATGAACCATGACGTGAATGTGAAGTTTGTGTTTATACATCGTGCTGTGACTGTAATCTTTGTCTGTGTTTTCTATGTAGGTGGGTCTTGCGGTTTGAACTGAGACATAAACTATCTGCATGTTCATTTAATTTGGCGTGTCAAAATTTTTAAAAAGTTCAAGACTCTTGTCTGAATGCTGTGCATGGATAATTGCGCGCGCGCACACACACACACACACACACACACACACACACACACACACGCGCGCGCGCGCGCGCGCGCGCGTAAACTACAAACACAGACTTGTACAAGCAAAACTTTTATTTACAGAGGAAGTCATTGTTTCACAGGAGAACTTCTGTTTACAGAAAAAAACCACAGTCTCACAACAGAACTTCTGTTTAGAGAGGAAATCAGTCTAACAACAGAAACGTTCTATTTTGGTTTTCACGCGACATACAAAGAATCAATGCCGATATTGGCTCTAGGACACACATACCAATATTAGTTTCGGTAAGATCATTATGAACATTATCTACATGATTATATTCTGTCCAAAACAAATCAAAAACAAATTGTTAGAGGAAAAAATGAAGAACATTATATACTACAACTACTTTGACGGACGGAGAGTGTGGGGGGGGGGGGGGGGGGGGAGAGGGGGGCATAGAAACGTAATATTTCTACTAAGTATGCCAAACTCAAATTCAAATCGCTTAAGAAAAATAGAATAAATCAAAGACATTACAGTCAACTTTATAGTCAATAAAGACAATTTGCCAAATACACATACTGACGTCTGTAGAATGTTCCATGAAACTCATGTATGACAGTGAACACGACCAGAAAAAAACATCTCTATTTACATCATAGCCAGATTACACACTACAACAGAAAACAACAGTGATGATTTAGACAAACAAATCCAGTGTTCACACAGTTAGAAAAACAGTAGTTATGAACTACACAAACAAAACCGGTGTTAATATGGCTAGATTACGTCCCTTGCACTATACAGTTAGAAGAAAAGCCAACAATTATAAAGTAGACAAATAAAAGCGATCCTTACATAGTCAAAGTAAAACCCACAGTTATAAAGTAGACAAATAAAAGCGATCCTTACACAGTCAAAGTAAAACCAACAGTTATAAAGTAGACAAATAAAAGCGATCCTTACACAGTCAAAGAAAAACCAACAGTTATAAAGTAGACAAATAAAAGCGATCCTTACATAGTCAAAGAAAAACCAACAGTTATAAAGTAGACAAATAAAAGCGATCCTTACATAGTCAAAGAAAAACCCACAGTTATAAAGTAGACAAATAAAAGCGATCCTTACACAGTCAAAGAAAAACCAACAGTTATAAAGTAGACAAATAAAAGCGATCCTTACACAGTCAAAGAAAAACCAATAGTTATAAAGTAGACATATAAAAGCGATCTTTACACGGTCAAAGAGAGATAGAGAGGGAGAAGAGAAAGAGAGAGAGAGAGAGGGGGGGTGGGGCAGATTAAGAGTAAGAGACACAGAAAAAAGTAAAAACCAGTCAGACAGACAAAGGTAGACAGACACACATAGAAAGATACAGACACAGACAGACAGGAGGGAGGACAGAGAAAGAGAGACAAATACAAGCAATGTTCATACAGACAGATTACACGGTACATAAAGAAAACAACAGTTATGAATTAGACCAATACACCATTGTCCGTACAGTCAGATAACACAATACATTAGGAAAACAACAGTTATGAATTAGACCAATACACCATTGTCCGTACAGTCAGATAACACAATACATTAGGAAAACAACAGTTATGAATTAGACCAATACACCATTGTCCGTACAGTCAGATAACACAATACACTAGGAAAACAACAGTTATGAATTAGACCAATACACCATTGTCCGTACAGTCAGATAACACAATACACTAGGAAAACAACAGTTATGAATTAGACAAACTAAACCGATGTACATACAGCCAGCTTACACAATACATGAGGAAAACTACAGTAATAAAATCAGACAAATACATCCCGTGTTCATCATACAGGTGAATATCTAGTACAGAATTTACAGCTCCAACAACTCACCTTGATCATAATCTACATACATGAAATCACATGTACCATGCATGTCCCAAGAGGGACAAAAAGAGTGGTGGTGGTGGGGGGGGGGGGGGGGGGGCAGAGAGAGAGAGAGAGAGAGACAGACAGACAGACAGACAGACAGACCAAGTAAAACAGACAGACAATTATAGACATACAGACTTAGCAACAGATACAGCTAGACAGGAGGGGAAAGGGCAAGCGGGAGAAGGGGGGGGGGGCAGGGAAAGACAGCATTATTCATACAGCTAGATTACACAATACATCAGGAAAACAACAATTATGAATAAGACAAATAAAACCAATGTTTATACGCTCAGGTTAAACAATATACTTTAGGAAAACAACAGTTATGGATCAGACAAATACAACCTATATGTCTCAGTTATAGATCAGACAAATACAACCAGTGTTTATCAGTTATGGATCAGACAAGCAATATTTAGCAATTACGGATCAGACAAAGACAACCAATATTTATCAGTTATGGGTCAGACAAATACAACCAATATTTTTCAGTTACGGACCAGACAAATACAACCAATATTTAGCAGTTACGGATCAGACAAATACTTCCCGTCTTTATCATACAGCTGGCCTGATACTGCCCCAGTCACGTGATCCATAAACACCGCTAGTTGCAAATTCACAATGTAGCAAGCACTGTACAAGTGTGAAGGCAGAAAACACTACAGCTACAACTATAAAGACAACACAACTTGTAAGATAACGGCCTTCAGGTAACTATACACAATATTGTCCACACGTGACACAGGCCTGTCTGATGTGTGGGACTGGAGAGACTGGTGTCGTGCGAACTGCTGGGGTCGTTGGGGAAGGAGGGGAGGGGGGGGGGAGGCGCGGCAACATCAGCAACACTGGGTGAAGGATACACTGACAACCCCCACACGACAACAACCACCGTGACGACAGCCCGTTACTACACGCACACACGTGAGAGGCAAAAATGATGGACAGAGTAAGAGAGACAAGGTAAAAGACAGACAGACAAACAGGACAGCGGGCAAGTGAAGAGAGAAAGATAGGGACAAAGAGAGGGGTGAAGTGTCTGTGTGTGTGTTGGGTGGGTAGGGGGGAGGGGAGGGGGTGGTGGTGTAGACAGCATAAAAGACGACAGAAGTAAAACAAGAACAACAAGAACAACAACAACAACTATAAAATCAACAAAAAGACAGAGACAAATAGGCCGACATAGAAAGACAGACACGAGGGGGAACAGACAGAAAAAAAGACAGAGTGAGAGAGACAGACTAAGCCAAGAAAATAAGAGAGTGACAAACATGCAGGCAAGGGGCGGGGGGGGGGGGGGAGGCAGCGAGAGAAACATAAACAGAGTCACAGAGGGGGAAGGAGAGACAGAGTATGAGTCAGGAAAAAACAACAACAACAACAGACAAAGAGATAGACAGACAGAAAGACAGACAGACAAAGTAAACAGAGACCAAAATAACAGACGTAGACAAAGACAGGTAGGGGGGGGGGAGGGGGAGAGAGAGAGAGAGAGAGAGAGAGAGAGAGAGAGAGAGAGAGAGAGAGAGAGAGAGTCAAAAGACACACAAAGAGAAAGTTAAAAATAGAGACAGTGACGGGCATAGACAGACAGACAGACGTAGAGAGAAACAGACACAAAGAGAGAGACACAGACAGACACAAAGAGAGAGATACACACAGACAGAGAGGAGGGGGAACATGCAGAGAGACAGATCTAGAGAAAGACAGACAGAGAGAGAGAGAGAGAGGGGGGGGGGGGCTGAGGGGGGGGGGGGCTAGAGAGATCTACAGAGAAAGACAGACAGAGAGAAAGAGAGCGGGAGAGACAGAGAGAAAGAAGGGCCTGGAGAGAGAGAGAGAGAGAGAGAGAGAGGGGTGGGAAGGTGGGGGGGAGGGAGAGAGGGAGGGAGGGACGAGGGTGCCACGTCAACAACACTGGGTGAGGGATACACTTACAAACCCTATACAACAAGAACCGTGACGACAGCACGTTACTACGCACACACGTGAGAGAAACAATTAGAGTGAGACAGACGGACGGAGTAAAGAGTAAAAGAACAAGAAAACAGAAAGCAGAGTTAGAGAAACAGAGAGAGAGAGGACGGGGAACAGAGAGAGAGAGAGGACGGGGAACAGAGAGAGAGAGAGAGAGAGAGAGGGGTGGGTGGGTGGGTGGGTGTTAGGGGGTTTAACGTCCTTTTCCACCACATACGGGTGATATCAAAGACGGGGCAACGATGAAAAAGCCAGCATAAATATTTGGCCCCAGCCGGGATACGAACTCACGACCCGAGCATTAGAAGTCAAACGCTCTACCATTCGGCCACCCCAGCTCAACGAGAGAGACAGACAGACAGACAGACAGACAGAGACGGAGACAGACAGACAGAGACGGAGACAGAGACGGAGAGAGAGAGAGAGAGAGAGACAGACAGACAGACAGACAGACAGAGACGGAGACAGAGAGAGAGAGAGAGAGAGAGAGAGAGAGAGAGAGAGAGAGAGATCAAAGAATCTGTAGTACCGCAGTCTTTGACAAGATGTTCAACACAAACAAATCAAGTACACGGTCTGTGACGTCAAAGCGAAATGGCGTCACGATTATAAACACGTCATACACTAACCTGTCTCCGAATGACGTCAATTACAAGTGTTTTGCTCGAGTCAAAACTGCAAAAGTTGAACGAACATAAATTTCAACACGAATTATGATTTTTTTCGTGGGAGTGTCACTAAGCGACAACGACGACATCGGAGGGACAATAACCGTTACGACGGAAACGAGCCGACGATGGCGGGATCAACAGAAGGAAAACAAACAGGAAAATAACAAAGGATAATGGTAATATTAACATCCGTGTAAAGAAAGTGACCGTTAGAAGTCGTTGTCGGTGTCCGTGGTGGTGGTAGTAACGGAGGAGGCGGGGGAGGAGAAAGAGAAGAAAGAAGAAGGAGGGGAAGGGGGGATAGGGGGAAGAAGTGTCGGTTATGTTGTCGTCGTTGTTGTAGTGGTCGTTGTCGGTGTCGGTGGTGTGGTGGTGGTGGTGGTCGCGGGTGTGGTTGGTGTGTTGTCATCGGAGTCGGTGTGAGCGTTGTCGTCAGTGTGGTGGTGTGTGGAGTCAGGGGATGGAGGATTAGGATACTTTACCCAGATAAGTTGTGATGTAGTACGGGACATTGCCAGAAGTCGGCCCCAGAATGAATCATCAACATCAGTATACCGTGATGCCGACATCCACACGACCACCTTCCGTTCCAGTCCCTGCACACAGTAACAATCTGTTGCTATAATACTATCTGGACCTGACATGCTACCCACCTCACCCACACCCACATTATCACCCAACCCAACCACCCGCACCGGCACTCCAGCCTGACGGAGACCGCGCACCGCGCCGTTAGCTCGTCTGGTCACGTGACCCGCGTCGTCTGTCTCGTCATCGTGGAGGTTATACCACGACAAGACGAAGACGTCCCGGTACTGTAAGGCCGTGGTGCTGCTGCTGCTGGGGTTGCCGCCTTGGCCTGAAACGTACAACGACAAACGTCAGTGATGGTGGTGGCTGTGGTGGTGGTGGTGCTGGGACGACGGGCAGGTTGTAGTGGAGACCACGATGATGGTAAGGATGGTGGCGGTTGTCGTTGTCGTAGTAAAAACTCGGAACTGCGCTAAAATTTTAAACAGTGCGTTGGTTAGATCTAAATCATACACATCACATACGACGACCAACGCAACAACAACGACAACACCGACACTTTCACCATCACAAACAGCAACAACAAACCTAAAGGAAATCATGTGTATCCTCCCCTATCCACCCACCCAACCCCCACCCCTTTATCCAAAGAATAAACAATTTCTCACTGAACTAGATCTACAAGATTAACTCTCGATCCCGACACAATTTACCTCCCCTGTCAACTGGTGAATGAAAACATGGCATTGTGATTACCGCTTGAGGTCGTTGTAGCGGTGCTGCTGGAGGACGTTGTTGTGGTTGTTGTCGAAGCGGAAGTGTTGCCATGTCCTGCATCAAATTTCAGGTATATTACTCTCTCTCTCTCTCTCTCTCTCTCACACACACACACACACACACACACACACACACACACACACACGCACGCACGCACGCGCGCACGCACGCACGCACACGCACACACACACACACACACACACACACACACACACACACATATATATATATATATGCACACTTACCGACGTGTAACACCTGTGTCAGGATCCTCCCCACCTCCCGGCCGCACGCCTCACAGTCCTCTGTATCCTCCTCATCGTGCCCGGGTCCCTGGTGCCTCACAGTGATGACGGGCGGTCCGTCAGCTGGCAGGGGAGCCGTTGGTGTTGTGTAGTCGGGGACACGTCCTTCCTTAATGCGGTCTGCTTCCGCCACCTCCCGTACAACGCACGGGGGGCAGCGCAAGGGAGTTGTCATCGTGTGAATGTGATCCTGTAGACATGAGGGTGCGTGGTCAGGCCGTAGGCTTGCTGCCCACAGCCTGACGTTCATCTTCTTGTTGACTAGCGCTCGGTACAGGACATCCAGTTGGTCACTGTTACAGAGAATGGAGAAGACGGTTAGTGGATGACGTCAACCATGAGAGAGAGAGAGAGAGAGAGAGAGAGAGTTATCTCTTAGTCCATAACTACAACCACCAATACCACGTCCACAATAATAAGAGCGACAACAACGACGACGACCTCAACCACGCCAGCGACAGCAACAACAACCACAAAAACAACAAACACAAAACAAAAATCCCAATAAATGAAGAACTGATAAACAAAGAAATATTACCGGTAACTCTACAGATCAACAAGTCAACTGCACGACTGTAAGAAATTTTCAAACCAAAACAAAACAAAACAAAATCAGCAAATTTGGAGTCCACTAACAACAAACCCCACAGTGTAGTGACAGCGGACAGACAACTAGCAGACTGAGGCTGAAGACATGACTTGAGTTCTAACGTCCATGGAGAGTAGAAAACGTCCATCAGTTTTCTTGTCGCAAACGTTAGTGACGTAAAAAAAAAATGTACAGCTCTGACGCAATACTTCACATTCCCCGAAGCAAAAAGTTTGACGTCAATATTAATCACTTGTCTATGGCAGCACTGCCGTGTGTGTGTGTGTGTGTGTGTGTGTGTGTGTGTGTGTGTGTGTGTGTGTGTGTGTGTGTGTGTGTGTGTGTGTGTGTGTGTTGGTAATGACATAGTACTGTCGTTATTTCATTAAACAGGAGTGGAGGAAATGAAAAGCAGGAACGGCCAGAGAATGGCGGACATCTCTCTCTCTCTCTCTCTCTCTCTCTCTCTCTCTCACGTGAAACTCCCAAACACCCACCTCACCCTCTCTCTCTCTCTCTCTCTGTTATTCGTTTACTTTACTAATTGTTTGTTTGCGTGGTTACGGATTAGTTTAGATTTTGTTTTGTTTTCGTTTTTTCGGTTTTAATGTGCTTTCCCGAAGTGAAAGTGGAAACCTATGAATAAACAATATACTGAATGTCATAACAAAGTCAATTAACACATGAATACAAACAAACAACGTACCCAAAGCCTTCCGCCTCATCAGCGATAAGACAGACGTCGGATGTTGGTCTGGCCGTCAGCGTCGCCACTAGTCTGTCCACAGCTCCGTCCTCCTCCAGGTTGTCATGAAGGTGGACACGACTGGCCGCTTGTTCTCCCAGTATCAGCCGGGCCGTCTCCTCCAGCTGCTGCTTGATCAGGTGGGCGGCGGCAAGGCTCGTTATGTACCAGCTGAGGATGTCCACGGTCCCGTTTTGCCGCAGCCACTCCAGGGACATAATTACTGTAGTGAGAGTTTTCCCAGTCCCTGGCGGTCCGGCGAGATAGGCAAGGTCAGGCGCCATGTTGATCAGATCTAGCTGGTGACGACAAAGGGTGGGGAACATGTAAAGTGGCAATCATGTCTGCCAGCAGATCTAGCAGCGGATACATCGAACAGAATTTAGTGTTTATTTTATTTCTTTCTGTTTTCCGTGTTTCCGAAGAAGTGACACTGTGTGTGTGTGTGTGTGTGTGTGTGTGTGTGTGTGTGTGTGTGTGTGTGTGTGTGTGTGTGTAGTTTGACGTACGTCAATATAAAACACTTGGTTACAGGGTGGGTGGGTGGGTGTTTGGGAGTTTAACGTCCTTTTCCATCAAAGACGGGGCAACGAGAAAAAGGACAGCAGAAATATTTGGCCCTAGCCGGGATTCGAACTCACGGCGCGAGCATTGAGAGTCCAACGCTCTACCATTCGGCTATCTCGGCTCCCCACTTGGTTACAGAAGCACCGCCATGCGTTGTTTGTGTGAAAGAGAGAATGACAATGGTGCACTAATACGGGTAGAGAGTAATGGTACAGAGTAAAGAATCACGTGATAAGGGTAGAGAGTAATGGTACAGAGTAAAGAATCACGTGATAAGGGTAGAGAGTAATGGTACAGAGTAAAGAATCACGTGATAAGGGTAGAGAGTCACAGTTTGCTGACAGGCGGTAATATAGAGTAGATATTTACCTGTTCAGGATATAATGCAACTTGTGACATCCTGTCGGCGACATGGGAGACGAACTGTCCGGCAGAACGTAAGTCTGTCACGTGTAGCCGGGGCTCGGTCTTACAGAAGATCCTCACTACAGTCGCCGGACCCGCAAATCTGTCAATAAATTTACGGGGTTCCGAGTAAACACCGGACACAGTGGAAACTCATAATGGTTACCTTTGTTAAAACCAAGCGAAAGATGTACTTCGAGGGCAAAAACCATGACGGCTGCTTCCCTGGACAAGCACTTGTGGTACCTGTTTCTTTTACCTGAAAGCTTCATTGGTGTACAGCAGTATCTAGTTAGGCTAAAACAACATCGGCACTAATTAATCATTTCGAGTTGTACCCTACCTGGCCACAAGGTCCTCATACACGTCATCCGTCATGGCGGGGTCCGGCCCGGCCCCTGCTACACACCGTGTCCACCAACTGGTGATATTTTGTATGACGTCAGCTGTGACGTGGTGTGGCGTGTGACGATCAGACATTTGGTCCGAACAGAGACAGTAGTGGGCAGGGTCCGCTGTCTGAGGCAAACCTAGCTCTGTACGGAGGGCCTGTAATGGAGACAGACAGTTAGTGGGATATCCAGATATCTGTACACGACCTGTAATGGAAACAGACAGTAAGTGGGATATCCAGATATCTATACACGACCTGTAACGGAGACACACAGTGAGTGGGACATCCAGATATCTGTACACGGCCTGTAACGGAGACACACAGTGAGTGGGACATCCAGATATCTGTGCACGGCCTGTAATGAGACCGTGGGATATCCTGTATTGATTCTCTGTATACCCAGAGAAGGCTGCTTCTGGACAACAGGAAATAAGCACTCTATTAACAGACGCAATATCAAAAATTAATATCATTTTTGACACAGGTTATTTCCCAAAACAAGAACTGAAAAGTTCAATCCAGACGAAGTATGGTCTGTTCCACTTACAAAATGAAAATGACATTAGCATCACCTCTCTGACGTTATTGTCCTTTCCCAGTGCTGCCTGAAGAACGGTGCTTGTGATGTAGGGCAGAATCAACGTCGTCTGAATTCTGGGAGCAGGCTGAAGATCACTCAGTATGTAACTGAGAACGTTCTCTGACTTTTTCAGCTGCCCCTTGATCGGTTGCCGTCGTCCAGTTGCTGGTTTCTTGGGCATCTTTAGCATCTTTCTCAACGTGTTCAGGACGTCGTCCTCCAGCTGTTGATCCGTCAGCCTTTGTTCTTCGGCTCTGATCCCCACGGATTTGATTTCTCCCGCAATCAACCCCAAGTTTCTGTGCAATATGAGAACATCAAAGTCCCCTTGAAGGTTTTGATTTCTCAAATCGGCGGGTCGTGGAAACTGACTTGCCGCCGGGGCGTAACACGGATGATTGAGGTAATCTCCAAACTGGAGCTGAGACATAACAAACATGACGTCATTGTTGGCCTCCGCCATCTCTCTCAGACAAAACAAGACGTGCTGCTGTGCCCTATCGTCACGAACGTCAGTCTCCACCAGGTGAGGTCCAGGTGAACCGGCAGGCGGTACCTTTACAGGTGTCTGTGGGACGTTGACGTCCAGCCCAGCTACCACCTGTGTCTCGTGCTGCACGCGGTGCATGTAGACGTGCGGCAGGAAGTGTGTCCGCTGTAACAGGTCTGGATACCACTGTCTCACACACTGTCGCCATGACATCGCATCCTGTGTCTACAAAAAGAGAAAGAAATAATAATGTTATATAGTACCTTTACAACCCATGGTTAATGAAGTCAGCAGATTCTCTGCGCGAGTAGTTAAGTTTGCTTTGTTTGTCTTCCGCAGCCAGAAATCTTCTCAGGTCGGATCACAGAAAATTAAAGCAATCTATAATTTCCCTTTAGACTTAAGAAGGCAATATATTGTAAATCACACGTACATCATAAGAGTTCAGTTAGAAAGTCTAAACAGGAAATTCTTCTCATTTCAAACATGTGTCACCGTTTTCAACCATTATTTTGCTAGTTCATCTTTCACACTAGTTTGGTAGGTGACAGGCAGATGAATTTGTAAGAAATAGCTTTCACCTGCCATTAATTTAAGCGGACTTCAATATTAATTTTACCAAGCAAGCTTATGTCTTCAGAGTTTCAGAGTGGCAACAGTTTCAGGGTGGGTGCGCCGGAGCGCTCAAAATACTCTTACCTTGATGATTAATAGAGTTCTTAATGCGATGCCATCCCACTGACGAAATATTTATACAAATCATCGTTCAATGATATGTTTTGCTACACTGTTCCCCAAGACCATGTGTAATGTTTGAATGATTCGTTTAATCCATGGGTTTTCTCCGCCATTCGACTCTACCAGACAAATTTTCCATGACGGATTATTAGAGTGCGAACAGGTTCAGAGCGCATGGGCACAAGTTCAGATTGGGAATAGGATCAGAGTGGGCACAGGTTCAGAGTGAGAACAGGTTCAGAGCGCATGGGCACAGGTTCATAGTGGGAACAGGTTCAGGGTGAGTGGGCCGGTGCGCTCGAAATACTCTTACCTTGATGATTGTTAGAGTTCTTAATACGACGCAATGTTGTTTACACTTTCAGTCTCACTGACGAAATATTTATCGAAATCATCGTTCACTGTTATGTTTTGCTGCACTGTTCCCCAAGACCATGTGTAATGTTTGAATGATTCGTTTAATCCATGGGTTTTCTACGCAGTTCGACTCTACCAGACAAATTTTCCATGACGGATTATTGGAACATAAAACAGAATACAGACAGACTGCTGCTACAGAGACAGTTGTTTGTGCAGGTGGTTTGAGCTTAACCCCACAAGTCAGAAAATCATCTGTTTCTTCATAGGGGAAAAAGTGTGTGACCGTTCGATCTTACTGGAATGGAGCATCACCATCACCACCATCACCATCATCATCATCATCATCATACAGGATAAGCTGATGTTATTTTGCACAAACCTGACGTGTCGGCTGGTGGCCTTGCTGAACTGCTGCCTGGTGTTGACCTTGAACTCCCTGTGAAGGGGAGGGACGGTGTGACGCAGGCTGAGGATTGGACAGCGGACAGCTGGTGGACACAGCCATGGCTTGCCGTCCAGTGTGGGGAGTGCGGGAGGGTGGTTGTTGCTGTGTTCCGGTGTGGCGAGTGTGGGAGGATGGCTGTTGCTGGCTTTGGCTCTGCACTGACGCCGAGGATGGGATGTTGGAGATACTGTCGCGACACTCTGAAGCAATATGGCCGTCCTGTCCACAACGATGGCACGGGAAACTGGGACAGTCTGGTGCACTATGGCCACGCCATTCACAGCGACGACACAGAACATAGGAACAGTCTGATGCAGTATGACCGAACTGTCCACACTGACGACAATCGAGACAGTTTTCTACAGTATGTCCGACCATTCTACAGCGACGACAAGCATTGGGACAGTTGTCTGCAGTATGGCCGATCTGTCTACACAGACGACAAGCATTGGGACAGCTGTCTGCAGTATGGCCGATCTGTCTACACAGACGACAAGCATTGGGACAGTTTTCTGTATCGTGGCCGAACTGTTCGCACAAATCACATTGAGTACAAATTTCCTCAGTATGTCCAAACTGTCCACACAAACCACATTCGTGACAGTTTTCTGCATCATGGCCGACCTGTCCACACAAACCACATTCGTGACAGTTTTCTGCATCATGTCCGAACTGTCCACACAAACCACATGTAGGACAGTTTTCTGCATCATGTCCGAACTGTCCACACAAACCACATTCGTGACAGTTTTCTGCATCATGGCCGACCTGTCCACACAAACCACATGTAGGACAGTTTTCTGCATCATGGCCGACCTGTCCACACAAACCACATGTAGGACAGTTTTCTGCATCATGGCCGACCTGTCCACACAAACCACATGTAGGACAGTTTTCTGCATCATGGCCGACCTGTCCACACAAACCAAATATGGTACAGTTTTCTGCATCATGGCCGACCTGTCCACACAACTCACATGAAGGACAGTTTTCTGCATCATGGCCGACCTGTCCACACAAACCACATATGGGACAGTTTTCTGCATCATGGCCGACCTGTCCACACAAACCACATTCGTGACAGTTTTCTGCATCATGGCCGACCTGTCCACACAAACCACATGTAGGACAGTTTTCTGCATCATGGCCGACCTGTCCACACAAACCACATGTAGGACAGTTTTCTGCATCATGGCCGACCTGTCCACACCGACTACACTGACTGTCCCCGAACTGTTGGCGTTTTCCTTCACGGTTACTTTTGCACTTTTCCATTTTGTATTTTAGTAGAAGATTGTGGCCATTCTGAGTGGAGGAATGGAGAAATTCATTAGTGTAGACACAAAGTTAAGAAAACGTTTATTAACATATGTTTTATATCAACAGTAGTAAGAGTAGTATTCAAGGGCAGCGGAACGGGGAGGGGGGGGGGGGGGGGGGGGGCGAGGGGAAGTGGAAATTCCATCTTCCGCCGTTATTGCTATTGCATGTAGTATTATTATTTTACAGTTTATAAACTGTACACAACACTATCTGTGGCTGCGTCTGATTTTTGTCAGTAATGAAAGAAAGTCATGCTAACAGTGAGTACAACTCATCATAATACATAGTACAGACAAGTTCTCTTCCTTTCTCTCTCTGCTTCAGCAGGCAATACACAACAGGCGGATGAAATCGATCATCGTCAGTTTCCATCAATGTACAGATATGTGTGGGTATATTGAACAGACTGGTTGGTATTTTGCCAGTAATGATTTTACTGTGCATGTTTACAATTGTGTGGTTAGTCTTGTACCTGTGCTGTGTTTACAGTAGAGAGCCTAGTCTTGTACTTGCATGTGCTGTTTTTACAGTAATGAGTCTAGTCTTGTACTTGCATATGCTGTGTTTACAGTAATGAGTCTACAGTCTTGTACTTGCATGTGCTGTGTTTACAGTAATGAGTCTACAGTCTTGTACTTGCATGTGCTGTGTTTACAGTAATGAGTCTAGTCTTGTACTTGCATGTGCTGTGTTTACAGTAATGAGTCTACAGTCTTGTACTTGCATGTGCTGTGTTTACAGTAGAGAGTCTAGTCTTGTACTTGCATGTGCTGTGTTTACAGTAATGAGTCTACAGTCTTGTACTTGCATGTGCTGTGTTTACAGTAGAGAGTCTAGTCTTGTACTTGCATATGCTGTGTTTACAGTAATAAGTGTACATTCTTGTACCTGTGCTGTGTTTACAGTAATGAGTCTAGTCTTGTACTTGCATGTGATGTGTTTACAGTAATGAGTATAGTCTTGTACTTGCATTTGCTGCGTTTGCAGCAGAGAGTCTAATCTTGCATGTGCTGTGTTTGCAGCAGAGAATCTAGTCTTTGTACTTGCATGTGCTGTGTCTACGGTAGAGAGACTATAGTCTTGTACCTGTGCTGTGTTTACAGTAATGAGTCTAATCTTGTACTTGCATGTACTGTGTTTGCAGTAGAGAATCTAGTCTTTGTACTTGCATGTGCTGTGTCTACGGTAGAGAGACTATAGTCTTGTACTTGTGCTGTGTTTACAGTATAGAGAGCCTATAGTATTGTACCTGTGCTGTATATTGCAAGTGTGGTAGGGAGTACACACAACGTGTGATTTACAGTACAGCGTGGATCTGTCTACATTGTACTCGAATAAATTATGTGATTTACATTCATGTTAACTTACAATTGCTAGTATTTAGTTAGTATGGTCGGAGTACAGATTCTGGTCGGGAGTATTGTACATGTACCATTGTGTTTTACCATTCCAGCTGTTTTGCGCAGTGTATTGTGTGAGTACAGTTCACCAAGGCGTTTGAGTTCTGAGTTGTGTAGAGAGAAGTGAAGAGACTTGCTTCGGGTCTTCTTGTCAAGCAGAATTTGGTGTTTGATTGTTGCTTTTTGTTGTCGTTGTTGTTGTTGTTGTTGTTGTTTTGCATATGGGATACCTGTCTTTGTACTGAGTCACTGGTGAGTTTGATATATGTTTGATGGTTTATACATGTATTTATGAATGAATGGGTGAGAATGAATAAATAGTAGCTGAATGTTTGTACAGAGAAAGTAATCTAAGTTTGTAAAGGTGTGTAGCCGCGACATAGTCTTTGTTGCATGCGCGGCGTTAAGCCCTAAATAACTAACTAACTTGTAAAGGTGTGATTAGTGTTAACCAGTTAGTCACTCTTTGGAAGCAGTTATATTTTGCCAGTTTTGGGAGGAATTGATATTGGTTTTACATATTGAGGTTAGTTGACTTGGTCAGTATGTTAGTATCATTTGATGCAGTTAGTATTTGAGATATAGTAATGGTAGTCTTGTGTCAATTCAGGCTATATCGGCTAAACTTGTACACAGTACGCATGCACCCGCACGCTGGTTGCGTCTTCACCAGCTGTCCGATTTGTTTGATAAACCAACATTGTGTCCACACAGTAGTGTAGGCCATATACATGTACCTGGCTACAACTAACTTCTACACTCTGGATCCTACATATGTCACGCAGCACACCTTCTTTAAAACAATTTTCCCGAACGAAACAGACAATGCTGTCAACAAGCAAGACATGTCGACAAGCTGCATGACCCCCCCCCCCCCCCAAAAAAAAAAAAATAATAATAATAATAATAATAATAACAATATATATATATATATATTTTAATGAAGCTTCGAAAGCTTGACTAATGCAGAATAAGTTGCTATTAAGTCACCATACAAATGACAGTTTACACCAAGCATTACAATAGGACGTGGTACATACAACCTTCTTGCTCACTTTCCCTCTCTCTGCATCCTACATCAATGTAAACAAACACTGTGCTGAGGGGTCATGTACATTGCCAGACATTATTGACTTTAGTGTAGCCGGCTTGATATTGACTTATTTGTCCAACTTAATGTTGACCTTTTTCATACTGACTCATTCATTAAGCTAAATACCGACTAAATGACATTTATTATTGACTTATTGATCCAGTAATGTAATTTGTATACATGAAGGTGTAGCGACATACCTGGTGGTCACTGTCCCATGTTCCTGTGTCCGTGTGAGATTATAGAGACGGGCAAACAGACATTCCTGGCAGAGAACACAGAACACAGATACTGACGACACACTCGACTGTCTGACTTGAGCATTGTATTTTTACCGACGTGTACACCCCAGAGAACAAAGTGGTGTGATGTGTAGATTGAAGCCATTGTTACACCCCAGAGAACTTGAATACAGGTGAGATCCTGACGACACGCTTGACAGTCTATGCAGTGTCAGAGTAATGTTATTTACCGATGTAACACCCCGGAGATTGAACACACGCACGTAGACTACATGACCTCACACTGGACTGAATTCAGTAGCAAATGGAGGCACACACCTCTCTTCCTGGTTCAGGTATGTAGTTAGGGACCGGGGTTCACGCAAGTTACGGTGCCGTCACACTGACAAACGGCCTTTTCGGGATATTCCCAAACTTAATAAAGCCGATCAGCCCTGATGGCTCAGTGGATTTCTCAACCACCACAACGCGCGTAGCTTGACAACTGACACCGCAGAATACCGCTAACTAAGAGTGTATCTATCTAATCGATCTATCTACGAGCGAGCGCGCATGCACGCACGCGGCACGCACGCTCGCCAAATGTGAAGTGCATGGGGGTCGGGGATAGTGAATGAATGATAAATTTCTTGTATGTCAATCGCAAAGATGGACGGACGGACGGACATGGATCTTAAAAACAAACAAACAAACAAACAAACAACAACAAACAAACAAAAAAAACCCCAGCATTCTCTCTTCCTCTATTCACTTTGTTCTGTATCTGATAATTAATGCAGAGGCCTAAGTCACTTTATGTAAAAATCGGGAATTTCCGTAACTACGTTATCACAATGACGTGTGAGAGCCTGCAATAGAACTACAGCATTATGGGCCTAGGCCTGTAGTATGACACGCCTACCGGTATTCTCACGCAGTCGGGTCGTGAACAGTCAACAGTGACACACATACATAATAATCATGAAGCGGTGGAAACTGAGATAGTTGTATTCTCGAACTATGAAACAACGACCCCACACTACAAGAAGAAGACGTGAACCACATTTGTGTTTTCACGTTCTAGTCTTCTTCTTCTTCATACTTTTATTAGAGGGTGGCAAAAGAGGGCAGGTGGGGGGGGGGGGGGGAGGTGTCAAACTTAACTTGTACACAGTACGCACGCACCCGCACGCTGGTTGCGTCTTCACCAGCTGTCCGATTTGTTTGATAAACCAACGTTGTGTCCACACAGTAGTGTAGGCCATATACCTGGCTACAACTAACTTCCATATACTTATTGGATCCTACATATGTCACGCAGCACACCTCCTTCAAAACAATTTTCCCGAACAGAACAGACAATGCTGTCAACAAGCAAGACGTCGACAAGCTGCATGCCAAAAAATGAAGCTTCGAAATTTTGACAAATGCAGAATAAAATGCTTAAGAGTCACAAAAGAAAAGACAGGTTACATCAAGCATTATAATACCACCACTTTAACACGTGGTGCCTTCAACCTTCTTGCTCACTTTCCCTCTCTCTGCATCCTACATCAATGTAAACAAACACTGTGCTGAGGGGTCATGTACATTGCCAGACATTATTGACTTTAGTGTAGCCGGCTTGATTTTGATTTATTTATCCTACTTAATGTTGACCTTTTTTAATACCGAATTATTTATTAAACTTAATACCGACTAAATCCCACTTATCATTGACTAATTGATTCATTTGTATACATGCAGGTGTAGCGACATACCTGGTGGTCACTGTCCCATGTTCCTGTGTCCGTGTGAGATTATAAAGACGGGCAAACAGACATTCCTGGCAGAGAACACAGTGTCGTGATGTTATACGTGGACCGAAGTCTAGTTATTTACGGATGTTACACCCCCGAGAACACAGTCAGATACTGACGACACACTTGACTGTCTGACTTGAGCATTTTTGTTTGTTTGTTTGTTTTTACCGACGTGTACACCCCAGAGAACAAAGTGTCATGCTGTGATGTGTAGACTGAAGCCAATGTTACACCCCAGAGAACACTGTCACATACTGGCGACACACTCGACAGTCTATGCAGAGTCAGAGTAATGTTATTTACCGATGTAACACCCCGGAGAACACACGTACATAGACTACATGACCTCACACTGGACTGAATACAGTAACTGAGTCACTGATAAACACTTCACACTTGCTTCAGGAATAAGTCAGTGTTGTTATTTACCGATGTTACACCCCAGCCGACTGATAAGATCATTAATTGGCTTGATGTTGTCGCGAGATCGGTGCGTGTGAACATCTGAGTCCGTCCAAGGAAAAAGCAAATGGAGGCACACATCTCTCTTCCTGGTTCAGGTATGTGGGTAGGGGCAGGGTTCACGCAAATTACGTGAGGTCATACACCCGGCCTTTTCGGGAAATGGGGTATTCCCAAACTTAATAAAGCCGATCAGCCCTGAAGGCTCAGTGGATTTCTCAACCACCGCAATGCGTAACGTGCAACTAACATTTATCGGTCACATAACAAAGAGGGCTTCCGTTTAACACACACACACACACACACACACACACACACACACACACACACATAAAACACACACACACACACACACACACACACACACACACACACACACACACACTTGTACCAGCATAATGTTTATTCACAGAGGAACTTCAGTTAGACTGTAAAAAAAAATCTACGCTAGTGATCGCAACACAAACCAAAGAAGAAGAATACTGCAGTTTTATCGGACATTCAAAACAAAGAAAAACTGCATACAGTAGAATTCCATAGATAATAATTATGGCACTGGTGAAACGAAGTTTAACATGTTTTAGAGGTTTTCTTTTTTTATAATTGAAAACCATTGGAAAGATTATATCAGAGAAAAATGTAAACTTAGTTCAGTCAATAGATTCCGAGATGCAAGGATTCCCACAAAAACACAATTCATGTACAATAGTAAAACAGATATCATATTTACAGCTAGGTTATTTCCCCTTCAACACGGGTTGTAACACAACACAGTTTCAAACCAGACAACCCGGTGTTCACACTGCCAGATTACGTCCCTTGCACCATACACTTTGAAAACCAACAACAATGAATTAGACAAATAACACCCGGTGTCCATACAGATAGAAAAACAGCAGTTCATTAAATCAGACAAATAAGACTGATGTACATACAGTCAGATTACAAACTATAATAGAAAACAACAGTTATGATTTAGACACATAAAAGCCTGAATTCACACCGTTAGATAAACAGCAGTCTTAAACACAAATTGCTGTGTATACAGTCAAACATTAACAAAATACATTAGACAAAAAAGTTAGAAATTAGACAACAACAAGTGCCGGAGTTGGGGGTGTGGGGATGGGGGGAGAGAGAGAGAGAGAGAGAGAGAGACACACACACACACACACACAGACGGGGAAAACAGAGACAAAGACAGTAGTTTTAAATTAGACAATACAATTTGCTGTGATACTGGCAAACATTTTACATGATATACAAGAAATAAGAGTTATGAATTAGACCAAAACAAAAACAAACAAACAAACAAACAAAAACACAGAAAAACACACAAAAAAGTTGATCAAAGAGTTACGAAAACAATTATGAATCTTACAGCCGGGGTTCATGCGTACAGCCAAATTACAGAAAACATTCCTTAGGGAAAAACACAATCAGGGCCCGTATGTAATAGTCGTGGTTAGCGCTTTTATCCCTGGGTTAGAGTCTAACCTCGAACTAAACTAGCTCTAGGGTTAAATTTTCTGTTGTTATTTGTTTTAAATCAAGAAGCGGGCCCATTCCAGCAAGGTGCCTAAGCTGTTATACAAGGATTTTTTCTTCCTTTTTTTTTTTTTTTTTTTTTTTTCTAGGTTTCTTTTGTCCTAGTCTGGGTTTGGCCCGTAACCGTAGGTTAAATTAACCTCGACTTTTACATACAGGCCCTGACAAATAAAAGCAATGTTTATGCAGCCAGGTTACACAATACATTAGGGAAACAGCAGTTATGAATTAGACAACCAAACCGGTGATCAAAGAGTTACGAAAACAACAAGTATGAATCTTACAGCCAGTGTTCATGAGTACAACCAGATTACACAATACATTAGTTAGAAAAAAACAGTTATGAATCAGACAAATAAAAGCAATGTTTATACGGCCAGGTTACACAATACATTAGGCAAACAGCAGTTATGAATTAGACAAAACCGATTTCATACCGACAGTTTATACATTACATTAGGAAAACAACAGTTATGAATTAGACAAGTAAATTAAACGAGATTACAGCCAAATTACACAATACATTAGTTAGAAAAACAACAGTTATGAGTTAGGCAAGTACATTAAACCAGATTACAGCCAAATTACACAATACATTAGTTAGAAAAACAACAGTTACGAGTTAGGCAAGTACATTAAACCAGATTACAGCCAAATTACACAGTACATTAGTTAGAAAAACAACAGTTCAGAATGAGACCAATAGGCCTAAAACCGATGTTGATACAGCCAGTTTACACGATTACATCATGACAACTACAGTAATAATCAGACAAATACAATACATCCCGTGTTCATCAGACAGTTGAATATTTAGTGACCAATTTACAGCTCCCACAACTCAACTGTATCATAATCAACATACATGTATTCACAAGTAATGTGCATATCTCAAAAGAGACAGAAGGGGGGGGGGGGGGGGGAGAGAGAGAGAGAGAGAGAGGAGGGGAGTGAGACAGACAAAGAGAGACAGAGAAAGTAAAATGCAAGCAGACAAACAGACAAATATAGACAGACAGACAGACAGGCAGAGAGAGAAACACACACATAGACAGAGAGAAGGCCGGGGAGGGGGGGGGGCAGAGAGATAGAAAGATTGAGAGAGACAGACGCAATCAACGGAAGTATAAGAAAGAGAGAGAGAGAGAGAGAGAGGGGGGAGGGGGGGGGTGTAAGACAGACAGAGAAAATAAAGATAATGAAAAGACAGACAGACAGACCGTTAGAGACGCACACAGAAAAACAGAGAGGATAGGGAACAGAGAGAGAGACAGAGACAGAGAGACAGACAGACAGGGGGGGGGGGGGGGTAACTGATGGAGTGAGAGAGGGACAAAGAAAACAAGAACAAAGAAACCAACAGACAGACATACAAATACAGACTATGCGATATACACAGACAGACAGGAGGGAGGCCAGAGAAAGAGAGACAAATAAA
>JACVVK020000677.1:227500-244421 GCA_018292915.2 Batillaria attramentaria | reverse complement strand
TATACATGCAGCAGTTGTGTTCGAGCACCAGTGCGGAAGACTGAATTCTGCCTAAAAATAATCCTTTTTTGAGACCACTTGGCTTTGAGTGGATGTCTTTTACACCATATTAGCGTGTGCTGTGCAACTTATCTTAAATATCCCATGGTAGCGACACCTAAAGTCTGTAAGAATGTTTGACTGGTGGGCACAGATTCCCTGGATTTCCCGGTTTACGTTAACAGGAAACAGATGTCGTTCAACATTGCAAAGTTAATTACTCAGCTTCAACACTCGTGAACAGCTTCTATTCATTTGACTTTCTCACGTTCCCACATTGTATTGGCTGGTTGTGTCTGAGTCCCGACTATACATGCAGCAGTTGTGTTCGAGCACCAGTGCGGAAGACTGAATTCTGCCTAAAAATAATCCTCTTTTCAGACCACTTGGCTTTGAGTGTATGTCTTTACATCATATTAACGTGTGCTACGCAAATTAACTGAAATATCCCACGGTAGCAACACATGATGCCTGTAAGAATGTTTGGCTGGTGGGCACAGATTCCCTGGATTTCCCGGTTTATGTTTACAGGAAACAGATGTCAACCTACGTGGCAAAGCTAATTACTCAGCTTGAACACTCGCAAACAGCTTCTTTTTATATGTTTATGCAATGACTTTCTCACGTTCCCACATTGTACTGGCTGGTTGTGTCTGAGTCCCGACTATACATGCAGCAGTTGTGTTCGAGCACCAGTGCGGAAGACTGATTTCTGCTTAAAAATAAACCTCTTTTCACACCACTTGGCTTTTAATGTCTGTCTTTTACGGCATATTACAGTGTGCGATGCAAATTACCTGAAATATCGCACAGGCAAATGTGTGTAAGAACAGGGATATTAAACCCAGAATTTTGATGTGTACACGGGACGTGTGTAAATTTGTGTAAGCCTTACACACTTACACATATGCGTTGTGGGGACCTCACCACAACTTAACCTGAAACCAATTTTTTAGGCATTTTAGAGGTCATACAACACGTTCTTACACTTAGTGCAATGTGAGAACGTTCTCACAAACACCTCCGTTCCCACACCGTATCATGGATTAGTGTCTGAGTTCCCACAGTGCACGTCGGACACGCGCACACACACACACACACACACACACACACACACTATAACGTTCTACTTGCTTTTATTTTGGATTTTGATCCCGGCAGTGTACAAAGATTTGACTCTAAGGAAACGAAATGGTATCTGCTAGTTGCGCTCCTCTTGAAACACCGGACATTCTAGAATGAAATGAAATTCATCGCCTATTGCACACATGTCACATTTTCTGCACAGTCGCTGTTCTCTGTGTATACCTTGTTTTCTGCCTTGTTCAATAGGGAGCTTATGATTACTGCAACGGAATTTTAAGAAGGGCTACTGCGTACTGTTCTGGCAGGAGTTTTGTAAAAGGTTCTACTACAATATCGTCTTTGTAATGTTTATAATACAGATATATATCGAGACTCTCAAAGTGTTATCAATGTATCAAAGTATGCATTTTTATGTAGAGAATAATCATGTATAGCAAAAGAAAGAAGTTACTGAATTAATAAACAATAATTCTTTATTGTTGTAATTATAATTACAGTGTTGTAATCAGACAGGAAAACAGGAGTTCCGCCCTTTGATCATTCATCGGTTTACTAACGGCTGCCGTCAACCGATTCAGTTAAAATCGGACTGCCCGAACCAAAACATTTTTCGTGTCTCCAGCGCAGGAGACTTTGCTAGCGCCAGACTGCATTATTTTGTTTTATCCACTTCTATAGCTCTTCGCGCGCGTGCGTGTGTGTGCGTGCATGCGTGCGTGCGTGCGTGCGTGCGTGCGTGCGTGTGTGTGTGTGAGAGAGAGAGAGAGAGAGAGAGGGTGGGTGGGTATTTGGGGGATTAACGTCCTTTTCCACCACATAGGGTGATATCAAAGACGGGGCAACGATGAAAAAGCCAGCACAAATATTTGGCCCCAGCCGGGATCGAACTCACGACCCGAGCATTAGAAGTCCAACGCTCTACCATTCGACCACCCCGGCTCCCCGAGAGAGAAAGAGAGAGAGAGAAAGAGAGAGAGAGACAGACAGAGAGACAGACAGACAGACAGACTGTACACTTCAGAACCTTCGTGCCCATAGAAAGACGCCAGAGCCTAAGAGCCTAACTAGATACATTGTATGTGTACGTTCGAGTGTTTTCTGTGACAGCAACAGGTTTTTGTTTGTTTGTTTTATTTTTTCAAGCCAGTCGCTTTAACATGTTTCATCCCTAGAGGTTCTCGCGGCACCGTTCATCGTGTAACTTCATTATGACGTAGCCTGACTTTGAAGGTTAAAGTTAAAGTTAAGGTAACTAGATACAAAATGACGGGAGGGGGGGGGGGGAGGTTCCAGCTTGCAACTCTCTCAGTCCTTCTGTGGCTACTGTAGAGAAATTTTCGCCGACAATAATTGAGATCTACCTCCGTTAAACCAGATATCGATTTGTCTTGTACAATAAAAAAAAAACCTCCCACTGCATGACAAAGGGTGTGTGTGTGTGTGTGTGTGTGTGTGTGTGTGTGTGTGTGTGTGTGTGTGTGTGTGTGTGTGTGTGTTATTTTAGTCTTTACCTTCCTGCAATTTAAAACACACACAGACACACAGACACAGACACAGACACAGACACAGACACACACACAGACACACACACACACACACACACACACACACACACACACACACACACACACACACACACACACACACACACACACACACACAACTGTGCTTTGATAAAATGTGGACACTTTATTTGTTTTTAAAAAAAACAAAAAAAAAAAACGTGTTTTTATCATTTTTCATTTTTAAAAATCATTTTATACACCGTTTTCACAAATATTTCAGGTTTCTTTGAAAAAACTCAGTTATCTAATCCCTAGGAGAAGTTCTACAAAAGAAAGGATATCAGTTCAGCTTGATTTCACAGGGCCAACCACGTTCTTAGCTAGTTCCTATGATGGATTCCACAGAGAATTTCAGTTTGGATTTTACAGGACCAACCTGCGGCGCCTTCTCGGAGTCGGATAGTTCATCACTGGAAGACGCCCGTGAGTGGCTCGACGGAGGTGTGTTCGGGACTGGAGACAAGCTGCTCCTGTCACTCGCCACTGACCCGCGGTCACTGCTGACAGACATGCTCAAACCGTCGCTCTTCACGGCGGGCACAAAAGATCTGAACGCAGATTTCCTGTTCATTAGGTCGTTCACGTTCACAGGCTCCCCGGGAGGTTTACCGGGATCCTGAAACCAAGGCTGAAGTCGTTTCAGGAGAGGAGGCACAACTCCGTTCGTTGGAGACGACTTGGACGTTTCAGTCATGGGGCTGGTGCGAAGCTGAGAAGGTCCTCCTGGTACACAAGGTTTGGGAGACTGAAAACCTCCAGACCGCATCCCCGGAACGAAAGGGAATCCGATAGAGCACACGGAGGGGAGATGAGGGGTGTGGGTGGTTGGAAAGGGACTCACCGGCATCCCTCTTGTGTCTCTTACCGGAGCTGGCGATCTGACGCCAAAGAGTGCAGCTACAGGAACTCCTGATGCCAGGCCTAGCATCCCTGCTGCAGCCGCTGCCTGCAGATACAGCTGCTGCTGGTGGTACTGTTGAGGATGCTGGGACGTGTTCTGCTGCGGATGGGGCGAAGGGAGTCTACTCTGACCAACCGCAGGTGGCGCTGGTGCGTCGGTTTTCATACCGGAAGCTAGCTGCTCGATGGCGCGCTCCAGATTACCTCCGCACCCCTGCCAGACGAGCTCCAGGACGTTTGGGTTGTGTGCTGGGAATATTCTCTGCAGGAAATCTCTTGGCGTCATGTTGCCCAGCAATGCACGAGACTTCCCGGCTTGTAATCCGTTCAGAGCTCCACCGCCAGCGCCACCGCTCATCACTGCACCCACTCCTGGCGGGAAAAGGGCGTGCTGCGGTTGGTTGATAGGTGTAGCACGTGACTTAACCATCTCCATTTGTCGCTCTCGCTCCATCATGACTGCCTCCAGGTCTTTGTCCGCGAAACATCTCCGTTTGCGCATGCGTTCGTTCATGTAAGGTGCCGCTGAGCGCAGCGCCTCTGGCGGTGGGAGAGCGTGCATTCGAGTACGGTACGCTGAAACAAACACACGTCACAAACATGACTGGGGCATCAAAGTCAGCAACTGTCTTTTTAGGTTTGCAGAGGTCTGACTAGTTCCGACATCCCGAGGAAAAAACAAGACAGTCGCCCAGACTAATGTCTTACAGAAGACATGTTTCATTCTTTACATGTTCCTGTCACATCTACGGGAAATAATCTCCCATGAATAATAGTGTAACAAAGGGCCTGATTAACCCAGCAACAGGTCAAGAGACATCAACGGGGAATGCGTGCCAGGTCGTGGACGTTGTACTGGACCGTTAATGTCATTAGGGGCGAGAGGACATTGGGGTTGGTTGGTTATTTGTAGGTCAGTTTAATACGTCTGTGCCTGGCAGCTGTGACTGCGTTACACGGACTAGCTTCCTCCATGCCTGTCATGAAAAATGTTGTCTTCTTGATGGTAGAGTTTTATTGCTAAGTTGTGCATGGTTGTATTTCTTTCTTTCTTTCTTTCTTTCTTTAATTGTTTATTGGTTCATTGTGACGGTGTTTCTTTATAAACTAAAATCCACTGACCCTGATTTCTCGAAAACAAGAACAGTTCATGTAAAAGCATGTTACTAGAATAAGACACAGCGACTTAAAGTTAAATGTAAAATTTTACACACACACACACACACACACACACACACACACAGTAACAAAAAAGGGGTGGTGGTGGTGGAAGTAATACGCTCTCCCCACTGAGGGCTTATTTTTAAAAGTGCAAATATGAAATGAAGTTCTTTCTTGGTCGCATTCAAAAAAATTATTCAGGACTATGTGCATTATTATACTGCAATTAAAAGGACAAATCAGTAAAAAAAAAAAAAAATAAAAAAAAACCCCAAAGAGCCTTTGGTACAGGTCGTCTGCATTTTCATATTGAATAACTTAAAGGAGTTAATAATGAAAAACGTCTTACATAATAAAAGGAAATTAACAGATGGATTACTTTCTTTGAAAAAAAAATTATAAGACAATAAAGAGGAACGATTATCTTCAGTGATTATTCAGTTCAAATTATAAAAAAGGGAACTAATTGTTCGGGAAAAAAAAACTAAAAAAAGCGAACCAGTCAGTAAGTCATTCATTCAGTCTGTCAGTCAATCAGCCAAGCATATTACAGACGGAATAGCCTACCTGCCAGAATCTCTCTAGACAGGGAGTGCTGCTGCAGAGAGCGTAGATTGCGTTGAAGAAGTTTCCGCTGCTGTAGCAAATTGGCCGCGTTCTTTACCTTGGCCTTGAGGGCGCTAGACATTTCTGTCGCCTGGTGCCTGCAAAATATATCATTAACACTAATGAGAACTTTTAATGAAAGAGTCAGAGAGGAGTCCCGCAGGACGAAGGTAAAAGGCAAAAGGGGCAGAATCAATTAATTCTATCAGCTTGGCCAGAAAACGAAACATGTGTGGGTTGCATTGGCAAGTGGTTTTTTTTTCTGTTTTATTATTTTTGTTCTGTCCATGGACATGTTCAGAATTGTAGTTTGCTTGGGCCTGGTTAATTTTCTTTCTTTCTTTCTTTATTCTTCTTCTTCTTCTTCTTCTCTCGGGGAGCTGGGGTGGCCGAATGGTAGAGCGTTGGACTTTCAATGCTCGGGTCGAGAGTTCGAATCCCGGCTGGGGCCAAATGTTTGTGCTGGCCTTTTTCTAGTTGCCCGTCTTTGATATCACCCTTACATGGTGGAAAAGAACGTTAAACTCACAAACACCCACCCACGCACCCTCTTCTCTCTCTCTCTCTCTTTTCCTTTTTGGAGGGGATGGGTGTGGGGTGTGGGAAGGGGGGTAACAATGACCAATACACCAACATTTTCTTTCTTTTTAACTCACTCGGTTTTATATGCTGCAACTTCATAATTCCATAATTGGGGGGGGGGGGGGGGGGGGTTGAGGGTCCCCGCCGCCACAGAGTTTTCGATTATACGGGTCCCCAGCTATATGTACAACACAATTTCTAATTTATAAAATGAGAAAACATTTTCGGTATTTATGATTAAAGTAGAAATTCAGGAAGGATACAAAAAGTGTCTGGCTGGTGGCATTACTGACGGGTGGCTGCACGAACAATTGGTCCGAATAATAATATTATGCTTCCCGTATGTACTGCTTCGGAGAAAAGGTTTTATGGTCAAAACATGGATATCCTTCATTCGAATAATTTATGTGATGGGCTTTCACAAAAGGAGGACAAATGGTGGTGGTGGCGGTGATTGCTTGGGAGTTTAACGTCCTTTTCCACCACGTAAGGGTGATATCAGAGACGGGGCAACGAGAAAAAGGCCAGCACAATATTTGGCCATGGCCGGGATTCGAACTCACGACCCGAGCATTGAAAGTCCAACGTTCTACCATTCCGGGACAAATGGTGATTTTAGGCGTATGGAGGGGTCAGGGGTCGTTCGCCGACAGGTTCGAGTGATCTTGAGCTCCCGTTTTGTTGTGTCCGTTCGTGTGGTTCCAGTGTGTTTCGTGTGGTGATTTTTGGCAAGTTACTGCAAGATGTGGGACACTTTCATTTGTTTCACCAGTGTATGTCTGTTCATCGTTGTATGATGTGCGTGAGTGTGAGTGAGTGATAGGCGCATTGAGTTTTATTTAAAGAAATGCGCCCTAGAAATACCATTTATTATTATTATTATTATTATGGAGTTATTGGTACCACTAAAAAGTGCAGAAATAAGCTTTCTTTTTTGGTATAACAATTATGTCTGTAGCATGGTGTAGACCTGCGATTTTTTTTTTTCTGAAAACTTGCTGTTCAAAAACGGCCATTTTGTGAAAATGGCTTGTAAGGTGTAGCTCGGGGATCATGCCAAAGTGGCGTGGTTGTATTATAAGCTGTGTTAAACATGTTGATACGCTCCATTCAGCCTTGAAACCTTCACAGAAGTTGCATTAATTGTTTAAGGACCCGAATGTGAAAAACAAATCTCAAAGTCACACAATATGACATGTCACCATTTCTTCTCTCTCTCTCTCTCTCTCTCTCTCTCTCTCTCTCTCTCTCTCTCTTGGGGAGTTGGGGTGGCCGAATGGTAGAGCGTTGGACTTCTAATACTCGAGTCCGCATCCCGGCTGGGGCCAAATATTTGTGCTGGCTTTTTCATCGTTGCCCCGTCTTTGACTGATGTCACCCGCATGTCGTGGAAAAGGACGTTAAACCCCCAAACACCCACCCACCCACCCTCTCTCTCTCTCTTTCAAAAGTGGCTGGGCTCTTCACATACTAGTCAAGAAACACAAGGCTTGTGTGGAAAGGCTTGTCGATGCTGATGGTGATACTTTCCAATGCTGCTGCATTGTTGTAATTTGTCTGTCCCACCACTAGACTAATCAGGCATAAGTTGTTTCTTATTGGGTATCGGTTGGTTTGGACTGTGATGGAGTTCTGTGCACTTCTGCTGTTGTGCTGCTGCTGTGATGTGATGTTGGGTGGTCTGTTGTAATTTATAGTGATGCAATGTGTGATAGATGGCAGGTCACTGTTCTAGGTGTGAGTGTCCCATGTAGATGGATGGTGTGAGTGTGTATGGCCATATGAGTGAGTGTTTGGCATGGTTTTTTTTTTTTTGAGACCACAAAGCAATGTTCCACATTTGGAAATTCAATAAATGTCTTAGTCTTATTCTTCTTATTCTTATTCTTAAGAAACGGTAGTCTGCAGCGAGGGGTGTGCTTCACAAATTTGGACGACGCGCTGTTGTTATACGCCAATATTAATCTTCATTTTCTCCCGTGAACGCCAGAAGATACAACCCTCTAGAACTCTAGACAGATCCGGCCAGAAGATAACAAATATTAATGCTATAAAACGTCTGGGGGCTGGAGGCAAAGAATTCACGTCTAGACTGACAGATTGATCAAGCTAACAGCCTGTATCAGTTTGGAATAGGACGTGAGAAGATAGTGTAGAGAGGAAAGTTTTGGAGAAAAAAAAAAAGAAAACGAAAAAAACACCAGGAGATTCGTACTAACTCAGTTCCTACCAAGTAAGTATGAGATTGTGCAGCAGTGGCCTCACCAAAAACAAAAAAAATCATAAATAATTAATTAATGTTTTAACAGATTTAAATTTGGCTTAGTGACTTACCATTACCCGTGTTTCCTGCAGCAAGAGCTGTTAAGGAACCGTAAATCTTGCCTGATTACAGGGCCAAAACCGAAAAAGAGTAAAAAATGTGGTATACTCGCACGTGGTACGAAATGTGTTAATGTTCGTATCAAGGCGTATGTTGTTAATGAGACTGAGTACACTTACTATACCGACCCAGGGCCAGGCACTCGCGTATCAAAAGCTGTGCACAATTAAATAATGCGAATGCAGGAAAGTGGGGGGAGTGTGTGTGGGGGGGGGGGAAGGGGGACTCCCTCCACTTCCCCCATCCACCCGACCCTCTTTTTCTGCTGACGGTGCGTTCACGGCTACGCACATTATATGAGATGGCCTGCAGTGAGGCCGGTCGGCCGCGGCTTTCAAAGTATTCATTACGGCGTTCTTGGATCAACCTACAAATGTGATTATTAGAAAACTTTCTTTATCGAAACAGAAAATTAGCAGAGACGATGTGCATGAACGATGAAAACTAGCACTGATCGTGACCTACCGACACACAAGTAACTCTCTCTCTCTCTCTCTCTCTCTCTCTCTCTCTCTCTCTCTCTCTCTCTCTCTAATGTATCTAATGTTGTAGTACTGAGCAGTTTTAGTAGTGTTAGCAACGGCAGGTATGAAAATTGACGTCTTACGTCAATGACCTCAACCGTTGTAAAATAAAGTTTTCAGTCGTTTCATTTTATTTCTTTTCTTTTCATCTCTCTCTCTCTCTCTCTCTCTCTCTCTCTCTCTCTCTCTCTCTCTCTCTCTTAGTTTTCGTCTTTCCATCTTCCCCTCTGCGAAATTCTTCAAGCTTCTTAGTCTCACATTAGTTAATAAACGATGTAATCGGTCGGATCTATCACTTACGTTCTCAAAGTATAATGTTCAATTGAATAGGCGCTGCTTTCTAGTGTTTAAAGTCTATACGGTCGTGACGCCGCTCAGAAGGAAAACTGCCGTTTTCGAAGCTCTAAGGCTGTTTGCCAAATAGAAGGATGTTTCATTTGGCCGTTGCAATCGTTTTCTTGACTTTGTGGCTTCTAATATTGGAGAAATACGACTGACTTTCTTTGAGCCTACACGGTCTATTATTCCCGAACAGATTGGGACTTGACAAAGCTTCTAAAAATAGCCATCAAATAGCGCCGTCATACCTGGTCCTCAGTCTGCAACCAAATAACGTATACGGTCTGCTCAGCCTGATCGCGGTACAACTTCTAGAACAACTGATACGCCAGCCAGTCATATTATTGTGACTCAAGTGACAGATTCAGGGCCCGTATGTAGAACTCAGGTTAATTTAACGCCGGCACGGCTACGGGCCTAACCCAGACTAGGACAAAAGAAACCCCAAAACAAAATTAAATAAAAAGGGAAGCGAAGAAAGACAGACAAAAATCCTTCTATAACGGCATAGGCACCTTGCTGGAATGGACCCGCTTCCTGATTTAAAAAAAAAAAAAAAAAACCCCAAAAACAAAAAAAAAAATTAACCCTAGAGCTAGTTTAGTTCGAGATTAGATTCTAACCCGGGGTAAACTCTCTAACTCCGACTTTTACTTGCGGGCCCTGATGCACAAATTAAAGCACATTCGATGAAACGTTTTCCAACTACTGCTGTATGACTGTCATACGTGTTGAGACTTTAACCTCGCTGGCATGTTCATCGACACTGCTTTCTCAAGGAACCGTCCGGCCACCGTGCTAGTTCTGATGAGGCACTTGCAGCCTGGATCTTTTATCGCCGTCAGAAACCTGATCACAGTTTTGAGAGCGAGCTCAAAGAGACCGCGCGCTGTGTTTGCTGTACGCGTTGTTAACGCTGTCGGTACAGCAGGAAATTATGAGAAAAACAGACAAATCGCCCGCCGACGATGCCAGAGTGGGAATGGCTCGCAGGAGTGAGGGGCGTAGAAGGGGATTTCAATATTCTGCAGGGATATTTCTATGTTTCCCCCCAGTGGGGTCGCCCTTCTTTCTAACACTTCCCCCCGAGGAGGGGATTCAACGTTGGTGGCCGACGATATAAGGGATTTTGATTCTGTTATTGAAGCGAACGACAGCTGGTCTGGTTGGGCAGCAACTGACTGAGAAATAATCTTGGTGAATTGCTATCAGCTCCAGTGCCGAACATATTTGCAGCTGTTAGTAAAGATGTTAAAGGCTGTTTTGTTGTGATTAGAAACAGTGTATATATGCAAAAAAGAAATGATGATGATGATGATGATACCCGACTGGAAAAATCCGGTGCGATCAAACTAATGTGAGCTAATTATTCTGAAAAGATTGTGAAAAGAGCGTCGGCTTGAAAGAAATGATAGTAACTGTCTTGGTCACTCAAAACTCGGTGACGCGGCCGGCTAAAAAGAATGTAAGCTAACTATTTTGAAAAGATTGCCGCGAGAGAGTTGTTGGCTTTCAGCACTTAAAGACACAGTTTTCTCAAGCAGTAACGATCATGATGACTAATGCCGTCTTGATGACACATTCTAAAGACTGTGTACGTTATCTACTGACATATGCTAGAAATCGACACTGTAGTGACCCACAGAGCGTCTTTCAAATAGAACCAATGAAACGCCACGCGTCCTTTGAAAGGACATAATACATGGATATAATAATAATAATAATAATAATATAATAATAGGGAGCCTATCCCCAGAGAGCGAGCTGTAGGCGCCTTACAATCTAAAAACAAAGTTAAAAAAATAAAACACCCCCCCCCCCCAAAAAAAAAAAAAAAAAAAAAAACACTCAATGTACACTACGCAAGAACAACTAAAAAAAGTAAAAGAGCACAGATTAAAGAAAAGATCAAACAGGTAAAAATGATAAAGTACAGGCAGAGACCAAGAACAAGTACCAGTGATAAAACCCAAAACAAAAGAATAGACTGGAAAAAAAGCGTTTCGTTCGCACACGGAGACAGCTCTCAAAATAGTCCAGTGGGTACTAGCAATTCTTTTCATGATCGACTGTGAAATCGGGTCACACAAACCATTTCTTTTTAACTGTAATTGCACCATATCGATTTCACGGCGACACAGCCAGTCAAAGTATTTAAACAAACTTAACACAAAGAAGACCAGTTGTTTGGCTGGTTAGTTGCGTGTAATTAAATTCCTTTTCCACGGGGCAACTAGGGGAAAGTCAGCATTATCATTATCATGTGGCTCACAGTCTGGATTCGAACTCACGAGGAGGGGGGGGGAGGGAGTTTAAGGTCCTTTTCCACCACGTATGGGTGATATCAAAGACGGAGCAACGAGAAAAACCAGCACAAATATTTGGCCCCAGCCGGGATTCGGACTCACGGACCGAGCATTGAAAGTCCAGCGTTCTACCATTCAGCTATCCCGGCTCCCCCAAACTCACGACCAGAGTATGAACAGTCCAACGCTCGAGAAACCAGGTAAGTCAGTTTGTCCGGCACCCTCAAAGAAGGGTGTCTGGGGTTTACTTTTATATTCCAAATACGCCACACTAGCGAGTGACTATAAAACATTGAATTGTACGAATTGATTATTAGCTAAACAGATGAACGTGTCGAACTACGATGACAACCGCTACTCAGTAACTAGTCCGATAATTCTAAGTCAAACTCAAAGTCTTTTATATACCTACCCCATTTGGGGCATTGAACGGAAAAGACCAAAACAAAAACAAAACTAAACACACACACACACACACACACACACACACACACACACACACACACACACACACACACACACACACACACAAATAATAAACATACAATAATCATCAAATTCCTTAGCGTGGTATAACACATCATAACAATAATCATTCACACACACTTCTTAACCTATTAATAATTGAATTAGACACAACAGACAAGACAAAAACCAAAATAAAGATTAACACACACACGCATGCATACACTAATCATCAATTCGCTGAATTGAACAACACCCTTACCTTCGCAACGCCACTTGGGCAGCCATGATTCGCTGTCTCTCCACAACCAATAGACAATTAGCACACTGACAGTCACGCCACCTACAGTACCGCTTATGTCCCTTTAGGCACGACACCACTCCGTGGTTACGGCACCGAGCACATTTCGGCGTCCTTAGCAGCCGCTTACTGGCGCTTCCAGTACCAGGGCGAGATTTTCCATTGTCACCCGATTTCTTTGAACATATGTCTTTTTCATTTTTGTCGTTGTTTTCGTCACCCTGGTCGTTGCTTCTCGTTTCATCGAAGCCGTCGTCATCAATGTCGATTTCTTCATCATCGACATCGATTTTATCGTCGCTGTCGTCGGCCTTGTGTCTCTGACTGTTGTCAGCCTCTCCGAACATAAGCTCATCGTTCGTATCGTCGATGTCAAGAATTTCATCGTCATCGTCGTCTGTGATTTCATCGATGTTTGTTTGTTCTCTCGCAGGAGATGCAGTTTCGGCTCCAGACATCCTGTAGAAAAACAAAAAGACTGCATTGACTCAACAAGAAACTAAATGTGCTTCTCTTTCTCCGCTTGTTTGGTGAATGAATAGATACATATAAATAATGAAGTAAGTAAGTAAATAATAATAATAATATATGTAGATTATGTGGTCGCTTTTCCAAAATATGCTCGGCTCAAAGCGCCACTAGCTCAACACACACACACACACACACACACACACACACACACACACACACACACACACACACACACACACACAGGTGAATCACATGCATTCTCTCACACACCGGACATAAACACATTACAATCACGTTGTGCGAATGTTCAGCTCAGCTATTTAGCTTTCGGGATTGGGACTGCATTTATTTTTCATTTTTGTGGGCTGAACATTTCCCAGAGCAGAGAAAGAGAGGGAGGGGGGGTGGGGAGGGGGGAGGAGGGCGGAGTACACGGAGGGAACTCTCGACGCTTGGCCCGAATAATTCAAATAAATAAATAATCGGTCGAGAAGGACAAATACATGAACGCCCTTGTACACAAGTAAGTGTGTGTGTGTGTGTGTGTGTGTGTGTGTGTGTGTGTGTGTGTGTGTGTGTGTGTGTGTGTGTGTGTGTGTGTGTGTGTGTGTGTGTGTGTGTGTGTGTGTGTCTGTCTGTCTGTCTGTCTGTCTGTCTGTGTCTGCGTGTGTGTGAGAGAGTGAGAGAGAGGGGGGCTATCATTCAAACATTACGATTGTTCTCTTTCGGGTCGGTGTGCTTTTTTTTTTTTTTTATTTGAATCGTTATATCCGTATAATTATACTAAATACTGTAGTATAAGGATGTCGACGTACTCTTTTTTTGATTATCTGAAGCTGAACTGTGTAGTAATAATAAGATTTTTAAAAGATTAAACACAATCATTTTCAAAGAGATATTGTTAATGTTTCCATTGATTCTGGTTGTGTTGCTGTTCAAAATGCTGGCTAACTTGTCACGAAGCGTCACACATCGTCCACTGTGGGCGATCATTTCATCAGTTACAGGTACGACACTATGTGTGCTAATGTCCCAGTTCTCAGCGTGTGATTTATTAAAAAGGGTTGGCGTCATATGCGCATTTTATTTTCGGTTACCAGTTTGGGTAACACATGAATATGAACACAAACAAAAACAAACTAAACGAAAACGAATAAACAAAAAGATACTGTGAAAATACGAATAAACATTTTTTTTTTTAAAAAACAGAACGGATAAATACACTAGTTTCAGATGACTGCCTGCTTCTCTTCACCAGGAAAGGAAATGATTAAACTATGATAAAAAAAAACAAACAGCATGATTTTTTTTAAAGTAAAACAACAACAACAACAACAACAAAACAACTCTGTACTTAATTGAAGATGTAGGATGTTTAGCTGAACACAAAATGTGAACCAAAGATAAAGTGCAGCACACATACAACTCTTTGTACTTAATTGAAGATGTCGGATGTTTAGCTGAACACAAAATGTGAACCAAAGATCAAGTGCAGCACACATACACCACTAAGCCAACATACCCACCATTCCAACAACAATAATCACTAATCAGAAAAGTCGCGCCCGTATGGTTTTAAGTCAGCTTGTTTGCTTAATATGGCTTTGGCTTCTTTCAATTTTTTTCTGTCTAGAATTGTCTGCAAAACTCCCTGCGGACAAGTTTTTCTCTTTAGGCTATTTTCATTCTGTTACGCCTTTCATGTCCGCTTGCATCGATAAGCAGGGCCAGGGTGTGGCGGGTGGGTGGGTGGGTGTTTGGGAGTTTAACGTCCTTTTCCACCACATAAGGGTGATATCAAAGACGGGGCAACGAGAAAAAAGGCCAGCACAAATATTTGGCCACGGCCGGCGGGACTGATTCGAACTCACGACCCGAGCATTGAGAGTCGGCCGCCAACGCTCCACCATTCGGCCACCCCGGCTCCCCTCAGGGTGTGGCATTTGGAACGTTTGTGCATGTCATTGAAGACGGTCTTATTGTTGTGATGACTGAAACCATATTTTGAAAATGTGTTGTGATTGTTGACTAACTCACCTGATGTATATCGTGCGACGGCGGGCTGATTCAGTCAGTATTATATCAGTCCAAACGTTGGTTGTGACCTTCTCAGCCTCCGCCGGGAAAAGCCGCAGTTCGGCCGGGAATTCAGTCTTCAAAGCTTGTTTATTTCACCAGCACTTTGAAAAAACAGTTCGCCGAATCAAAACTTCACCATCACACACCAAGTCCAACGACAGTCTTGCGATGTTAGCCACAGTAGAAGTTGAAACAACGATCACGGGTGGAACAGAGATACAACTGACTGGAACTGACGGCTGACTCTCAGTGTCAGTTCTGACGTACGCCGGTTGTAAATTCACAATGTTCGCCGGGTTTGCTCATCACAGGGTTTTCCGCCGCGGATCAGCCTAGGTTTTAAGAGAATTTATCGAGAGACTGACCGCCGACAACAGACATATCAAACCGGAACGTTATTGTTACTGGCAAACGCGATGATTCCTAGAGTGATACTCCTTATCCATTCCGTCGTCAAAATGTCTTCATCTGAAGCAATGTTTCTGTTTTGCCGGAATCCAGGACTCTGCGAGCAGGCACCATTGAAGAATTCTATTTATGACACCCGGAGTCTTTCCCTGGTTTCCTCCATTCTGCCGAGTTTTCATCAGTCGTCGAACTTCCCTCTGTGTCTTATTGGACCATACAAGTTTTTGCACGTGCTCCCATGTCGGGCACCCCTGAAGGGGGGGTTGTTACCTGAGATTTGATTGGCTAAACCGCTTATCACTCCCGCCCCCTACGCTTGCCAGTCAGCGGAATCGGAGTTCCCTAGGGTCGTTCCAGCGCTAGAGTCTTGTGGCACCGCCTGGAATTAAGGGGAGTTTTACTGCAGCCCCTATTTCATGGCAACAGGCCGAGGGGTTAGGGGAAACATGGAGCGGAGCGATAGCTAGGCGAAATGGTTTAGGGGCCGCATACTGAGAACCCATTAGATGTTTTGTAATAATCTTTGAATCAGTCGTGAGGCCGATTTTGCAGACGCTGGCAAGAAGGGTGTTCCGTTTCCACGCGGCTATTATCAGCATCTTTGCCAGTTTGTAAAGTCTTGCGGACCCCGCGATGCGTCGGTTGAATGTGCTGTAGAATAATTTGGTTTATGCTTCGCCGGGTTAAACATATTCTTGTAGATGCAGGCTTAGAATGTGCCTGAGAGAGCCGGTCCTTCAGCGGTACCTCACTTTGTACAGCGGTTCAAAAACACCTCCGAGACAGCAACGGTGGGCTGACCTCACGACTGAGTAGCTCGAAACTGATGTTTAGTATATAAACGTTACAAAGATGATATTGCAGTAGAGCTTTTCACAAAACTCATCATCAGTACCAGAACACACACTAAGTAGCCCTTATTAAATTCCGTTGCAGTAACCATAAGCTCCCTATTGAAAATAACGTATCCCCAGAAAACAGCGACTGTCAGTGCAGAAAATGTGATGTGCGCGCAATAGGGTACGAATTTTATTACAGAAAATGTGATGTGCGTGCAATAGGGTACGAATTTTATTACAGAAAATGTGATGTGCGTGCAATAGGGTACGAATTTTATTACAGAAAATGTGATGTGCGTGCAATAGGGTACGAATTTTATTACAGAAAATGTGATGTGCGTGCAATAGGGTACGAATTTTATTACAGAAAATGTGATGTGCGTGCAATAGGGTACGAATTTTATTACAGAAAATGTGATGTGCGCGCAATAGGGTACGAATTTTATTTCATTCGAGAATGCCCGGCGTTTCAAGAGGAGTGCGCGCAATAGGGTACGAATTTTATTTCATTCGAGAATGCCCGGCGTTTCAAGAGGAGCGCATCAAAAACATACCACTTTGTTTCCTCAGTTCGAGCCAAATCAGATACAGTCTTTGTAAACTGTTGGGATCAAAATCCAAAGAGGTTGCCCTTGCTCTAGCAAAAGTTTCGAAAGCGAGTAGGACGGTATAAAAATTTAGTTAGTTAGTTAGCTAGTTAGTCAGTCAGTTAGTCAGTGTGTGTGTGTATGTGTGTGTGTGTGTGTGTGTGTGTGTGTGTGTGTGTGTGTGTGTGTGTGTGTGTGTGTGTGTGTGTGTGTGTGTGTGTGTGTGTGTGTGTGTGTGTGTGTGTGAGCTGTTGTTCGACCTTTCATTCTATCCTATTGG
>JACVVK020000677.1:32500-225000 GCA_018292915.2 Batillaria attramentaria | reverse complement strand
TTGTTTGTTTCGCGAAATTTTGTTTTCCTTGAACAAGTCATCTAGAACAGGCTGTTGCAGCTGAGGTCGGTGTAGGCATATCGCATATCGCTAGGAGTGACTAGACTATTTCGCGCGTACATGCGCAGTCACAAGAGTAACTTCCCTAATAAAAGTTGTTTCCTGCAAAGCCGAGTAACGTTAAAATAGGGGTCATGGACTGACTTCTTAATGCTCTCAAGGCCGGTCAACAGTCGCCTGTGAGTACGACAGGAGGACCGTGACGCCCATACAGGACAACCACAAGGAAACTGTCACCTGCATGTGTAGGTAGGCTATTAGGTCACTAAGTTGAAACATCGGTCCTTCTTCTTCATCCTAAGGTGTTGGTGATGTTTCCCGAAGCGAGCCTCGTCCATGATCCTTTACTGACGTTGACTGCTAGATGAAGCACAAAGAAAAGGCAATGCACCGGCCCCCGTAGTGTAGTGGTTAGCACTTCGGACTATGGACCGGGAGACCCGGGTTCGAGTCCCAGCCGAGGCAAGCGGGATTTTTCCTACCTAGGTCGGCTCCTACCCAGAGCGGGTGTGCTATGGGCCCAATGGGGAGGCTGTTGCCACACAGCCGAGCTTCACCCACTTCACGGGTGCGACTTTGGGGGTGCTTCCCTTGGTATGACACGTCTTATGATGTGGATGATTACACGGCCGGCACCGCAGGTGCCGTAGTTCCCGGGCCTGGTTAATGCCGGGATATTTATGACAGAAAGCGTGGATTGCGGCTCTGTCCTGCAGTCCCAAACCACACGGACCTCCATAGCATCATCCTCACCTTCATCCTCATCTCCATCATCATGATGCATAATAAAAAAAAAATTGCCCCGACCTCCGAGCCCTCCATGGATTCCACCCATTACCAGGGAGGAACACCACTGGAGCCGGCAAAGAGTTGGGCAGCAAAAAAAAAGAAAAGAAAAAAAAAAGGCAATACCGTCTCGTGTTGCTGGTTTGTGTTTTAGTTGCTTTGTGTGGTTTGTTTGTTACTGTCTTTCTTTCTTTTTGTTGTTTGGTTGCTGGTTTTCGCAGGGTTTTGTTTGTCTCGTTCCGT
The DNA here is from genome assembly GCA_018292915.2 of Batillaria attramentaria. NCBI lineage: Eukaryota > Metazoa > Mollusca > Gastropoda > Batillariidae > Batillaria > Batillaria attramentaria. The sequence continues at coordinate 223,911 of JACVVK020000677.1, read as the reverse complement.
GTGATTTTGTTTGTTTGTTTTCTTTGTTTTGTGTCGTCGTTGTTGCTGTTTTGTTTTGTTGTTTGCTTGTTTTAATTTTTTTGGTTGTTTGTTATTGTTGTTGATGTTGGCGGGGTTTTTTGTTTGTTTTCGTGTGTGTGGTTTTTCTGTTTTGTTTTTGTTTTTGTTGTTGTTGTTGTTTTGTTTGTTGGGCTTTGTTGGGTTTGTTTGTTTGTTTGTTGTTTTGGGCTTTTGTTTGTTTGTTTGTTGTTGTTGTTGTTTGGGGGGGGGGAGTTTTTGTGGTTTTGCTTTTTCTTGTTGCTGTTGTTGCTTTTGTTTTGGGAGTTTTCTTCGCTGGTTTTGTTGTTGTTGTTGTCGTCTTTTGTTTGTTTGTTTGTTTGTTTGTTTGTTGTTTGTTGTTGTGGTTTTATTGGGTTTTGTTGTTGTTGTTTGCTTGTTTGTTTGCTTGGGGTGCTTGTGGTGGTGCTATCGTTATTCATATTTATTTATTGCTTGTTAATTACACCTACCACATTTGCCACCTACACTAAATAATATACGGGGGTAATCACTCTCCCAATGCAGGAACCGCATCCCGATTTCCAAGATGGTTGAAGGAGAAGAAGAAGAATTGCATATTGTGTAGACGCTTTTCCCAAATTCTTGAACTGGCTCAAAACGTCGCCAGATAAACCAAACACGCACTCTTACGTGAACCACACGCATTCTCTCACACACTGGACAGGAGCACATTACAATCACATTGCGAAGGGTCAGCTCAGCAATTTAATCGTATGTGGTGGAAAAGGACGTTAAACCCCTAAACACCCCACCCTCAGCAATTTGATTTTCGGAAGTTTAAAATTGCTTTCTCTTCTTCTTCTTGTTCTTCTTTCAAATTTTCAACAAAAATAGTGAATCATTGCCCGTCTCGTCAAGTTGGTACAACGGAAGCAAATAGGATTGATCTTAAAACATGAATTGGTTGTCTCTCTATACTGAGAGTTGTCCCCGCTAGCAATACGGCTATTTCTTTATTTGGGATTACAAATTAATGTCTTATCTGATCCTATCTTGGCATGCTGATAGATGGATGCTTCACTTTGGCCGGTAGAAACCCGTTTTGCCAGGGCTGTATTTTCTTCCGCACTTTACGATGCCGTGACTGAGAATAAAAATAGAAAGACTGCCATCCTATAAACAGGACCTCCGTAGCCAAGAGTTGTGACTGTAAGCCGGCACCCCAAATGGGGACTGTAGACTAGAGAGAGAGGGGGTGTTAACGGCGAAAATGTCACAGTTTGAACAGTCACGTGATCCAAGAAAATATTTCCCTGCGTATAATGGAAATACAGCAGGCTGATTGTTTCATGCTGCACTGGAGACACACGGGCGCCGCCGACACAGCGTCGGTCCGAGTGCAAGTTTCAGGGACGGGGCGGGAGGGGTGGAGAGTTAGTGAGACCCTCTCTGTCTCCGACTAACTCAAAGCACAACTAGACACCGTTACAAAAGTAGTGTGAGTCCCCAGGGGAAACTACTCCAACCCAAGGGCAAAAACTCCAGCAGGCATCATTAGAGATCGAAGCCGAAGTCTCTTGCTGGATGCGAACAACGTGAGATTGTCAAATAAGCAAGAGGAGTAGGGCTTTAGGCATCGTGACCAGGGGGCGTATGTGGTAGGAGTTTGGTCTTAGGTGGGTGGGACTCTCTCTCTCTCTCTCTCTCCCTCTCTCTCTCTCTCTCTCACGCAAGATGTTCAAGAAAGAAGTTTTTAAACACTTTCAAGAGAAAGGATAAATCCTCCCAGTATTGCCTTTTTATGTACTACTGTACTGGCTTATCTCCCTCAAAATGACCAATCATACAGGATATACATCACGTGTATATATGCAATTTGATCTATGCGCAGCTTCTAGAAATGTGAGTCTGCACGTGTCTAGGCGCACGCTCGTATTATTTTAGTGTGTGTGTGTGTGTGTGTGTGTGTGTGTGTGTGTGTGTGTGTGTGACATGCATATGCTTGTTTTGTGTTTTGATTTAGCTTTTAAAAAAATATTCTCTTTCCCCTTCGTCTTTTTATAATCTGTTGTTGTTGTAGTTTAGCAAGGACAGATTGTCAGACAGGTTCTCGTAAACTCAGTCCTTGTGTAATAAAGTTTCATCACCATCATTATCATCTCTCTCTCTCTCTCTCTCTCTCTCTCTCTCTCTCTCTGTGAAGTTACACTGACAAACTGGCCCAGTGTAGTCAGTCTGACATGCCTGCCACACCATTTTGATGTATTCTTGACGTTGGTGGACAAAGTAATACAAACGGGTCCAGTTCACACAGCCAGACGACACGGGTAAGGTTATGGAGTATTTTTAAAGAACTTTTTTTCCTTTGGAGGGGAGGGGGGAGGTGTTGTTCTTTTTATCTTTTTTATTTATTTTTTTTTTAGGGGGATGGGGGGATTTGATTTTTACTCCCGCCAAGGATAGACCTCACAATCTCACCAATTCGCGAAGTGCGAGAGCAGGGGACCAACCCACTAGATCACCATCCGCCGCACTGTGCAGCCAGGCATGGGTTCTGAATGTTTGCCGATGTAATAAGACAAACATACCTCCCCCTCCCCTCCCCCCACCCCCCGAAAGGATTTACTCCGGAGTAAAAAATGTCGTAAAGAAATTCCTAATCCGGAGTAAAGACATTGTACAATTTAGTGCGACAGAAGTGCTCCCCTGTCACAACAGATAATACTCCCGTTGCAAAAAATAAATTGATTCGTAAAAGAAATTCTTACTCCGGAGTAAAACTTTCGCACGACAGAAGTACTCCCCCGTCACGACAGACATACTCCCTCTACGGTTTTTTTTTTTTTTTTTTACTACGCTGGTAAAGTTACTCCAGAGTTATGACTCGACAATTTACATTCATCGACTTATTTCTCATTTCAAAGAGAAACCAAGGGCGGTAAATCCCGCTTACGAGTTTCTTCCCTTTGAACAGGGGAGTAAGTCTATCATGGGAGTAACGGGGGAAGAGGGGGGGGGGGGAGTGCTTTTATCTGAAAGGGAGCAAGAATTTCTTTACGAGATTTGTACTTCGGAGTAAATCCGTCCTGGGTTTGTCGTGTTACACCGGCGCGGCGCTAGTGACCGTGGATAATTAACTCTGCTGTTAACCCACAAATTACCTTAAAATCTCCTTCCTTCTATTCCCTACAGGCTGGTCAGTAGTGCCAGGTTTATCGCGGAAGATAGTCTAAAGCGCTGGCGCGTTAACTAGCCACCCAGGGAGTCATCCATTAAACTGAGTAGCTGCCACACTTCGGGTTATTGGATCAAACAAAAATCACCTGTGGTTCCGGTTACAATGCGTACTACAAAACCAAACAAAGGCCTCTCTCTCTCTCCAAATAATTTAATACGAACAGAAGAAAGGAAAGAAACAGGAGACGAGGACTCTCTCTCTCTCTCTCTCTCTCTCTCTCGCAGCTTGAAGTGTGTACGCGAGGCACGGACATACAAACTGATGTGGCAGAGTGATTATGTATATATTTTATTTGTTGAGATTTTCAAAACTGGGCTTACTACTCAGCTGTGTCATTTCCGCTATGCCCTTGCCATCTTTTAGTTTAGATTTCTTAGTTTAGTCGCATAGTATTAGACTTGGACATCACACATTACTTTAGGATCTGTGTTTAATATGTATGGATTTATATGTCTAGATAAATTAATGTGTGTGTGTGAGTGTGTGTGTGTGTGTGTGTGTGTGAGCCAGAAGAAAATTTTCTGCCATCGACAGACAATAAAGTTATATTGAATTGAATTGAATTAAAATCTGTATGAATGTGTGAGTGAATGAGTGAAGACAGAGGTGGAGACACAGTGTGTTTAATATTGTAGTAGTCAGATAGCAGTAACCTGACTGAGTATTTACAGTGAATGTTAGGTAGAATAAGTTATAGGTAGTTAGACAGGTTAGTTTGAACTTCAGTGGTCTTTTACCTTTGGTTATATTTTAAGTTTTAATATTAAGCTGCTAGGTGATCAGAGACAGTTAGAAAATAGCATTAGGAGTTCCAGCACAGTTAACCGAGTATTGTAGTGAAATGTTCTGTGAGGTGCAAACACGGAATTAGTAATTAGGAAAGATAACTGGTTACTATTATGCCAGAGTTAGTATGTACTGGATGGTAGCATCTTGCATTGGTGATCTGCTCTTGGTTAGGGTAATCATGCAGACATGTATTCAGACTAGTAGGACCAGTTCTGGTCATGCTTTTTGCTTGTGGAATATACAAGAGTAAAAAAAAAAAAAACTATGAATACAACTCAGTTAGTGTTCAGTGTTGCTGCTCTTACAGCCTATGTATTCACTTTCTTGCAAAATCTTGTGGAAGCAACTGCATGATGCTGTAGTCTCTGTTTTTTCCTGTGACTTGCTGGTTTGTTTTTTTGTTTTGTTTTGTTTTTTCCTCATCATTGCGCCTTGGTCACACTGACAGGGTCTTTCGTTTTGGCTTCGCTTTTTACTTCATTGTCGTCTTCGCCTTTCATTGTCATCATCATCTGTATATATTATCATCGAATCACGTGAATAAAGACTTGAGAGAGACATCGGCAGTCGCTAGTCCTTCAGCAGAGAACCCTGGGTGGGGATTGTGTGCAAGTGTGGGCTATACCTCCCAACACATACACCCCGCAACACTGACACGCAAACACACATTGGAAAACAACAGCTTCCCGCCCACTTCCCCGCCCAGTCTGGAGAAGTTTTTAAAAAAAAAAATCCGCTGGTTTGCCTCTGAACTGCGCATTTTTACCAACCGGTGTTCTGCAGCGACCTATCCGACGATCCTATCGTATTGATAAGTCTTCACAGGCAAACACGTATGGTATGTTTTTCCTGGCTCACGGGCTGCTCATCAGGGGTTTCTCTCCGGGTCCTCCGGCTCCTCCACCTCCACCCCTTCCCCCTGGAAAAGTTCGAAACTCTGTAGGCGATTTGCGCTGCACTGCACATTTTCGAAGTTGGTTGATTTAAAAATAAAAAAAAATAGGTCACAAGTTTTCAAGCATCTATTTCCAATACATATGCACAAAATTCGCAGTTTTACCCACCCACTCACACCCCCCCCCCCTTCCGCCCCCCCCCCACCCCCCCCCCCACCCCCCAAAAAAAAATGTTCCCGGAATGCTTTGGCAGCTGCATCACAAAACGCTGTAAAGGAGTCGCAACGGCTAACCTTCCCATCCCTCCCGGGGAGCCGGGGTGGTCAAATGGTAGAGCGTTGGACTTCTAATGCTCGGGTCGTGAGTTCGATCCCGGCTGGGGCCAAATATTTGTGCTGGCTTTTTCATCGTTGCCCCGTCTTTGATATCACCCTATGTGGTGGAAAAGGACGTTAAACCCCCAAACACCCACCCATCCCCACCCTCCCATCCCTCCCCTTACGTGCCTGATGTCCGAGATGGCCGGACCAGGAGCGTTTACCCAACACCATTCTACAAAGAGACGTATGTGTAGTATGGCCGGACCCATCCATCTTACAGTACAGGCGTCACGTGTCTGTACCCATGAAGTGAATGGTAGCCGTGTGATGTCCGCGCGTCGTCCACCGTGACGACAGTCACCAGCTTCGCCGTCAGCTTATCTAAGAGAGACATACATAATTATAATTATAGGGGGAGAGGGGGGTAATAAAGATTGCGGAGTTTTCCCATGCCGCTATCTCGATAGAAGGCATTATACAGACAGAGAGCAGAAAGGAAAGGGGGGAAGATCTCTTTCAGATCCTGAACACCGTCTAGCCGTTTTTAACTCCCTCGATTTTAGAATCAGTCGAAGTCGGAACTCGTTCGTTCCGTGTTCCATCAGAATTCTGAACGAGTAGGATCTTCGTGCCTTTCCCCTCTGCTGCACTGCGATTCTCGACACGCTATGTATGTATGTATGTATGTATGTATGTATGTATGTATGTATGTATGTATGTATGTATGTATGTATGTATGTATGATTGTATGATTGTGCGTGCGTGCGTGCGTGTGTGTGTGTGTGTGGGCGGGGGGGGGGGGGGGCAATAAAGCGATTGATCGTCTTTGTGTTATAGCGACATTTCTGAGCGATTTTAGGTGAAGTCGTTTTCTTCTTATGAACCATTCCTTTCTTGAACACAGCCAAATCGAAATCAGTCTATGGCAGGTTTCCGATGTTTCTCGAGTCATATTTAAAGACAGAAGCATTCTGGTAACTAGAAGTTGGTTTGTCTAAGTGAAATCAACCAGAAATGCAATTGAAACGCTATACTATTACCATAGGTGAGTGAGTGAGTGAATTCTTTTTCGTTTTTAATTCGTCTTTTTGGCATGTCAAAACATACTGGACAACATAACATACATCGGACACATTTATAAATGTAGTCCATTCAAGAGTTCTTAACAACTCGCACATACACAAGACACAAGCTAGTACACACACACACACACACACACACACACACACACACACACACACACACACACACACACTCTCTCTCTCTCTCTCTCTCTCTCTCTCTCTCTCTCTCTCTCTCTCTCTCTCTGACTGACTACTTGAGGTCAGCTGCCTCTACCGCTGTAAAATAAAGTATCATTGAAATAAAGTTTTATTGATTCATTGACTCTCTCTCTCTCTCTCTCTCTCACACACACACACACACACACACACACACACACACACACACACACACACACACACACACACACACACACACACACACACACACACACACACACACACACATAGTCTACGTTACAAGTAATCTTACTCATACGGTCACACAGTCCTAAACAAATTGCCAGATCATCACAACATTGTTATTGTATTGATGGGTTGAGGGTTCAGTCTCAAAAAACGTACCCACTGACATCGGTCAGGAAGAGCGAGGTAGAGACTAGAATTTCAAACCGTGGCCTTCGGGCAGGGTAACTGTTAGCATGAGAACTTCTTCGCGCTGTCGGGCTGGCAGGTGGACTGGCTAACCTAGTTTTTGCTAAGCGTGAACGCCATTAACCAATACCAAGTAACGGGGATGTGTGTGCGTGCGTGTGTGTGTGTGTGTGTGTGTGTGTGTGTGTGTGTGTGTGTGTGTGTGTGTGTGTGTGTGTGTGTGTAGTTTTGTTGTTGTTGTTGTTGTTGTTGTTGTTGTTGTGTTTTGTTGCTGGGGGGGTGGGGGGTATTTGTGAGTTTGTTTTTTTTTCTTTCTTTTTTTCATGAGCAAGTAGTGTTTGCGGCAGCGAAAAGTACTACCGAAAGTAAGCGAATGAGCAACTAGTGATCGCTCTACTCATTACAGGCACAGTTCTCTCCCTTGCAGCGCCTACTCCGATGAATTCGTTCCCTTTGTATGTTAATTTCTTTGTTTTGCAGACATGCGTCCGCAGACAAGAGGGAGATGAACCAACAACAACCCCTTCATTCCCATGATGATGGTACTGTGGGCTCAGGGGAATCTTGGCCATGCCTTAGGGATGTGAGGCCAAGTCTCGCGAGATTTCTGATCTAGGGCCTACACGTTATGGATTTGACAGGCTCTTAGGCCCTTCTCACATATCAGTGGCTGTATAGGCAAGAGATATCTTGTTCTCTCTTTTTTGTTAAGTTCTGTCTACAAGTTAATAATAAAGCTCATTAATATAGGCGCCGTATCCCAGATATTTGGCTCAAAGCGCCGCGAGCTCAACCCAACACGCACGCTTACGTGAATCACACGCATTCTCTCACACACTGGACATGAACACATTACAATCACGTGGTGCGAAGGGCCAGCTCAGCAATTTACGTTTCGGAATTTGTAGAATGGCAGATTTTTTTTATTTTAAATTTTGTTGGCTGAACATTTCCAAAGCAGAGGGGGGAAGGAAGCCGGAGTACCCGGAGAGACCCCCCCCCCACACACACACACACACACACCCAAGGTCGGCCCGAATGAACGGTGCCACATACGAGAAAGAAAATTTCTTCTCCCCGAGTGGGGACTCGAACTTGACCTCTCGCATTGGCGACTGTCTTAACCACAAGACCACCGACCGCCCCGTTCACTGTATTACGGGGGAGCCGGGGTGGTCGAATGGTAGAGCGTTAGACTTCTAATGCTCGGGTCGTGAGTTCGATCCCGGCTGGGGCCAAATATTTGTGCTGGCTTTTTCATCGTTGCCCCGTCTTTGATATCACCCTATGTGGTGGAAAAGGACGTTAAACCCCCAAACACCCACCCACCCACCCACCCACCCACCCTGTATTACGTTCTTTTTTTGTGTGGCATTATTGAGGATGGGTGGGTGTTTCACGTTGTTTTGTTGTTGTTGTTGTTGTTGTTGTTTCACCACGTTAGAGTGATATCAAAGACAGGGCAACGAGAAAAAGGCCAGCACAAATATCTGGCCCCTACGACAGCCGGGATACGAACTCACGACCCTGAGCATAGAGTTCAACGCTCTACCATGCGGCTATCCCGGCTCAGTTCCCGTGGCATTAAGGGCGGGTGGGTGTTTTGGGGTTTAACGTCCTTTTCCACCACATAGGGTGATATCAAAGACGGGGCAACGATGAAAAAGCCAGCACAAATATTTGGCCCCAGCCGGGATCGAACTCACGACCCGAGCGTTAGAAGTCCAATGCTCTACCATTCGACCACCCCGGCTCCCCTCCCCGTGGCATTAATGAGTTTTACTTATCATAATATTTTTTATTAATTTAGTATTGTTTGTTTAGTGATACCAAATCTATTTCCAGCAACTGTTTAGTGCTTATAGTGTATTATATATTATATATTATATGCCGTGTAAATGGGCGCTTTCCAAATGAAATTATTATCATTGTTTTTTACTAGTGATTGTTTCTATGAAACAAAGCGTAAAAATAAAGGGTGAAAGAAACAGGGTGGTTGTTGTTGTTGTTGTTTCGCTCTGCACACACACACACACACACACACACACACACACACACACAGAGACAGAGAGAGAGAGAGAGAGTGGGTGGGTGGGTGTTTAGGGGATTAACGTCCTTTTCCACCACATAGGGTGATATCAAAGACGGGGCAACGATGAAAAAGCCAGCACAATATTTGGCCCCAGCCGGGATCGAACTCACGCCCCGAGCATTAGAAGTCCAACGCTCTACCATTCGACCACCCCGGCTCCCCGAGAGAGAGAGAGAGAGAGAGAGACGACGCGGCAGAAGGCCGGAAACAACAAAAAGCCAACACTCAGTGACAGACTATTGTTTTTGATCTCTCTCTCTCTCTCTCTCTCTCTCTCTCTCTCTCTCTCTCTCTCCCTCTCTCTCTCTCTCTCTCTCTCTCTCTCTCTCTCTCCCCTCCCCCCTTATCCCAAAACACTTCAAGGATATACATGACCGCATGGACATTGATCACTCCTTAGCACATGCGCACGTGCGGCTGAATGCGCGCGGCTGGTCAGTACAGCACGTGACCAATACAAGATACGCACGCCGATAAGAAAAGGCAAAACATTTTCACAGTAACGCTGTCTGCTTTGGTGAGCGTGTCTGCTTGCAGAATGCAGATATCCTTCTATTATGCCACGGCTGGTTTGGACGACAATGGTTTAGGGTGTGTGTGTGTGTGTGTGTGTGTGTGTGTGTGTGTGTGTGTGTGTGTGTGTGTGTGTGTGTGTGTGTGTGTGTGTGTGTTAAACCGGAGTGCTTTTCCGGCCACCGCTCAATGCTGATATCAAAGACGGGAAAACGAGGAAAACACCAGCACGCACTTTTGGTTCCCAGCCAGGATTCGAACTCACGACCCGAGCATTGATAGTCCAATGCTCTACAGCCCTTCTCAGGACTGGGATCATTTTGTAGCTGTTGTTTGTTTGTTTGCTTTTTATTTTGTTTGCTGTTTTTTTGTTTGTTCGGTGGGTTGGTTATTCTTTAATTTGTCTGCGAGTTGTTATTGTTGTTGTTGTTGTTGCTGGTGTGTGTGTGTGTGTGTGTGTGTGTGTGTGTGTGTGTGTGTGTGTGTGTGTGTGTGTGTGTGTGTGTGTGTGTGTGTGTGTGTGTGTGTGTGTGTGTGTGTTCAGTCATATCTCTGGTCACCTTGCCTCAGCAGAGCAAGGGAGACAAGTTGGTGCTTTAACTCTAGGATGTTTAGGTGTTGCTTCCCCTTTGAGCACCAACAAGCAAATCATCGTCGTGGTGGAGGTGGGGTGGGTGTTTTAACGCTAAACGCCCTTTTACACTACATATCATTTATATCAAATACGGGGCAACGAGAAAAAAGGTCAGCACATAATTATATTTGGCATCGGCTGAAATCGTCGTGGAATTTTGGCGTGAGTCGATTTTGAGAATAGCGCAGGATGACATAAATTGTACACTTCTCCTGCGCTATTGTCAAAATCCATTTACGCCGAAACTGAAATCACGTCGACGTCAAAAGGTAATAATAATAATAATAATATGGGTATTTAAGGGACACCCTCCCTCCCGAAGGAGATCAGGGCGCCTTACAATCAACACCCATTCACTCACCCAGAAACACACACGACTGACTCAGCATCCTTCCACACATACATCAGTTAACTACCAACACATAATGTGCAGCATCATACACGGCCTCCCCTTCCCCTGGCTTATACACACACACACACACACACACACACACACACACACACACACACACACACACACACACACACACACACACACACACACACACCGTGTCACACACACACACCGTGTCACACACACACACCGTATCACACAAACACACACACACCGTGTCACACACACACACACCGTGTCACACACACACACACACACACACACACACACACACACCGTGTCACACACACACACACACACATGCCCGCACGCACGCACGCACACACGCACACGAACACGCACGCGCACCGGCACACGACCAGCAAGATGATGACTGATGTGGCAACAGCGATCGGTTCAGTGAGGGCAGTGAAAATGGGTGAGTGGGTGGGTGTTTGGGAGTTTAACGTCTTTTCCCACCAAGTAAGGGTGATATCAAAGACTGGGCAACGAGAACAAGACCAGCACAAATATTTGGCCCCAGCCGGGATTCGAACTAAGGACTCGAGCACTGCGAGTCCAACGCTCAAGACAAGCTCAGTGTTGATTCCAGTCAGCAGGGCAGTAACTGCCTTGCGGAGCTATGTGTCCGAAGGGTAGAACGAGTTACTTCCCCTCAACCGCAAGCCTACGTCTCTCTCTCTCTCTCTCTCACACACACACACACACACACACACACACACACGACCAGCAAAATGACTGAACAGCTATTGGTTGAGCCGGCAGTGAAAAGGGGTGACTGAGGGGGTGGGTGTTTGGTAGTTTAACGTCCTTTCACACCAAGTAAGGGTGATATCAAAGACGGGGCAACGAGAAAAAGACCAGCACAAAATATTTGGCCCCAGCCGGGATTCGAACTAAGGACTCGAGCATTGCTAGCCTGAGTCCCACGCTCTACCATTCGGCTATCCCGGTTCCCCCAGTCAAGAGGGAAAATGGTCGCTCTACTCTGACAGTTAGGAGCGAGACATGTGTGTGGGTTTTTCCCTCGTTGCCCCGTCCTTGACATCATCTGTACATAGCGGGAAAGGACGTTAAACCCTGAAACGACCATCCAGCCAGTACATGGCCGGAACAACTGACTGACGACGTGGATCATGTGATCAATACTAAACGATGTAAGCATTACGCGTATGTTTATTCAGTCCCAATCAGTTTCACCGTTATTAGTTGCACTAGTTTCTGGCAACGGAGAGTTTGAAACCATTCGCCCGCCCTGCCACTCAGAGTGATCCTGATAGACCAAGACTTCAAGAGTAGCTCAATGTTGATTCCAGTCAACAGGGCAGTAACTGCCTTGCGGAGCTATGCATGTCCGAAGGGTAGAACGAGTTACTTCCCTTCAACTGCAAGTCTACGGCTCTCTCTCTCTCTCTCTCTCACGCGCACACACACACACACACACACACACACACACACACACACACACACACACACACACACACACACACACACACACACACACACACGCACACACACACACACACTGGACAATAATTTGACGGACGTCAATCTTGTTTCTCTGTAGGACGCCTGTTCAATGGAATTATGAATCTGTTAACTTTGTAACTGAGTCCGTTGTTTTTTGTCAGTTTATTTGGTTTTGTTGTTGTTGTTGTTGTTTTTGTTTGTTTGTTTGTTTGTTTTGGGATTTGTTGTTGTTGTTGTTGCTGCTGCTGCTGCTGTTGCTGTTGTTACTGCTGTAGTTGATAACAGACTTTTTAAACATATTTTATAGGATTTATTTAACCTTTGACACAGTTTGAAATAACCACTGACGTATTAGTTGACTCGGCACGTTTCACCGCCAAGAGCACATCATATTCAGTCAGTGTTTTGATCTTGAGACGGCGCAGTCCCCAAACTGACCGGCCCCTGTCAGTCACACCTACAACAGCTTGAGGGCGATAACATTTTGTGCCTCAGAAAGCAAAGACTGTGCGCAGATATATTCATGAGCTGCCTGTAACAGGTCATTTTCGTATCCGCTTGCAGATTAGAGGACGTCAAAACTATTCGGAGATTTCCGGAAACAAATTGACGGAGCAGCTGAGAAACAGTGGTCACACTGAAACTACCTTTTTTTTTTTTTTTTTGCAAACAACCTATTCTGGGAATGAAAAATTGGCTCATTGTTACTCTAAAAGTTCATTCGCACTTCGTGTGAATGCACTGCGACTGCACCAAGACCACGAACACTACCCCTAAACCCTAACCCTAAATCTCACTCTAAATATCTCTAACCCTAACACTAAACCTAACCCTAAACTGACCTATTTAAACACTCATTGCGCTGGGGTTTTTTGTTATTGTTGTTGTTGTTATTTGTTTGTTTGTTTTTTGTTTGTTTTTGTTTTTGTTTTTTGTTGTTTTTTCGCTGGCTGCATTAGAACTGAATAAGTCTTCCTAGATCTGTGTCAAGGTCATGAATATAAATGCACGCAGTCTTGCCCGCAAAGGCATAAATTCAGTCGAGGGTACCTTCCTTTCTCACAGCTCTGAAGCCGGAATGCTTTGAATTTGGCAACTTTGAGGAACAGGGAAGCATTTCTCGCCAGATCGCCAAACCAGCAACCAAGTGCTAGCTGAGGGTTGCTAAATCCCTTCAAGTCGTTCTTGTTATGCTAACAAGAGCTCCTGCTGCGAGGGAAGAACATGAAGCGCCGGCCGGCACTCGATTGGCACGGCATACGCACCATGGCCGCACGGCATACGCACCATGGCCGCGTGGGCATTGTACGCTCGATCCAAACTATGCGTACTTTAAGCCAAGAGGGGGGAAAGGTTAGTCTCCGACGATTAACGATTGGTTGGCTGGGATTTTAACGTCCTCTTCCATCTAATAAGGGTGATATGTGGAAAAAAAATGGGCAACGGGAAAAATAAAATAAGCACCATTTTCCGTCCTCCCGATTCAATTCAAATTCAATTCAAATTGAAATATATTTTATTGTCTGTTCTAAAAATTAAAACAAATTGTCTCCAGACACATGCATTCGTTCCGCTCCTTATACTGTGATCATAAAATAAAATAAGTCACACACACACACACACACACACACACACACACACACACACACACACACACACACACACACACACACACACACACACACACGTATGCACGCACGCACTCAAGGATATAATACAAAATAAAAGAGAGACTAAACACGAGAAAAGTAAGTGAGATAAACTATCCATATATCACAATTTTACACAGTGTTACAAGCAAATAAATCAAATGAAATAAATGAATAATGATTTACTGTCAAACGACAGTCCAAAGATCTAGCTACCAGTGCAGCCTTCCTAGCGCCCGACCAAGATGGCTGATGAGGTGCATTTTGTGGAGTAGCATCTCTCTCTCTCTCTCTCTCTCTCTCTCTCTCTCTGTGTGATCCAACCACGTACATCACCATCTTCAACCTCCACCTCCTCTTCTCCCTGCGCATAAAAAACCCACGAGGTACACATGACGCCCGCCCGGCCCTTCCCTCCCCCCCCCCTCACACACCATCCCCCATCCCCCACCTCGCCCTCCTCCTTAATACCTCACCCCCAGGCCCACCACAGCCCTCCCCTGCCGATTTAACACACAATCACAACAAACAACTATTGTCTGTCAGTGCAGCGTGCACAGGGTGTGTATTTACGCCCGGGTGTTGTAAGCAACATGGTGAGTTCATCCCATCAAATAACCCTGTGAAAGGTGCGAAAGTATGCAGTCTCGGGGGTGGCAAGGCTGTGCCACCGAGGTCCAGTTACACCCCTGTGGAGGTTTTGAAGAATTAACGTGATAAGCTTCAGCGTTTGTGCAATGGATAAAACCAGTCCCAGGACCGTGGGCCACTGACAGAGATCAGAGAATCTTAGCTTCTGAAATTACACGCAGTAAAAGGCGGGTAGGGTTTCCAGCCAGTGATTTGTTCTTGCAAGCACGCCTTTTAAAGTCGCTGGCGCTTTCTACCCTTGCTGCTATATATGTGTCAAGTGATTCTTAAAGCCCGCATTTAATTCTGGAAAGTTGTTTATCAAAGCTATCTAGCGAGAGGTGTGGATACGGTGATACCGTGTTAGACTGCTGCCGTTCATAAAGAGGCCGGATTACAAAATACATAAATTCCTAACTAGGTGTTTGGTGAATCAGTCGTGGGGAGGTCTGCATAGCTGCTCGTTTATCTCTGGATACACGGAGGAGCAGGACATTTCAAACTTTGGTCGCAGTTAGCTGAAACAATACAGTATGACAATGCGTTGGGGGAATTTCATTTAAAGGGAGACATGCTGCCATTTTTTATGCTCACAGATCGTTCTGAGTTGTTTTCGTCAGTGGTATCTATCATCACACCACCTTTTAGACACCAGGACAGTGACAGCGTCTGTAATGCTGGCACTGACCCAACAGAGGCGTACACCGATGACGTGGCGACCACACCGTGTGCTCCAGTAGTGTAACAACAGTTGTAGAATTTGAATGTTCGACCGCTCAAGCAAAGTGTAACCAATATGCATCGCATAAAAAGCTGTACCAATCATCATTATTTCAGTATCTGGTGAACGTTGGGCGTACGTGTCACCAATCTCGGGCTGATGACACTATCAGGAACTGTAATTCCAACGTCAGGAAAAAAAAGTTGTTGTTGTTGTTGGTGGTGGTGGTGGTGGTGGTGGTGGTGGTTTTTTGTGGTTTTTTTGTTTTTTTTTTGCCTTTGGCTGTTTTTGTGTTGGTGATGGTGTTTAGGGTAATGTAGGTCAGTATTGGTGATGGTGTTTAGGGTAATGTAGGTCAGTATTGGTGATGGTGTTTAGGGTAATGTAGGTCAGTATTGGTGATGGTGTTTAGGGTAATGTAGGTCAGTATTGGTGATGGTGTTAGGGTAATGTAGGTCAGTATTGGTGATGGTTGTTTAGGGTAATGTAGGTCAGTATTGGTGATGGTGTTTAGGGTAATGTAGGTCAGTATTGGTGATGGTGTTTAGGGTAATGTAGGTCAGTATTGGTGATGGTGTTTAGGGTAATGTAGGTCAGTATTGGTGATGGTGTTTAGGGTAATGTAGGTCAGTATTGGTGATGGTGTTTAGGGTAATGTAGGTCAGTATTGGTGATGGTGTTTAGGGTAATGTAGGTCAGTATTGGTGATGGTGTTTAGGGTAATGTAGGTCAGTATTGGTGATGGTGTTTAGGGTAATGTAGGTCAGTATTGGTGGTGTTTGTTTTGTATGGTTATTCTACTTGTTGCTGTTGTAGGTCTTGTGTTGGGATTCTGCTGTTGTTGCTGTTGTTGTTGTTGTGGGCGGAAATTTACGTGTAAAAGTGATGACAACGCGGGTTTCCTGGTCTGTCCATCCCGTGACAATGTCGGGTAGCCTGGAAGGTATTATTATTTGCCTTCGCACAATCTTAATAGTTATATGTAGTCCGACAGAAACTTGCTGTTACTCGGAGTACCAAACTTACCTCCTTCGCTTCACTGGCTGCCGGTTCAGTACCGTATTCAGTACAAGATTGCCACATTAGCTTTCTGTCATTTTGACCAGTCACTTCCCCAGTACCTTTCTGAAAAGCTCACCACGTACGAAACATCCCGCACACTCCGCTCATCCTCAGAAAAGCTACTTAATGTCCTCCGGGTCAGCCTCAAAACATTTGGCCAACGTTCTTTCAATTATAGTGATCCCCCCCCCCCCCCCCCCCCCCCCCCTCCCCCCCCCCCCCCCCCCCCCCCCCCCCCCCCCCCCCCCCCCCCCCCCCCCCCCCCCCCCCCCCCCCCGCGTTTGGAACTCCTTGCCATCTTCTCTTAGAAACATCCCTTCCCTCCTACAGTTTAAAGCAGAACTCAAAACACATCTTTTCAAACTAGCCTTTAATCTCTAAACTCCACCGCCTGTAGGATGTGTATAAATGTGTGCGTGTGATGTTGTGTGTGTGCGTGAGCACAAAGCGCATTGAGTGCTTTCCTAAGCAACTCCGCGCTCTACAAGTGTAATGTATTATTATTTTTATTATTGTTTCAACGACAGCAGATGTGTGCAGAAACAGCTCCAAGCCTAAAACATTACACTATTTAGAAGCCACGTGCAAGAAACAACAACAACAACAACAACACTGGTAGAAGCAGATAGGAATCGCATACGCATTGTAACAATTAAGGTAACCAAGCCAACACACACCACTAAAAAACATTTTGACGAATCGGGGAGCCAAGTGGGTGTGTCAAGAAGCTACGATATTCTGTCACACGAGAAAGGGGCCTTGTATACAGTTAAGAGCGACTACGAGCAAAAAGACCCGGCGAACCTTAAACAGTAATTCTTTCATGCCAGGCACCACCCATGAAAATACAGATCCTAAGCGATAACCATCTTCCCGTAGTCCTTTTGGCCTCTTCCAGTTTTACAGCGTCTATGATAACCTGTAATCAAGTGAAGAGAGTAGCAAGGGGCGCTAGGGGGCGCTGGCAATCAGCTGACAGTGGTAAATGGGTAAGCAGTCTACCTACCCGGATTTACTACCGGTCTAACACCCCCCCCCCCCCCCTCCTGTTTATGGGCTGAAACAGTAACAAGAGACAAGGGAAACATTGCTCGTCTGCGTTCAGGGGGATTTTGGCCAAACTGTTACGACCTGCCTATTGTTCTCTAGACTTTTACTGTAGAACATAGCGGGTGGCACTGTCTACATATGTCGTGTTTTGCTGTGGTCGCAGTTCACCAAGATGTCTCACCGTTTTTGTTGTTGTTGTTGTTGTTGTTTGTTGTTGTTGTTGTTGTTGTTGTTTTTTGTTGGTTTTTTTTTTTTTTTTTTTTTTTGCTCCTTATGAGGAAAGTATTACAAATGTCTAGCTAACTTGCGTGGAAGTATTCACTGTATTGTTCGCTGGAAATTACCGTACTTTAGCTTAAAGAAAAGACATGATAATGATGTTTAAGTTTATTTTAGGAACCAACCTGGTACATGAAGGAACCTTCAAACCGCAAAAACAACAAACACGCAAACACAACGACTTAGGCTCATAGCACACGTGAGACGTTTTTGTTCGAACAAGCATGTAAAACAGCTCAAAACACGCCCCCGTAAAATTAGGGCAAAGGCATGTCGTCACACGATAAGCACCGTGTTTGCTGTGTGTTTGGACTAAAGACATTCTCGTGTGACATCAACCTTACATCACAACATTAAACATCTGTCTGGTTTGTTTTTGTAGACATGTGTTGGTAAAAGCCGATTGCTGTATATAAAAAAAAAAAAATGTTAAGGGTAGGATAGTGGGATGGTAGGTTGAAGGAAAGGTGTGCATAACACAGAAATCTACGGTCTTTGGTCTGAACTTCACTCGTTGTTTCTGAAGAGAACTATATGAATTTAAATGCACGACTGAAAAACCGTTTGACGCAATATCAAATACTTAACTCAGTCTACTCGCGCTACGACTAAGGTCGGAACAATTTACTTCCCTTTCCAATGTGTCTGCTGTCAGGTTGCCTTGGCAGCCCGCTGAAGGTGATGTCACAGTAAAGTACAACATCTCAACAACACTTCCCCTACATATAAAATCATTTGGCCCATAATTATGGTGTATTCTTACCTCGGATGGGTGGATGGATATGTAGGACACCCCGGGCACTCCGGCTTCCTCGCCCTCTGCTTTGGAAATGTTCAGGCAACAAAATTTAAAAAAAAAAAACAAAAAAAAAAACCATGCAATTCTAAAATTCCGAAACTTTATATGCTGAGCTGGCCCATCGCACCACGTGATTGTAATGTGTTGATGTTCAGTGTGTGAGAGAATGCGTGTGAATCACGTGAGCGTGCGAGTTGGGTTTAGCTCGCGGCGCTTTGAGCCAAATATTGGGATAAAGCGACTATATTAATGCGATTATTATTATTATTATTATTATTACAAAGACGAGAAAAAGGCCAGCACAAATATTTGGCCCCAGACGGGATTCAACATCAGCACGGAATCCAGGCAGCTGGTGCCAAATGTATAATGATAGCGTCAGTACTATAACGTGTAAGCAGCTTTGTGTTGTTTTTTTTTTTTAATTTTGTAGAGTAGTAAATGCCCCGGTCTTCACATATGAGGTTGCGCTGATTGTCAGCATCGGGCGTTCAATGTTTCCCAGCTGTCTTAGTGGTAACTTCAGCCTCAAACGAACACGTAAGCACCTTTTCTTGACTGTTTTCCCCTCGAAATCTATCTACTCCATTTTGAACAGGAACGTGAGAAAAATGGTACCCCCAAAGTGCACGTGTTGCGCAGTCATTTTTAGTGTTTGTTTGGGTTTTTATTTTTTTTCACCTAGTTTGTGGCCCTCTAAACCACTGTAACCATCTGCGTGGTTCGCGTCAAACTGAATGCGAAGAATGTTTCACGTGGCGATGGCCCGTCTAGATACGAGTGTTTGTCTGTAAGCCACCCGGTCTCACATTCACTCTGGGATATTGTAGTAGGAAGGTTCACACCCTCACACCCTTCTGGTATATATCTATAGGCCTACTCTGGGTGGCAGTGCCGCCCCGTCTAAACGGGTCACACAAAGACGTACAAAGGGGGCATTACTCTTTCTACTCCGTGACGTGACGTCAGCTAGATCTGGTAGTGGTGGATGTTGGGGGAAAACATCTTACAGGTATGGGTTAAAAAGATTCGATGGTGAAGAAGAGACACACATCTTTTCAGGTTTCGTCAGATGTGTCTCTTTCTAGTCCGTGACGTGACGTCAGCTAGATCTGGTAGTGGTGGATGTGGGGAAAACATATTACAGGTATGGGTTAAAATTGATTCGATGGTGAAGAAGAGACACACATCTTTTCAGGCCTCGTCAGATGTGTCTCTTTCTAGTCCGTGACGTGACGTCAGCTAGATCTGGTAGTGGTGGATGTTGGGGAAAATTAAAATCTTACAGGTATGGGTTAAAACTGATTCGACGGTGAAGACGAGACACACATCTTTTCAGGTTTCGTCAGATGTGTCGACGAAGTGATGTATTTTTGGTTTCAGACTTGCGGTAATGATGGTCTACTTGTTTCTGCATTACTGGAAGAGTTTCACTAGAACAGCTGTTCAGGCTCAACAAATCGAACAAATCAAATATTACAGGGATCATGTCTGTGTGGGGACACTCGCTATTGTTTATGGATTGTTTAACAAGAGACTGACATTCACAGACGGTCTATATCTGTGGTTTATCAAACAATACAAACCACGTGCATACAGGCATCACACCTACGAGACGAGTAGTTGACCGTACAAACTTTCGCCCCCTGTGGCTCGGTCCGCACTAAACTACAAAAACTCTTCTGGAAGAGAACAAATTAGTCCACACACTGTGTGAATGCCCCTTTATAACAGAACCCTGGTATTCTGAATCCCTACCCAACCATTCGCCCGAACCCGACCATCCCCCGCCCGCTATACCATAAGACTAGTTAAAAGGAACAAACCACTGCACACCAGTAAGAGCCACTTCAAGCCACTATTATGCAAGGTTTGGGCCTTTCCCGGTATGCCCGAGATCGCCACAGATTGCATAATAGTGGCTTTCTGGTCAAAACGCGATTTTTGCATGGGGTTTTAAAAGTTAACTGCTCGCCTAGGCTCGGATCGTGTCGACACAGTGTGAATGCCCCTTTATCAACAGGACCTGGTCTGTCTTCTGATTCCGTACCTACCGCGCGTATCGTCTATCAGGTCGCTGACACCTCCATTGGCTCTGAGAGCAGCCGCAAATCCACAGCGCAAAAAGAGCAGCCGGTAAACGAGGCACCGCAAGCAGGGTTTCCGTGTCAATGCGATCTTCGGTGTCATGTACATCATCCCTGTCAGTACCCCTTCCCACCGTCACGCGCACCTCCCACGTTTTGTTCTGAGGACATTGAGAACTGCTCTTTTGGGCTTGTTCCCTCCTCCCAGATTTTTGTCTTGTGTGGTCAGTGGATTTACCCGACTGTAGTCTGACTCTATGGCGAGCGACTCGATGATAAAGACAGCAGATGGTCGCTGGATCGTTTTGGGGCGTTGTCGTGTGGAGACCAGGTGTACAGACAAGGCAGGGTTAAAGAGGCAGGTGTTAATATTTCAAACGCACAGACTGGCCTGGGCTTATTTCCACCTCAAGAGCATGATATTATGGTGTTTGCAAGATCTGAGTCTGTTCCAAGCCGCCGTTGCTAAGGTATGAACCAAGCTGCACATGTGCTGACGAAACAGGCCATAGGGGCCAATATAGCCAGAAACACAAGTGACTGCAGTGACGTCATAAGTTTGTATAAAGCAGACCATAGTTATACGGCAGGCCTGCGTCCGCGGTGAACTCAAATTTTGGGCAGGCTGTACAAGTCACATGGAATCGATGGCAACATTGCATGTTTAAGGGTAGGTGAGTGTTTGGGGATTTAACGTCCTTTTCCACCACATAGGGTGATATCAAAGACTGGGCAACGATGAAAAGCCAGCTCAAATATTTGGCCCCAGCCGGGATCGAACTCACGACCCGAGCATTAGAAGTCCAACGCTCTACCATTCGACCACCCTGGCTCCCCCATTGCATGTTTAAACAGCTCGAAAAATTGAATAGACTTTGACAGGCCACTGACCCAATAGTGACAGCGTCTTTGCGGAACACTTTTTCGACACAGTTGGAGTTGTTCATCCTGCTATATACCGCTTTAAATGATAGGGAATTTAGCCTGAGTGTGACTTCTGACTGTTATCACATTCATCGCATTCTCAGTGACACGTCCAAAGCACAGGCAAAGTCTTTAATGGCATTATCCGATCTTTGCCACCTTCCAGCTAAAACGGGCATTCTGCCCAACAAGATAGGAAGCAGCGGCCCCATAAACACTGCAGGCCTAAGGACACTAATGCCACGAGGTCTCAAAATGCCTATATATTCCCTGTTGGCCTCAGGCATCATAATCACCCCTAAAAATGCTTCATTCTAGAAACAAAAATTACCTTGCACAGACCATTCAAGGGCACGCACTTGACAGGAGTTTTAACAAATTTGGTCTCCTTTCCGCTCATCCTCACTGGAGTAATGCACGTCTACTTTCGAGTATGCGACGTCCGCCATGTCGTCCGACGTCCGTCGGCTGCTCGGTGAAACAATCAGGGGAGACAATCACATGAGAAATGTAGTACTGTCGGCTGCTCGGTGAAAGAGGATTGTACTCTGGAGTGTTCCAATAGTGCCACCGGCTACTGTGTTTCAATCAGCATACTGGTTACGCAACACACATGCAGATTTCAAGAAAACGCTATAATTATATTCCTATTCAACATAACGCTGCGTATAACACCCTAGAAATGCTTTAAATCCCCCCCCCCCCAAAAAAAAAAAAAAATCACAAAAATCCAGCAGCCAGAGACTCAAGTGTCAAGTAAATTTCAACGAATTCCAATTTTCCTTCTTTTTTTTTCTTTTTTTTTTCTGGGGGGGGGGGGGGGGGGGGCAATGTTAGCAGCGACCACATACCCGTCGTCTGCTAGCTCTCGTGCCAGCCGCGCATGAATACAAATAGTCCACAAGCCAGGCTCATTTTCCCCCTAAATTTACTATTACCTGGCATGAAACTTATTTACAAAGCCAACAAACAGCCGAAGATTGTCTTTTTTTTTTCTTTTTTTTTTTTTAACTCTGCACACAAATTAAAAAGGGGCAAACATTTTGTACTATGTTTAGCGTACTAGTTACTACATGCCCCGGAAGCTATTAGTGCAGGGGCGCCGGAACCGGGGGGGGGGCAGCTTGCTTTTTGCCCCCCCCCCCCCCCCGGAAAATCAGGTGACTTTGGCAAGAGGGGGGACAAAGCCATGGTCTCCCCCCCTTCCCCTACCCCCTCCCCCTCTTCCTGCTCTCTCCCTCATCCCATCCAACAGAGAACTCAGTTTAGCCGTTGCATGAAATATCAAAACGACTTGGCAGAAAGTCGTCTCACCCTCCCCCCCCCTCCCCCGCTTTTCACTTTCTCCCGGCAACGTCCTTCCTTTCACTGGCTCTGGCGTTTCCCCCCTCTGAGATTCTGTCCCCCCCTCTCCCCATCATCTTTCGGCGCCCCTGTAGTGTTCTGTAGCCTGTGAACGCAAGCCTGTCTGTGCATGTATTTGTACTTGTGTCTTTGTGGTGTGATGATGGACACCAAAAGAGCAGGGAGCAAGGGGTGGCCCAATGGTAGAGCGTTGGACTTATAATGCTCTGGTCGTGAGTTCGTATCGCGACGGCTGGGGCCAAATATTTGTGCTGGCTTTTTCACCGTTGCCCCGTCTTTGATATCACTCCCCGTATGTGGTGGAAAAGGACGTTAACCCCCCAAACCCCCACCCCCACCCACCAAAACAGCTCAGAACGAATTGTGAGCCCGAAAATGGTTGCATTGGTATCTTTAGCGTCAACCTGTGCGTGCCCCCAACACTACAGCTACTGAAACATAGGTCATCTGAAAAAAAAAAAAATTAAACGTTTATGAAATCCATGGCGCTCAGGCTCTTTCTTTTTTCTTTGTTGTTGTTGTTGTTGTTGTTGGTTGGGTTTTTGTTTGTTTGTTTGTTTGTTTTTTCAGTCATATTACGGGGTGTAGTGAAAATCATGGACGCGAGTGTTTCCAGTGCTACTCCACTTCAAATCTTTCGACAATGATTGCTCTCACGCCAAGCCATATTTGAAATATGAGCATTTACACGTCTTTGTATTGTAGTAAGGCGTCACACTTCGCCACCTAGCCCGTGCTCTCGGAGTTGCGTAGCACGTAAAGCACCTCAGTTTTGAGTTGCGTGATTATTCGGGCCTTAGTTCTGGCCTGGGTTAGTCTAACCGTTGTCCTTCTTAAGCATAGCCATCTCTCAGTTTCACGCCGAAAGACCGAAGTCCGTTGGAAACTGACACTCGCTGCTACTCAAATTTGACAATGGAAGCATTTAGTGCTACTGTTTGGAAACGCTCTGTCCTGGCGGTGCTACTCGGTAGCACCGGAAACACTCACGGCCAGTTTGACTACACCCCGTGGGTGTACATCAGAAACAAGGGAATGGTTCCCAGGCTTCTGCCTCTCTCTTTCCCAACCCTCTTGGCCTTGCCCTGGCTCGGGCTGTGTGATACTTCCTTCCTCAGAGCGTGGTTTACGTTGATATCGATCGCCCGCGGAGTGTCGGACAATAGCGCAAACAAAACCCATCCCCACAAATAAACCCTCTTTTGCTTCGGATTACTGAATTTCTCACGGTGAGCACGCTCAGTTCCGATAAGCTCCGCCGCCATATTGGGCGCACTCTCGGTGATTATTTTGCGCCTATTTCTGGCGCCCTGGCTGCTCCGCTCCCCCTATCGAGGAAATCCAAGGGGGGAAACAACCAGCGAAAACGAAATGGTCCGAAGCGGAGTTATTCTGGGCAAACTTGGGATCATGTGAATGTTTGTGGACTGTATGTTGATCCGGCTTCCGGCCAAGGACAGACTGCGCGCGCAGGATCGCTTACACCGGGGTGACGTCATCATGCACTTTGCTGACGTAGTTGGGTTCTAACTAGCGGTGTGGGCAGAAATGGGATCTCCGGCTAGTTCGCTTCATCGACTTGGGTGTAACCGATACGCTAAAACTGGTGGGACGATCGTTCAAGTTCACCTTTTACCACTGGACCTTGTAGGGCCCGGTAAATCAGCGAGGAAACCTGTCTGACTTTGATATGAAGACGTCATTGAAAGCCAGGAGGCTGGATTTTGACAATTGTTTCTTTTTTTTCAGTTTTTCCTCTTTCTTTTTTTTTTCTGTGTGTGTGTGTGTTGGGGGGGGGGGGTGTTTGGGATTTAACGTCATTTTCCACCACGTGTGTGTGTGGGGGGGGGGGGGGGGGGGCAGGGGGGCATTTTTACACAAACAAGGGTGGGGTGGGTGGGTGTTTGGTGTTTAACGTCCTTTTCCACCACATACGGGTGATATCAAAGGCGGGGCAACGATGAAAAAGCCAGCACAAATATTTGGCTCCAGCCGGGATACGATCTCACGACCCGAGCATGAGAAGTCCAACGGCCATTCGGCCACCCCGGCTCCCCTTACACAGACAAACATAGACGAGAAACAGTAACATTGACAGTGTGCAGTGAGGGCACAGTTTGCACATGGTGTAAAACGTATGGTAGCCGGACCGGTTGACGATAGCAGTTATAACAAACGAATGCTTGAGCTATACGGGCCATGACAGACATAGCAGGCATTCACTAGTCTAAAACAAAACGTTTATTGTCTCAAATTCTTGCCAGTCTTTTCAAAATCTCGAACGAGTCAAGAAAAAAGAATCTGTGTTTGTTGAGGGTGATTACTTTTATTCATTCATTCATTCCTCTTTACTCCTAGTGGAGCACAGGGCCTCGACAGTTCTTCTCCACCTCCGGCGATCGCTGGCTGCTGTTGTTTCAACCTCCCAGGTTTGGCCGGCGGCTTTCAGCTCATCCTGGAGGCTACGCCTCCATGTCTGCTTTGGGCGCTCCCTTTTTCGTTTACCTTGTGGGTTCCAGTCCAGTGCTTATCGGGTGACATCAGACTGGCTCTTCCGCAAGGTGTGTCCAACCCATCGCCACTTCCTTCTCCTGATCTAACCTGTGATTACTTTCAGTTGTTACTGAATTTTGTCCACCGAAAACGAGCTAATCCTTACCCCCAAAATGACTCACACGAGAGCGAGCCTGTGTAGCTAAATGGGACACGTGATACGAAAGACAGACGCTGAAACAGGTTTTGTGAGAATTTAGCAGTACATGTATGACGCAGTTGAAAGCGTAATCGTCTTTCGGTCTTCGGAGACCAACGCTCTATCAGCTAAGCAGACGCTCAGCGATATTTACCATACTTCTGCTGTACACAGAATGAGGTGTGTCTGCGTCAAACGCATTCCGTTTTGTAAGCTATGGTCATTACCCTGCAGATTCAAGGAACAAGCTCTTAGGTCCGCCACCACTCCCCCCCCCCATCCCTCCTCTTCCCCCCACCCCCCACGCCACACCCTCCCCTCTCTCTCTCTCTATCTCTCTCTCTCTCTCTCTCTCTCTCTCTCTGTAGTGTTTTGGTTTAGACCATGACTTAAAGTCATTTTTAGTTGTTGTTTTTTGTTTTTGTTTTTGTTTTCTGTAGTGAGGACAAGTTGTAAGATAAGCACTTGTGCTTAACACTTATATCCTTGTAAAATAATGTTCGTTCAGTTCGTTCCTCTCTCTCTCTCTCTCTCTCTCTCTCTCTCTCTCTCTCTCTCTTGTAGCAATGGCAGATTGAAAGTGTCCCTTGTAAGATCAAATCTGATTCGTTCTTCTTCTTCTTCTTCTTCTCTCTCTCTCTCTCTCTCTCTTTCGATAAAAAACAAAAACAAAAACAAAACATTAAGTCGCATAAACAATGCTGATTTGTCGCTGTATACATGAGATATCAGAAAGAGTATAAACCTGCAAAATTAAACGAAAAGCTGGTGTAGGAATACAGATCAGTCACCGCGTCTGACTCACCATCACGGACCTGGGTGTTACATAGACTCTCATAAAGTCACCGTCTGACCTCAGAGCGCTCCGCGTCTAAGTTTACAATGCGTCACCGAGGCTTTGTACGCAGGTCATAAACTCCCTTCTACCCCCCCCCCCCCACCACCACCACCACCACTACCACCACCCCCTCCCCCTTTATCAGTCTTTCAGTCTATCATTTTTATTGATGGATTGATTGTGTGGAATGTACGCCTCTGCTAATGACGTGACCTGCAGGCACCGTTCAGTGACCCGTATTGAGCCTAATGCTACCATTTTTATGCTCACAGATCGTTCTGAGCTGTTTTCGTGGTATCTATCATCACACCACTTAGACACCTGGACAGTGCCAGCGTCTGCAATGCTGGCACTGGGCTAACAGA
The DNA here is from genome assembly GCA_018292915.2 of Batillaria attramentaria. Lineage (NCBI taxonomy): Eukaryota > Metazoa > Mollusca > Gastropoda > Batillariidae > Batillaria > Batillaria attramentaria. The sequence goes on along the minus strand of JACVVK020000677.1, from coordinate 197,449 downwards.
AGCGTGTTACGCTTATCCGCCGCAATCCTGTATTTCAGTTTTAATGTCCACAATGTGTATAATCCTTAGCTTACTTTTACTCTCGTACTGTAGTCTAGCAACGGCAAGGTTGCAACCTGGCCTTTTGGCCAAAATCCTCTACCGTTGGAAAATAAAGGATTGTCATTGTTATTGTCATTGTACTTGATGACGCGTTGACCGGCCTGAGCGCTCCAGCAGTGTAACAGCAGTCGTGGAATTTGAATGTTCGACCACACAGGCGTACTCACGAGCGAAACTGTTCCAAAACATACGCTGGATTAGCAAAGATGGAATTAGCCAGTTTAAACGCGCCTTTTTTTCGCGGTAGGTGTGTGGGAGTTTAACTTGGCGCCTCTTTTCAGGATGACTAGGCTTCAAAACACTGTGGAACAGTTGCGTTTGTGAGTGCGCAAGCATGTTCAAAATAGTCTATCATTGATTGGTAGAGCTCTGAATGCGAGACAGAGCCGTCGTCAGGCTCTGTGAATCGGCGAAACTTCAGATTCTTCTACTCAGCGGTTAATGTGGCCGCAACACTACCTGACTCCTTGTGATACTCGCGTCACGTGTACCCTTCTGCTGGCTCGACGCCAGGCTGTCACTGTACAGGTGTCTAAGAGGTACGATGTTAGGAAAGAGATCAGAGCGATCCTTGAGCATAGAATGAATGAGCGCTGGCCATTTAAAGGCGGTACTTCGAACATCGAGATGTACCCGAGAGAAGGGAACGGAATAACCACATAATGGAACGATATAATTATTCCCTATTTACCTCGGGCGTCATAGTCACCCCTAAAAAAAATGCTTCAATCAAGAAACAAATATTACCATGCACACACCATATGGAGACACGCACCTGACAGGAGTTTAAAAAAAAAAAGAGTTCCATTGTCTCTAATCCTTTTCAGTCGTAACCGAAGTGATCTAAGTCTACTTTCTGTTTCGGCCAGAAAGCCTCTTCACTCAAATGCACTCGACCCACCCCTGCCTGCCCTGTTCGCAAAAAGTCCCAGCTTCACTGGCAGCTTGCCTCCTGTTGCAGTCCTCTGGCATGCACGTTGCCCTACAAATACAAAATTCAGGAAAATCACGCTTTTTCACGACAACAAAGATGACTACACACTAGCACAGTCGCCAAACGGGGTCCCTCAAATCAAAACTGCACTTGAGCCCAAACCTAAGCCCTTTCTAACTAACTAACTAGCTTGAGCCCATGCCCTACTGGTGGCCTTAAAGACGGTTGTTTATCACATTCGGTTCCGAATCCGAACGGATCACGAAGTGGTTTATAATTATTTTGCCACTTCTGTCAGCAGGTAATCCACAGGCCATAGTACCGCTGCCAGGAACGACCAACAGTTAATTAAGCCGTGTTTATCATTATTGATTGATCTGTCAAGCTACAAATCCCCGTTCTCATGTTTGTAGAACTGTACCTAGCTCGAGTTCACTGACCTCATGTGTACCGCAGACGTTTTCCTACAAATTTGCACCTGGTGAGGAGTACCGCTAAAGCCTACCAGTTTGACCATTTCTGCACTTACGCCATATATCTGACGCTGGCTCTCTGGAGGTAGCCCCCGTGGTGACGTCGGCACGCCGCCTTGTTTTTTGGCAATTCTATAAACCGCTTGAAAAACGTATTCAACGGTAACCAACGAAAACAAATTGTTTCCAAGGGAGATCACTCCAAGAAAACCTGGTAACGGCTAGCAACGGTGGAACAGAATGAAGATTTCACAAAACATTACTGACTGTTACGACTATCGTCGTAGCAAGGCAGTGGGGACTTAAAATGTTTTTAAAGATTTTACGAGTAATAGTCGTAGCTCGGACAGAATGGGTTAAACGCGCATTTTCCGAGGTTACTTGGCTTCACTTATGTTTTTGAACAATTACACCTGTGAGCGTGACTGTCTACCTTAGGGACTAGTTGAGAGTTCTGAATACAGTACATTTCCGTCTGCAAGCTGTGCGAGCGAAAGTTCAAACGGCCAGAAGTTGTTCTACTGAGCGGCTGGTCGCAACACTTAACTGACTCCTCGATTCTCGCATCCCTTGAAGCCCTCTGCTGGCTTTGTGCCAACTTGTGAGATGCTGTCACCAGTTAGACTTCCGGTACCATGTTAATGTTAGCAACGGATTCCTTGATTCTCGCGTCGCGTGAAACCATATGTTGGTTCAGTGCCAGCCTGTGGGATGCTGTCACTTTGCAGGGCCCGCATGTCAAAGTTTGAGATAGGGAGTTTCGCCCCGGGTTAGAGTCTAACCTCAAACTAAACTTGCTATAGGGTTAAATTTTCTGGGTTTTTTTGTTTTTTTGTTTGTTTGTTTGTTTGTTTGTTTAAATCAGGAATCGGGTCCATTCCAGCAAGGTGCCTATGTCGTTATAGAATGAGTTTTGTCTTTCTTTCTTCGCTTCCTTTTTTATTTAATTTGGTTTTTGGGTTTCTTTTGTCCTAGTCTGGGTTAGGCCCGTAGCCGTGGGTTGAATTAACCTCGAGTTTTACATACGGGCCCTGGTGTCTAAGATGAACCATGTTAATGTTAGAAACTACCCACAGAACGATTTTGTGATTTTAGAATCCAATTGTCTGAATATGGACCTTTAAGTGAATAGAATATTGGTGGCATTGAAATCCACACGCCAGACGAAATCTGGAAGACCGTCTGCAACAAGCAATGTGATTCATGCTTCGTTTTATGCAGGCTTTCACTCAGTCGGACGGAATTAATCACAGACAGGGAGACCAGACATAACCTTCTGATATTCAAATTACTTCTTGCATTTTTGTATTGACATTGAACACTGACTCACGCGACCTATGCATCACGAGAATCTGTAGCGTATTCAGGAGTAAAAGATTTATTGACAATGACCGGGACAGTCATGACGATCGGAGATCAGCGCCGATCGCGCATTTCGGCGAGCCGGCTTGGCGCATAGAGTGGTATGCCCTTTGAGAGACACTGGCCTTTTATTTCAAAATGCACAGAAGTAGTTGGAGCAAAACAAAATTATACACCTCTAAAAGTACATCCAGTTTGCTACCATTTCAACGACAACACCAAAAAAGTAAATTGGTGCTTTTGTTCAGAAGTTACAAGAGATTAAATACTAGAGGTGCACACGAGTGTGGCGCATAGAGTTCGACCTCCTACCCGAGGCAGGAGTGAAAATTGCACTTACTCCAAAACTTCAGTATTATGCCCTTTGGGAGACACTGGCCTCTTTTTTCAAAATACTATTCACAGGAGTAGTTAGAGCAAAATAAATATACACCTCTAACACTACATCCAATTTCAAAACCAAAAAAGAAGGTTGATGCTATTGTTCAGAAGTTGGGACGGTCGGTGGTCTAGTGGTTAAGACTTGTCACCAGTGCGAGAGGTCAGGAGTTCGCGTCCCACTCGGGGCAAAGAATATTTCATTCTCGTATGTGGCACCGTTCATTCGGGCCGATCGTCGGGGGTTCTCTCTGGGTACTCCGGCTTCCTCTTCCTCTGCTTTGGAAATGTTCAGCCCACAAAATTTGAAAACTAAATGCAATTCTAAATTCCGAAACTTAAATAGCTGAGCTGACCCTTCGCACCACGTGATTGTAATGTGTTTACTAATGTGTTTGAGTGTGTGAGGGAATGTGTGTGATTCACGTGAGAGTGCATGTTGGGTTCGGGTCGCGGCGCTTTTAGCCGAATAATGAAATTGGGAAAAGCGCCTATACAAAACTCATTATTATTATCATTATTAAGTTACAAGAGATTAAATACTAGAGGGGGAGCCGGGGTGGTCGAATGGTAGAGCGTTGGACTTCTAATGCTCGGGTCGTGAGTTCCATCCCGGCTGGGGCCAAATATTTGTGCTGACTTTTTCATCGTTGCCCCGTCTTTGATATCACCCTATGTGGTGGAAAAGGACGTTAAACCCCCAAACACCCACCCACCCTTAAATACTAGAGGTGCACAAGGGCTGCAGTCAGCCAGAACACTCCTAGTGAAATTGTACCGGTTAATCAGGTGTCTACCCACTAAAATCGGTCAGGAGGAGCGAGGTGGAGACTGGAATTTCAAACCATGGGCTTCGGGCAGGGTAACTGTTAGCATAAGAACTTCTTCGCGATTGTCTGGCAGGTGGATTGCCGTATAGAGTTCATGCTAAGTGTGAACGCCATTAATTTAATGCCAAGGAAAAAGTGTGTGTGTGTGTGTGTGTGTGTGTGTGTGTGTGTGTGTGTGTGTGTGTGTGTGTGTGTGTGTGTGTGTGTGTGTGTGTGTGTGTGTGTGTGTTCACCGTTGCACCTCCGCACCCGCCGCTCCCGCCGCTCACCCCACTTTCATTTCTTTGGGCATACGACTGTGACAAGTGACAAGTAGCAAATTCCTGACCGACAGGTCATGCTAGCCAATCAAAGTGCGCGAAAAAGACACGTGTACTCCGACAAACAAATCCACACTTGTGGCTGTGGGTTAGCTTGTCGGAGTATGTGTCTGACAAAGAGATCAAAAGGTTATAAAGTGCACGCTGCGTGTGGTTGCCCTGGAGGATTCGTTTTAGTCAGTGGGTGCTGTCACATGCGTCTGGGCCACATGTCAATTCAACACCAAGATGAGCGAAACAGCTACTGTAACAACACGTCCCTCTCTCTCTCTCTCTCTCTCTCTCTCTCTCTCTCTTATTAGTTTTCCTACAGCTTTTCCATGCTTTTGATATTGGTATATTCTATAGTCCCATTCCATATGTTAATGTTTTCCTGCTTAGTGTATTACCCCTGCGCTGTATAGTGTCACGTGCTGTAGCTACGTGCTGTATGCGTGATACTGTGGGTAATCACATGTATGTCCTATGCAATGTATGTAATGTTATGTATGCCCTCTGTGTGTGTGTGTGTGTGTGTGTGTGTGTGTGTGTGTGTGTGTGTGTGTGTGTGTGTGTGTGTGTGTGCGTGTGTGTGTGTGGCAAGGACAGACAGTTAGAGAGACCTGTGCGTCTATGATCTCATCCTTGGAAAATAAAGTTTCAGTCAGTCAGTCAGTCTCTCTCTCTCTCTCTCTCTCTCTCTCTCTCTCTCCTCTTACAAAATCACCGTTGGGTGGAAGTACTTTGCCCCACTAAACATGATCCTGGTGGTTCTCTCAGTCGTCACTAGAATTTCAACAAGTATACCCGCCATGTGGCTTTAAAAAAAAAATAAAAAAAAAACCCCAAAACCAGCGACGTAAAGACTTTCTACTTTCTTTTTCTTTTTTGGCAGAACCCGAGAAAATAGTCAAATGGCGCCAGTTGGTGTAGAATGAACCAGTTAATTCTACGGTACTTTTAAGAAAGCATTCGCGCTGCAGGATGAAATACGCATGATCATATGCATGACATCGTGACGAACTTGGGACGAGTCAAATTTAACACCAGTCATTCTGAGGGTATTCTAACTTGGTTAATGACAGCACCTGACACCTACATGTGTTAATTCCTGCATTCATCAGGACGATTTGAATGCGAAGGAGGGTCATGTGTTAATCTTGTCCCTACGTCTTGATATAGACAATTGCCCACTCTTCTGTTATGTAAGTCTTCAAATTCTTGGACTCATGCTGCAGAGGTAGTGTGCCATTGAGATTAATGCAACGGTGTTATTGCCCTGAACGTTAAAGTACTTGTGGCACGACTGCTTTGTTGCTGATTTGACAGGAAAGAACCACATTCATATCATGTGCATTGCTTTGTTGTATTTTTCTTGCTGACTTTTATTAAACGCCTGCCCACGAAGTAGGAAATGGGGTTATTGCGAGCAACAGCGTACGTCTGCCTTGTGTGTGTGTGTGTGTGTGTGTGTGTGTGTGTGTGTGTGTGTGTGTGTGTGTGTGTGTGTGTGTGTGTGTGTGTGTGTGTGTGTGTGTGTGTGTGTGTGTGTTTCTGTGTGTCTGTGTGTCGGCAAAGTATCTGATGAACTAGTCAACACCAAAGAAGCCTATATTTGTTTTGGTTTCCTTGCTCAGGGGTCAAGGTCTCAGGGCTTTGTTGAAATGCTACGTAAAACCAGCCTATGCCTACCATAGCCAAGGCAACACAAATGAGAAAACTAAGCTCAACAGGGGTCAAGGTCTCCGGGCTCCGTTGAAATGCTACCTAAAACCAGCCTATGCCTACCATAGGCAAGGCAACACTAAAGAGGCAACGAAGCTCAATTTAAGACATGAGGAGTTGCTTCCCTTCTTCCATATAGAAGGAATACTAAAGAGGCTGTGGGAGAGCCGCTAGGAATGGAAAATGTCTGGGCAGGGGCTTTTGCCTCGACTTGGCATTCTGATACTTGCTTCAACCATTATTTGGGGCGAAATGCAACAACCAAAGGGATATATCTTCTGGCAATACACAATCATCGGCATTTTGACCTCTTTTCACAGAACTGACCTCAAGCACAGGTATTTATTCGGGGGGGGGGGGGGGGGTTACGTCACGTATTTATGGTAAATGATGCGTTCACCGTATCTTTTCATACTGAAATTTTTGCACGCTAGGCTATGTTTTGGACCAGCATATCTACAAGATCGGTATGACTCATCAAAAGCGGTCGGTCGACGTCTATCCAGCAGAGGGGCCGAGCCACAGCTTCGGGAAAGAACAAGTACGCGATAAATTCCGCCAGTAAGCAACACTCAACGTCTCAAATTCGGGAGCCCTATGGTTATAGTGAGTCACTTTACGGGCATCAGGTATGCGTCGTGCGATACCGTTGAACTGCATTTATGAGTCTTTAATACAGGCTCAGACTACGACGGGAGAAAAAAGATTGTGTCCAAAGGTGTTGCTTTTATGATTTTCTGGGGTTATAATTACATTAACGGTAGTGCATTGAGAACTCGAATGTAGTATGATACTAGTATGTTTCCTTCTTGAGGGAATTTTGGGGGCGCGTGTCAGTAAACGATCCAAATCACATTGCAGTATAGGCCAGACAGCAGGTTAGCGCATTTTGCACCAAGCTGGTAGGATTTCAGAAAAAGTGATTGCGTGATGCGAATATTTTATAATAAACAATAACGCTATAAATGCCATGAAATCGAGGTCGACCTTGCGTAAAAAAAAAAAAAATAATGAGGGGAGGAGCGGGTAAGATGGCGTTGATGCTCTTTCACTTACACTTGAACCTGACACCAAACCTGAGGTCACTGAGGATAAGAACAAAGAGACTGGATATTTTCAGGCGTGATGGGAGGAACTTATCCTGGACGATTGGTAGTAAGTTGGTGTTGATGCTCTTTCACGTACGCTAGTCATCGAACCTGAGGTCACTGAGGAGACGAAGAGAAACTTTAAGGTGTGTGTGGGGGAGCGGGAAGATCAGTGATCAGATGGTCTTGAAGGTGACTGTGGTAGATCATCTGGTTGGTATTTGACGAGTTCACGGTGGATTGTTTCGTGCGTCATGTCCTTTTTATAATCCACCTATCTGCTGCCTGTCTTCCCTATCAATATCTGAATCTACCCCTTGTACGTCTTTGTAGTTGCTGCTCGGCCGGCCGTCAGCCAAAGAAATACATGTGCTTCGCCAAATCTTCTTGACATAAATCATGGCTTTATATCCTGTCATACGTCTGACAACATAATGCTGGGCAATGGACGGGGATTAACCTTGGTGAAATCTATCTGTCTGTTAGTCCTGACTTCAGACTGAATAATAACCCATGACAAAACGTGCTCACGCCCAAAAAGGTCTTAAGAATTACAAGTATGGCACCATTGGCACGAGCCTCAATCGGATATACCTTACCTGATACACGCGTCATGTCGTATATGGAAGGCTCTTTTCCACGTCGCGCCTATCGTGATCAAAGTCAGAGTGAATAGGGTTCGTGTCTCGGAACAATCACCCTTAACTATAGGGAACAATGCCAAGCACAACAGGACAAGATAAAAATATTGCTTCCATCACAGACAGGTGTCGAGCCGAATAGTACATGTCATGATCATTGTCTGGTTAAAGATTACAGGTTCAATTAAACGCAACTTTGTTAAGACAACAACACTTGTGTTGCGGCGCAGATAAAATGGTATAACGTATTACGCCTGTTTAACGTTGTGATGAGTTTTAAAAGAGGGGCAGCACTGGCGGGTATATCATATGCCAGCACTGACGTTCGATTTGGAGAGATAAACAGCAAGAAAATCTCTCTCTCTCTCTCTCTCTCTCTCTCTCTCTCGTGTTTCCTTTGAATTTCTTGCGCTTCTTTGTATCTTTGCATGTTTTTTTTTTTGTTTTTTTCTACTTTCTTATTAGATTACTCCCTTTGTGCCTGGTATACTTTTTTTTGTAATGTTAGCCTTTATTTTTTTAGTGTTCGTAGATTAGCAGGACAGCTTGTAAGATAGGCAGACCATGCCTACAAGTCTTTATCCTGAAATAAACGTTTCAGTCAGTCAGTCAGTCAGTCTCTCTCTCTCTCTCTCTCTCTCTCTCTCTCTCTCTCTCTCTCTCACACACACACACACACACACACACACACACACACACACACACACACACACACACACACACACACACACACACGAGAAAAAAGTGGGAGACGGCGGAGATCCTTATTTCTGGGTTTACATATTATTAAGACCATATCACCAGTCTGGGACAAAAATAAAATGTCTGGCGGCAGACCGGAGTGTGGTCGCTTTCTGACAATTTCCATCGAACAAAGTCACCCAAGTGTAAACACTTTATGGCACGCGAGACGTCGCTAAGCTGGGTGGAAAGACACTAAAACTGGCCATCCTTTCCGATGAGACGTCGGGGATGTCTATTTCAATGGTCACGTGGTATAAACATGGCAGCTGGTGTAGGGAAATTAGCCTCGCTCTGACCCCAGCGGTGACGTTCGATTCCCTTTGCGCGCGTCGGGTCACTTATGACGTCATAGGTATGAGTAATTGCTTACTGTGTCCTTGGGGGGGGGGGATGAGGGTGGGAGTTACTCGCGTAGTAATAAGGCATTCCGGAATCAGAACTTGGCCATGCAGCTTGATGAGAAACTAACAGCGACAGATCAGCATTGTTTATGCAACTTTCTGTTGGCTGTTTTTTGTTTTTGTTTGTTTGTTTGTTTGTTTGTTTTTGTTTTTGTTTTTTGTTGTCAAGAGAGAGAGAGAGAGAGAGAAGAGGGTGGGGGGGGGGTGCGGGGGGGTGTTTAACGTCTTTTCCACTACGTATGGGTAATATCAAAGACATTTTGCCCCGGACGGAATTCGAAAGTCCAACGCTCTACCATTCGGCGATCCCGGCTCCCAGAGAGAGAGAGAGAGAGAGAGAGAGAGAGAGAGAGAGAGAAGAAGAAGAAGAAGGAGAAACTCTCCAGTGTTTCCTAATTTTTGAACGTCGTTAGACAAACAACAACAATCAAACAACAACAACAACAACAACAAAACCGCTGCCCACACACGCTAGACGTTGAGGTCTAATATTATTCGTACACTATGAAGGTTATCTGAATCCCCCATCTCCAATCTCCCTCCCGGGCTATGAGCACACTGTGAATGGAGTTCAGGAAGCGAGTCCGCGACTTTCTGCTCGAGAGAGATGTGATCCCTATACCCTCCCCGCCCATCTTCCCCATGCGACGTATGTGGTGGAAAAGGACGTTAAACCCCTTAAAACACCCACCCCCACCCACCCCACCCTCCCCATGCGACAGAAAATGAGATAGATATCACAACAGTTTTTGCCTGATCTTATCCTGTCTATGTCATATTCTGGCAACATTTCTCTGGAGTTTTGTTGTTGATGTGTTTTTTTTGTTGTTTGTTTGTTTGTTTGTTTCTTTCTTTCTTTAATGAATTAATGACACCACAAATCTGCAAAATATCAAGTGGTAGATCATTGAACTGTTGGCCTCATCCGAATTTTGTTCGGAAATAAAATTAGAAAGCAGGAGTGTGATTTCATCAGGTAAATTAAAAGCTGCATTGCCAAGAAAATTAGTTTTCCTTATGAAAGGCATCTTATGCTGGCAAACACCCAAGAAAAAGAAAAAAGGAAAAAAAAAAGTGCAAAAGAAAAAAAAAATTCACAGAGCATCTCACTGATTTTTGCAAATAAGCGGATTTTAAATAGTTTTTCTTTTTTTTTTCTTTTTTCTTTTTTTTGAAACATGAGACTGGCTTTCTTTTCAGCAATTTCATTTCCTTTTTCATAAAATAGGACTCTGGTAACCTAATTGAAACTTGATCATACGCGCATGATCCTACATCATGGAGTATGTCGAGTGGTGGCGGTTCTCTCCCGGCTGCCTCCCCCCCCCTTCCCCCCCCCATCCCACACACACACACACACACACACACACACACACACACACACACACACGCACGCACGCACGCACGCACGCATACACACACACACACACACACACATTCTCTCTCTCTCTCTCTCTCTCTCTCTCTCTCTCTCTCTCTCTCTCTCTCTCTCTCTCTCTCTCTCCACGCCCTTCCTCTCCCTCCGACAGATTCATTCTGGAGTTGTTACGCCCACACAAAGTCATACAATCTAAAATTCCGAAAACAGAGAGAGAGAGAGAGAGAGAGACCTCGTGCAGTTGTGTTCTTTGGCCTGTCTGTCGGGCAGCCGCTATAACGGGCAGGATGTACTACCCAGCTCCATACACTCCGAGGCACTTCCCGTGTTAACGCTGAACGTACTCCCCCTTGCCTAAATCACACGCAGACTTATAATTTGTTTCATTACTGTGGTGTTGCCAGCTTGGGAGTGAGTCTGGCGTGTGGAGGGTACAGTACGTCTGGTTCAGAACAGAGGGTGTACATGCAGCTGCGTCATGACCAGCAACAGGGTCTACACTCTGACCCCCACGCCGTTCTGAATACGAAGGTGACAGTAAAAAGGATCGCGGTCAGAGAGATATGGCGTGTGACTGACAGGCTGAGTCAAATGCTTTACGTACACTTCGTATCACGTTGCGAAATAATGTATTTTTGATACGCTTCTACATGAGCTGTAACTTCTTTCTTTTTTTGTCAAAATGCTTTTCAGGCGTGGATTCCTGTTCAGAATGAGAAGACCTAAGGCCACCTACCCGAATGAGGAAAAATAGAGGTTTGGCGTAAGTATGGTCTTGCAGATTTTCTCAAGTTTCAAGAAAAAAAAATAAATGTCATAAATTGTTACAGCGCGTATTTTCGTGATTACTTGACAAGTTGAGATGTTAACTGAAACTGTTAGTCTAAAAAAATTTTCGCTCTCTGCGTTGGCAGGAAAATTTCAGGTTGAGGACATAAAACAGATACTGCATTTAATGACGTTCGCGACATTTCTAATGGACATGTGCATTTTCAATGATTCAAGATAATTAATTTTATTCCCTCTGCCTTTTGGGGTGGTGTGGGTGGGTGTTTCGGGGTTTAACGTCCTTTTCCACCACATACTGCCCTTTGACAGAAATGTCCAGCTCCAGTAGAAGCGCGTAGGTGCGTGTTCACTTGGAAGGGCAAAGTTCTAAGCGCTGTGTCGTCAACTACCAGTGCTATAAAAGGAATGAATGCGTGTTCCCTAATGAGCCTAGCATAAGCTTACAGTTTGTGATGCTCAAAATGTGTATTCAAATGTTTGTACTCTACAGTCAACCTGTTTAATACAAGGGGAGAGTTCGAGTATTTCAACAAAATCAACTACTCAAACGTGATGTCGGGCAAAGTACCCTGGTTTCCAAATGCTCGACTATAAATGTCACTGCCCACTCCACGGCTTATACTACTACTACTACATGACATCTGCACCAGCGACAACCACTCCCCAGACTTTGGGTCGTGCCCAGCAAGCAGAATTGAACACGTGTCTTCACGCTTATAGCGGACGTGAATTTCGGACATCACTCTCGTGGAAGCGGCCAGCCGAAGTTTTCCCCTCCCCCGCAACTTCGCTTGATGGGACAGATGAAGTCTACAAGTTGGTCTGACATTGCCAAGTCTTGTAGGGTCAGTTGATGTTTGTGATTACTCTTCACGGGCCACCAGCGGATCCAAGGAGACGTCGGGGCAATGATAACTCGTGAATCATGACTTTGCTTTTGTTATTTTTGTTTCTGTGTCGGCTTGGAATCGAACCCGAGTCTCTTGGTCCATGGTACGAAGTGCTAACCACTATACTATGGGGGGGGGGGGGGGGCGGTTGTTTATGACTTCTCGGTTCAAATGCTTTAGAAGGGCAACACACACACACACACACACACACACAAGGGTGTGACCAAACTGGCACGGCTGTGAGAGGAAGAAGAGGGGACAGCTAAAACTGATCCTCACCGCAAGAGGTAGGTGGCTGATATGAATATGAAGAAATAAAGAAAGAAATGTGTACTATGTGGGCGCTTTACCATATTTCTTCAATTGGCTCAAAGCGCCGTGATTTGAACCCAAGATGAACGCTCACGTGAATCGCACGCATTTTCTCACACACTGGACATGAACACATTACAATCTCGTGGTGCGAATGGTCAGCTCAGGTATTTAAGTTTCGGAATTCAGGATTGCATTTATTTTCAAGTTTTGTGGGCTGAACATTTCCAAAGCAGACGGGGAGGAAGCCGGAGTACCCGGAGAGAACCTTTCCAACGATCGACCCGAATTAACGGTGTCACGTACGAGAAGGAAAAAAAATTTTCACCCCGACTGGGACTCGAACCTGACCTCTCGCATTGGTGACAAAGTCTCGTAACCACTAGACCACCGACCGCCCATCACGCTGGATGCGCCCATGCACAACCATCCCTTTCCGCATCACCCACGCACTCGATATCTAGCGATCGGAGCCCGGGCTGACAGCCCCGTCCACAAATGGTCTGTGATCAAGCGGTCTGTCTGACAAACTGCCCTCAGGGAGGAGTAGTTAAGGTTGATTTTGCCTCCCAAAGTGGCAAGTGTATGAAAACGATAAATGAGAACTATCCGGAAATGCTTTGGCATAAATCATGGTTGTACTTTTTTTTTTTTTTTGGGGGGGGGGGGGGGTTGAGGGGTGGGAGTCTTTCCTGTCCGGGATGACGTTGGACAGTTTACTCAGCTTTGTAGGGAAAGTCGTCCGATGACGCCCTAAGTGCGAGATGTGTTGGGAGAAAAAGTTAAACTATCAAAGTTTTAGTTAACGTTTTTATTTCTTTTTCACGGTTCAAAAGCAGTGTAATGTTGAGCCTGGTCCTAGGAATCGAATCCAGCAATCGACAAGAGGGTCAGCTAAGTCAGTGAGCGATGAATTCCTCAATTTTGATGAATTTGAGGACGACGATGATGAGTGGGTGGGTGTTTCGGAGTTTAACGTCATCTTCCACCACGTACGGGACAACGACAAAAAGGCCAGCACAAATATTTCAGTGGCCCCAGCCGAGATTCGAACTCACGACCCGAGCATTGAAAGTCCATCGCTCTACCATTTGACGGGCCCCGGCTCCCCACGACGACGACGACGACGATGAAGGCAATAAGCAAGCTATTAAAAAGAAACAGATTGTCGGCCAAGTAAACAAAAAAAGCAACTAGTGAACCAACGAGTAGTCGTTTTAGCAGACAATTGAATACAATAATCAGTCCACTACCGGACAGTTAAATGCAAGAATTCCCAACAATTACTAAAGGCAGCCAGACTTATTTGGTCTTAATCAAGCAGCCAGTTTGCACCCCCAACTCCACTATCCCTCCAAAATAAAGATCACCTCAACTAGGGGCGGGGAGGGAGGGGTGGGGAGAGAAGGGGGGGGGGGGGGGGAAGGCAAGTCTCGATGTTAATCACAAAGTAATTCGTCTCAAATTAAACCCATTTCCCCGTCAATGGCAAGGCCCCTGATGCCAACACTTGACGATGTCCACTTGGCCGCACGTAGGCAGTCATGGGGGAGGATGAGACGGAGGCGTGGGTGGCAGTGTGACGGAAGATTAGTAGCCTCTTACGGCGTGTAGCGGCTTCAGGGCGCCCATCCCGCCACACACTGGTGTCAAGGGTTATCCAACCATCGCCTGGCCCGGGTCCTGGCCGTCGCTGCGTATCCCGGGAGATCTTCCCCTCGTCAAGTAAGCGTCTCCCCTTCCCCCGCACGGTACGCTGGAACAGGTTTTTGCGGTCATGTGAAAAAAGGGACTAAAAGCATAGAAAACTGATGGCGCTTAGGTATTTTTCCTCCTTACACTGCACTGGAACAAGAGTTCTACCTTCATCTGGAGAAACGGGAAAAGTGACTATGAAATTCACGTTGACTTGGTCGTTTTTCCCATACGGTACACTGGAATACGTTCTATCGTCTTCTGCAAAAAGGGCCTAAACGTTTATCAAATCAAATTATTCTGCCCTTTTTTCCCCCCAGATGGCAATAAGGTTGTATCGTAGGCATCGGTTGGGGCAGTTACTTAATAAAAGATGAGTGCATAGTGTCAATGATGATTGCAGACTGGTGAGAATTAGTTGACCTAATATCCCGTGATATAGAACCCGTCTCCCCGTACCACTGCTGCTAATCGCTAGGAGGTTTTGGAATAGGGTTAATGTGTCATTTTGAAGTTTCGATGAACGTCGATGACGACTGCAAGGGTATGAATAAGTAGATTTTTGTCTGAGGTGAACACATACTGTTCAAAGTTCCGAGGACAACACGGCCATTTGCACACAGCCATAACCACCATCGCCCCTTGTAAAAGTTCCAAACGAACCAAAAGAGAGAAGGAAAACACACACACACACACACACACACACACACACACACACACACACACACACACACACACACACACACACACGAATAATGCATAGTTCTTTCCTGAGTTTAAAAAAAAAGTATATGTAGAAAAAATCGCACACAGCCAAAGAAGTGTGATTATTGTATTGATTGTCTTACGTTGCAGCTTTTACAACAACAACAACAACAACAACAACAATAAAGAAAATTAGCGACGGACAAAATACGTACTTCACCGGTGTAATATATAAAACACCACAGCCGTATATATACAGCTACACAAGCATTGCACGAATAGAATCTAAGCCAAACAATAACACGAAAGGAGGCCCGTCACCCCCACCCCTGTCCACCCCTCCTCTTTCTCCTTTCAATAAAAAATCAGAACTATTTAGAGGGTTACAATTCGCGTCCTCAGATCAAACCAATGAAACTGACAGTTATGCCAAGGGAGAGAAGTGAAACTGACACGGCGGTTGCTTGCCCCTTCAAACAAAGGTCCCTGAGGGAGCATGTCATCATCAATTTCAATCTATAACGGGCTGTTTGCGTGTCTGCATTGTCTCCCTGTTTTTGCGCGGGACCACTCGCCCACGCAACACAACACGGCGGTGCCAGGTCGTCCTGTAGGACAGATGACTGCAGCCTGACCTGTGTTTGGCTGCAACGCCGGAGGCGGCGACGGGACGGTGGCCTTTCTGCCCGGATTATAACTGTGCGCGCAAAGAATGACACCACGGGACTTATTCATGAAGAGACTAAAGTCTAGACTAGTCTCAGACTTATTACGTCGGGACTGTCATTAGCGTGCATGTCATGTGCATGTCTGGAGACTTCCTTTACAGTCTCCGCTTATGCATCTCGTGCAAGGGTAGTTCCAGAACATTTGTTCGAAAGTGGACGGTGGTCATGATCTGTTACGCATGCCTCTCAGCCTCCATTCACACAGTTTCTGCTTCACGCGGAGAAGCACTATGCAGAATCCTTCGCAAAAATGTATATAGAGAAAGGCACACATTTTCTAACATAATTAACATGAAGCCCACTTTCGTCCTAGTCTGTCTCCATACATCAGACCCCTTTTTCATCGCATACTTATGAAAGCTATTGGTGATCGTGAAAAATATGACTACATGTAGTGCTTAAGTTGATTTGTTTCAGTGTTTCTGTGGGCGTGTTAGAAAAGATCGGAGTACGAAAACCCTGTAAACAAATCCAGGGGGGGGGGGGGGGGGGGGGGGTTGGGTTGGGATTTTAACGCCCTTTTCAACCACGTACGGGTGACATCAAAGACAGGGCAACGAGAAAAAGGCCAGCACAAATATTTGGCCCTAGCCGGGATTCGAACTCACGATCCGAGCATTGAAAGACCCAACGCTCTACCAGAATTTGAAGGTAATTACATGTGTCCCCCAAAAGGAAACTGCACTTGATGACCCGGTGGAGAGGGGTTAGCTGTTTTCCTTTCCCTTTGCCGAAGATATCAGGCTTCTTTACTTGGTCAATTTTGCCCTTGCAGACAACTATTGCCCCCTGGCACACGAAAGGACTGAAATCAGCCATTCTATACTTTGATTTCCTTCACAGAATTTCTGTTTGAACGACTTGTAATCGTCCAACGTCCCACGCAAATCGTTCAAGCAGAAAGGCCGTGTTTTTAGCAGGGGGATGTGATGCTAGAACCACAGAGTGCCGAGTAGGACGAAAGTGGACATGAAGGGGCGATATCTTAATGACGAGAAATGTTACTTGTATTCCGAACTGCGTTCTGAATCTGAGTTCCCTCTCTTTCTGCCACCGCTACCCTCCCTCGCGGCGCCACGCTGTAGGCGATATGTTAATGATTAGACGAGAAATGTAACATGTATTCCAAACTGGAGTCTGAATCCTTCAGTCTTCAGTTCCCCCTTCACCACCATCGCCCCCCTCCCTCGGGCCGCCGCCCCCACAGCAATCAGCCCACGTACCGATCCACAACACACACACACACACACACACACACACACACACTATAAGCAGGGGAGATCATTCAAAGAAACTGGACTTTTGCAGCGAGAATTACCTCCCACAAGGCAAATTCAAACCCCGCACATGGATGAGTTATTTATTTCTCGAGCTGCGAGCCCACGCCGACCCTTGATGATTTACTTGTGACGATCATTGCTCTAGCGGACTGTGAAGCGCTCAGCGCCACGCAGATCGATAACAAGGGGTCGGGTAAAGATCGGAGAACATCGGTCGGTATACATACTATGTACGCGCCATTTCTCCTGGCGCCCTCTGGCGACGCTGGAGCGTAACCACTAAGGGGAAAACATTCTTCTTGGGTGTTGCGTTAAGAATTATCGGAGGGTGTCTTAAACGGGTGTTCGTGACAGAGGTTGTGGCAAAAGCAAAATTAATAGTTGTTTGTGTGTGTGTTGTTTGTTTTGGTTCGTTTTGTTGTTGTTGCTGCTGTTTCTTTATTGGTGGTGGTGGTGTTTATGGGATGGGGCAGATTTCGCTGTGCGCAGCAGCAAGTTTCAGTGATAAAAAGCAAAGACTGTGATGTTTCTCCAGACAATACGTACTTTCGCGCACACAATGACGTAACGAAATCTGCGCCATAGACACCTTACATGCACACTATGCTGCTACGTTCTTTTTGATGGGAGTTGTGAGACGTGTGTGTGTGTGTGTGTGTGTGTGTGTGTGTGTGTGTGTGTGTGTGTGTGTGCGCGCGCGCGTTTGGATGTAATTGTGGCTATGTCCTAAACCACCTAGTTGAAGAGTTTTTTACTTTGAGATGAAATGGGAATTCACCTTTTCCGCGGTGAGTTTCACGAATTTTTCTCTAGCTGCATATTTTGAAGAGTTATCGCCGATTTCAAAAAAAAAATTGTTCAAATTCCTTCATTTTCTAGACTTTGGAAGTTGATCCAACTATACTGACTGTAGTCGTAGTACAGCTCTGTAGTTATGATAGATTTTGTGTTAAAAAAATTCCGAGGTAGGGGTGGTTTGTACATAAGGCCAAATATCTATGAAAATACTCCTGCAAATTACTCATCATCCCAGCATTTTTGTCAAGTGTGACAACTGCACAAATGACGGAAACTACAGCACTATTATAGCTTTAGCATTAAGAATAACAGAACTTTTAGACAAAGATACTTTTTTCAAGTTTCTGCGAGAAGCACCTGTCAAAAGTGTTCCAATTTTGCGATTTCATAAGTACAGTCCAAGGTATTCAAGCCCCCTAGATCTTCCAGATTTTATGTAAAAAATTAATTCAGTCAGGGAAGTTAGAAAAACAACAGGGAAATCACAAGACATGCACAAGCACCATCTGTCAGAAGAACAGCGTTAGGGTAATGTCAAATGTTAGATCACAGACAAAATATTCAAATATCGTCACTGTCTCCGACATTTCACCAGCCCACCTTCCAGATTTCATGTTTTGTTGTTGTTGTTGTTGTTGTTGTTGTTTTGTACAAGTAGGTATTGTGAAATCTTTGACACTTGTAGCTGCAGCAGCCATATGTTGCTTGATTTTGCTCTCGTCGAGATCACCTTTCTTTGTTGCCGCGGATGGAATAACATATCAGTTCTCTTTCTCACGTCAAGCAGATTGTTTCCTTTGCCTACGTAGTCTTTTCTCAAACTAATTTAGAATGTTTTGGATAATTATTTGGAATTATCCTCTCAATATAGCAAGAAGCCAAAATATTCGCAATGAAGGTGGGTGGGTGGGTGTTTGGGAGTTTAACGTCCTTTTCCACCACATACGGGTGATATCAAAGACGGGGCAACGATGAAAGAGCCAGCACAATATTTGGCCCCAGCCGGGGTTCCAACTCACGACCCGAGCACTGGAAGTCCAACGCTCTACCATTCGGCCACCCCGGCTCCCCCGCAATGAAGGTACATATTGGAAGGCTTCAAGAAAATGATGAAACAATATCAAGGGTCTGTTCTGTTCTCTTCTCTTTTGTTCTCTTCTGTTATCTTCTCTTCTCTTCTGCTGATATTAAGGTGGCTGAGAGTTAAACTCACAGAAAGTTGTTGGTTTGAAATCCCGTCATTGTAAAAAGTTTGTACAGATTTTTTTTTTTTAATCCAATATCCCCGTCTCTCAAATCACCTCGTTTGATCGTGACAGAGAGAAGGCGTTTGACCTCGCAGCACCCGTTGACACTCCTCCACGATTCACGCGCCGGACAACATGTTTCTCTTGCGCGTGCTTCTTTTTCCCTCTGTTTGCCCAAATTACTTGATTAAAACGATTGTAAATAAGGTGCACCATCTTCCGTCAACTTTAGATAAGAACCACGTCACGAGATGAAGACGTCAGTCGTCGGTTGACTGGGTTCTTTGTTTGTTTCTTTGATTGCCTGTGCTTTCTTTGCTTGTTTTGAATTCTCCACAAAATTGCCCACTTTAAGAACGTCATTGCACATTGTTCACTGACGCACACAAGGACATCAGCTGGGTATTTTGCCCGCCTTCTACCACTGATAAGTTTCTTCCTGTTACAAAACTGTGCATGGCCTTGTAATTATTGTCATTATATATTATCTGTGAAAACCCTCCGGTGTGTCTGGTCAGAGGGATTTCGGGTTCGAATTTCTGCCTTAGTCTAAGTTTTCCACACCTCCCAAAATCAAGCCATCAAATCGCAATTTGAGCTGTAATCCGTACCCGCTAACTGTTGTCTATGTCATGGAATAAGTTTAAGTGAACAAAATTATGGGCTTAGTCACCGTTTATGTAGTTACGGGCTTTGGATTTTTTGGATAGGGGTACTCTTTCACAGTCGTCACTCCAGCCCCTCTCTCTCTCTCTCTCTCTCTCTCTCACACACACACACACACACACACACACACACACACACACACACACACACACACACACACACACACACACACACACTGAAATAAATTTATATAGTTAATGCTTTTGTTTGTCTTTTTTTCTCTTTTTTTTCCTCCCCCCTCCCCCTTTTTTGATGTTGTCTTTTTTTCAATACCCTTTAATGTAGAATAGCAGGACAGCATGTAAGACAGTGCTCCGTCCTGAATTTAAAAAAAAAAGTTTCATCAGCATCATCATCATCATCTCTCTCTCTCTCTCTCTCTCTCTCTCTCTCACACACACACACACACACACACACACACACACACACACACACACACACACACACACACACACACACACACACACACACACACACACATACAACTGAAACTGAAGCAAAATGTCAACACACGGTAACTTTATTTGTTTGCAAGTCCGGCGCATTGTTTGGTTGGTTGGTTGGTTAGTTGGTTGGTTGGTTAGTTGGTTGGTTGGTTAGGGCTGTTTGTTTGTTTGTTTGTTTGTTTGTTTGTTTGTTTGTTTGTTTGAGGGCATTTCTAAAGGAAACAATCTGCACCATACGACTTTGTCATCCCATGAGTGAGCGTAGAATAAAAAACAAATGTGACTTTATTAACATCAAAATACGTGAAAGTTGTTGACCGCGCGTGTGTGGCCAAGGCTTTTTGCACGTGCAGCAAACAGTTATACCAAGGGCACAATTGTTTTGTTTCTACTCAGTGCTTGTCAGGTAAACAGAAGCCCTCCATTTTTCTCATTAAACTGTGTTCCGGATCGGGAAAACCATCTAGGAGCAACGACATTGAAGCCAAACACATTGTTTGCTACAATTACCGGTGACAACAATTTGAAACGTGGGATCATTATGACGTGAAAGAAGTGTCGGTATTTTTATCTTTTCCCAAACTTTTGTTGTTTTGTTTGGTTTTTATTCGGAAGGACGCTTCACCCCTTTCCGCACTAAGACAACCCTAATATGTCAGAACCGCATAGAAACCGCATAGAAAGAAAAAAACCGTACTCAAAGGTAATCAGCTTCAACAAAAACCTTTTCTAAGGGAGTAGTTTCATCTATACCCATATTTTGAACATACTGATTAAAAAAATGAATTTTTGTTTTTGTTTTTATTTTGTTTTTGTTGTTGTTGTTGTTTTGTTGTTTTTGTTTTGTTTTGTTTTTGGGTTGGTGTGTGTGTGTGTGTGTGTGTGTGTGTGTGTGTGTGTGTGTGTGTGTGTGTGTGTGTGTGTGTGTGTGTGTGTGTGTGTGTGTGTGTGTGTGTTTTGTTTATTGAGGGAGGGGGGGTGTTAAGATAAGATAAGATAAACTTTACTCATCCCAAGAAATTGGGAAATTGTATGGTCCAGGCTCTTATAGTCATTATTACATTAAAAAAAAGCAAAAGTCAAAAATCTTCATCTCATCTTATCAAATGTCACATTAAAAACATTGCATTATATCACTCATCATACATATCACATCAATAACATCACATCACATATATAAATAGATATAAGACAGACACATAAAAGACAGAATAAAAGAGCACTTCATGTCGTATTTCGAGTCACGACTGTTGTTGTTGTTGTTGTTGTTGTTGTTGTTGGGGGGGGGGGGGGGATTTGCTGATTTCCTTTTGTTCCGGTTGTTGTTGTTTTGTCTGTTTGGTCGGTTGGTTGGTTTTTGTTGTTGTTTTTGTTGTTGTCGTTGTTGTTGTTGTTGTTGTTGTTTTCTCATTTTTTTCTTTTTTAAAGTCTTGTTTGATGTTTGTTATGATGTAAATACATCCACGTATCTAGAGATGGATGCGTGTGCTGAAATAACTGTGTATGTTTGTAAGTCCCAAAGGTAAGGAACGTTTGTTCTATACATGCCAGATATGCAACAACAACAACAACAACAAACGAAAAAAAAAAAAACTTTTTAAGGGAGTAGTTAGTTTCATCTATACCCATATTTCGAACATACAGAAAAAAAAGAAGATTTTTTTCTTTCTGACTGTTACGACTGTAGGAGCGCAGCAAAGAGGATTGGAGTCTTGTTACGACTAAGGCCGTAGTTCGAGTAGAATGAGTAAAAAAATACATCGGTTCTGATAGGTTATGTGATTCTTTGCGTGGTTTCCTGTTTTTGCGTACTGCACAAATACCTCGGCAGTGTCGGGTTCTAGATTCTGAACCTGCGTATCAGTTTCAGGATTTTTATAACGCGTATGCACATATATGGGCAGAGCACGTGTCTCGATGCACGCAAACTCATTGTCGCCCAACACTGAATTTTTTTTTCAAACTAATCACTTTTTTTTTTGGGGGGGGGGGGAGTGTTTGGGGGTTTTTCCAAAGAAAGCTGAAACTGGAAACAAAAATCGGCTTTTCTTTATACTGCGCATTCAAAATTTAATCACCCCTTCCGTTCTGGTACTATTTCCTCCAAGGAAGCTAAAACTTTGGGAACTTTCTAAATGAAACCACTTTTTCCCTTCTGTTCTTATGTTAGCACAGGATGCTCAAACTATTAACAAAACTAATCTCCTTCTTTTTCTTTTTTTTTTCTTTTTTTTTTCACGTTTCCGGCATTTAAGAACAAAAACAACAACAAATACATGAGGGATGACATCCAAATATCATTCAAAAGAGTTCGGAAAGTAACCAGAATTATTTTCAGTCTCCGAAAACGCAACTGGTTACTGCGTGGAAAATCTGTAACGGTTTCACACCCAAAAAAAAAAAATTCTCCACAGTCCCATGCTCGGGTCGTGAGTTCGAATCCAGGCTGGGGCCAAATATTTGTGCTGGCCTTTTTCTCATCGTCCCGTCTTTGGTATCACCCATACGTGGTGGAAAAGGACGTTAAGTTTCCAAACACCCACCCACCCACTCCTCCATAGTCACACACACACACACACACACACACACACACACAAGACACACACAACATCCCCTGCTCGCCTCACGTAGAAAGTCTGCCACGGGTTCATCGAAAGTCCTAAGTCTGACTTCCCTCCGAAAGAGAACCCGCCAAGACACATAAAACGGAACCCTTTCAGAAAAGGCTCTGAAGCAGAAAACCAGAAATCGCCCTTTCGTCAGCTGAACTCGACGCGCGAGTGCTCTGCCCCTGGATTCTATAAATAATTTCCCAAACTGCTTCCTCCCACGCGGCCAATCAGCACCGGGCCCCCAGGAATACCTTGCCGGGCCCACTATAGGATACCCTCAATTTATGCAAGAGTGATTAGCTTTAAAGATTTCTGGCCCGATGTCAATGTAGCAGAAAAAGTGCTTAGTGCCTTTTTAGGCTCGCGACATGGGATATGTTCGGTGTAGGTTCGATCGCCGCTGTGCAGCTGAGAACGGCGACTCTATCTTGGTGCCATGGACGGAGGGACGAGAAATACGGGCCTCAGAAATGACGTAGAAGAGGCAGAGTTGTTTGTGGGTCCGGGGGGAGGGGGGGGGCGGATGGGAGGGGATGGGGGGGGGGGGGGTCGCCATTATGTATCGGGTTTGATTTTTCGGGTCTAATCTCTGATCGACTGTCTGCAAGACTGAACTCTTTGACCGCCATAGCCTGCCCCTTTTCAGGTTTACCATGGGCGCGGATTTTGAAGGTTCGACAGAAACCAAATTTTGACGGATTTGTTTGATTCTTTTGGGGAACGACCTGGTTTACTGTTTACCTGTTTTACTTGAAGAAGAAAAAAAAACTGACAAAAGCTTATTTTGCAACGTGAAAATTTAATTTCATGTAGAAGTGTTCTCTCACACCTTAAACTCCACGTCCTTGATGTAAATTTTTTAAATGAAAGTAGAATACGATCGCAGGCCGCCGACTGGCGAGATAATACTTTGGTTGGAGACTAAATTTTCTTGCAGCACCTGTTCCTCACAACTGGGGAGAAAAACCCAAAGTCCAGTCTGGTACACTTAGGTCGTCCTCGTCCACCAGATAGTATCCACAAGATGACCTCAGTAAGTACAAGAGTCTTATCCAACAATAGCTGACGGCCAAGCCGGCTAACCAGCTCTTCTGTCGGTCTGGAATTAGTCTGGAACTCTGAACAAAGTTTTCACCAACGTCGTTTGTAAAGGTCTGCAGACTGAATTTTTTCTAATATCTAAAACTCTGCACAAATTTTCCACCAAAATCGCTGCGTTGCTGATTTTGATTTTCACACGGAATTTTACTTTATATGTCAAACATACTCTAAGGCAGAGAAAAATCAGCTTCACTCGTCCTTTCAAATGACTATTGTGCGCGTGAAGCATGCAAAATAAGCTTAAGAAAAAATGTGTGAATTCTCTCTCTCTCTCTCTCTCTCTCTCTCTCACACACACACACACACACACACACACACACACACACACACACACACACACACACAGATAAAAACTAGCGGTGTAGACCTTTAAGCTGGAAATCCTTCCTTGCAGGCTGTGCGTGGGTGGGAGTGAAGAGTGACTCGCTTCCAGACCTACAAATTAAATCACAAAATGCCCCCAAACGAGCGATGCAGATCTACAGGAGCTCTAGGAGATAAAAAGTCGAGAAAGGGAATCAATTGTACAAGTCTAAATTGCACGCCTGCAACGCTGGAGGCGCGTGGTAAAGGCTGCTCGATTCAGAATTGGCAAACTTACGCTCAAGTCACACTTCACGATCGCTCGATCCAATTTCCGAACGCTTCCGGGTCCAGTCGGATGGGAAAGTTAGCCCAAGAAATGTAGATGAATTGTCTATCCCAAAGAAGGAGAATTCCTTTCCAGTTTTGGAGGAGACGGCATAACCGTAGTGGTAGAGCGTTGGGCCTTCAATGATCGGGTCTTGAGTTTGATTCCCAGCTGGGGACAAATATTTATGCTGGTATTTTTTTTCTCTCGTGTCCGGTCCTTCATATCATCCATACTTGCTGGAAAAGCACGTTAAGCTCCCAAACACCCACCCATCCTGATTTCCAGATTTGGTCTCAATGGTCGGTTAGGTGTGACTTCAAGTTCACGATGGGTTCGAACATTTACCA
This sequence comes from Batillaria attramentaria, assembly GCA_018292915.2. Lineage (NCBI taxonomy): Eukaryota > Metazoa > Mollusca > Gastropoda > Batillariidae > Batillaria > Batillaria attramentaria. Next base: position 172,844 of record JACVVK020000677.1, on the reverse strand, counting down.
TCATGGTAAAATTTCCAACCGTGTATCTTTTAAAATGCAGCGCAAAAAGTCAGGAAATCATCAGTACTCATCAGTACTCTATTCGCTCTCTAAAGCCCTCTAAATGACAAGAGTGCAGTTAAAGAACAATTCAGAGAGGTTTAGACAAGAGATTTTTTTTTAGGGTTTTTTTTTTTACCAGCCGCGTTCAGCCCTAAATAACTAACTAACTAACTTTGTTGTTACCAGTGCCTTATTCATTACTGCATGCTTATGAGGAGGTGTGGGGTGGGAGTCTTTCAACTCTCATCTTCTACAATTCAATACATGCAACAACAAAAACGAACAAGTCTAGACGCATTGCAAATCTCCCGTACAGCGCGTCCACATCTACAAATCTGACCTTTTCCTCAACATATACAATTACTTTTGCTCAGAAAATTCGCTGACTGAATTAATTACATCTTCACTGCCACCCACGCTGTCCACATTTACACAGTAAGCGAAAGTGAGCCAGTATTTTTGTGTCAAAAGCGCTCCTTAATTTTGTAAATCGAGTTTTTTTGGGGGGTTTCCGGCATTGAAAGTTAGACAGCTAAAGAAGTTATTGGAGTTGTAAAACGATTACGGAGACATTGGGAGGCACTATAACAATGAATTTAATACAGCCTGGGTGCGATGGCTGCGTTTAATTTCTCAACTACAATTACGCTCAAGATCTTCTTCTTCTTCTTCTTCTTCGTCATCATCGTCTTCTTCGTCTTCTTCTTTGTCGTCTTCTTCTTCTTCTTTTTTTTCTTCTTTGTCTTTGTCTTCGTCTTCTTCTTCTTTGTCTTCGTCTTCGTCTTTTTTTTTTCTTTGTCTTCTTCTTCTTCTCCTTTGTCTTCTTCTTCTTCTCTCATTTTTCTTCTTTTTTTTTTCCTTCTTCTTCTTCATCTTCTTCTTTGTCTTCGTCTTTGTCTTCTTCTTCTTTGACTCCGTCTTCTTCTTCGTCTTATTCTTCGTCGTTTTTTTTTTTTGTTTTTGTTTTTTTTCGTCTTCTTCTTCGTCGTCTTCTTCTTTTTGTCTCATTTTTCTTCTTTTTAAATGGCTTCCCCCCTTTTTTTTTTCCTTCTTATTTCTTAATTTCTTTTCTTTTTTTCATGAACACTTCGGGCCCTATTGCGAAACCAGGTTTCATGCACAATAAGCATCAGCATGTCAAAGAAATCTGGTCTGACGCCAAGAGAGACATAGATGGCGTGAACATGTGGGGGCGGACGATATCTTTTTAAACAGGGTTAATCACACAGATATTGCAAACAGATACCGGCCACTTTCGGGGATATTGAGGGCTTAGCCACCTCGTTAGCTCCTGACGAATTGATTTCTGGTGGTGTTCTGGTTGTATCGGTAAACATGCAGTTGGTCAGATATCGGGGAAACGTTTGTAGACGCTTTTTTTTTTGTTTTTGTTTTTTTTGTTTTTTGTTCACTGTCCTTGTCTTTGATTTGGACATTTCAGTTTCTTTTCTTTTTGTCCTTTGAAGGAAACTTGGTTTGTACTATCTGACACATGAAACAATTATCCAACAATACACATTTGTGATAAGTCAGTAGTTAACCCTTTTTACATTGACACAGCCACCATACCTCTGGCATAACGTCATAAAGATAAACGTACTCAACGGTAACCAACGTGAAAACAGGTCGTTTCTAAGGGAGTTGTTTCATATTTCGAACATACGAATAGAAAATGAATTTCTCTCTGACTGTTACGACTATAGGAGTGCAGCAAAAAGAACTGAAATCTTCTTACTACTATAGTCGTACCTCGTGATGTGTGTGTGTGTGTGTGTGTGTGTGTGTGTGTGTGTGTGTGTGCGTGTGCGTGTGTGTGTGTGTGTGTGTGTGTGTGTGTGTGTGCAAACATTTATACGAATTCACATTTATACGATTAATTAAAATTTCCCAGTACAACTGGTAACATGATATGCTTTCGCATCGCCCACATACGCCTGCCGATTTTCTGTCTGTTAAAGTCGCTATTTCCATGTTTACCCAGACCTCAAAGAAACCAACTTTATAATTATGTCTTGGAACAGTTTCGCTTGTGAGTGCGCCTTTTGCCCTATTTTAACATTAGTAGAGCTCGTAATGTGTTACACAAATCGGGCGGGCGATCGAAAATTCAGATTCTCCTAATGAGCGGTTGACCTGGCTGACCGACAAGCCTCTCGCTGAGTCCTTGTGTCAGCCGCGCCGTTGCATACCTCGTGTTGGCTCAGTGTCAGCCTTTGGGATGCTGTCACTGTGCAGGTGTCTAAGTGCTGTGATGCTAGACACCACCATAACAGCTAGGAACGATCTGTGAACATAAATATGTTAAAGACTGGGCCTTTAAACTATTGACCCAACTGCCGGGTTCCCCAACCGTACGAAGCTGAATGGGGGGTAAAGCCGATTATTCTCTGACTTTTACCGCACTCCCGCAATGTAAAACACGTTCCTTGCGGAGGAATAGTGGCGTAAACACGTCTGCGCGGAGAATGACCCGTACCTCAGTACCGTGCAAAGTGTTCAAACCTCGCCCCACAGAAATTCATCGCCTGGGTAGACACGGGCTATATTCTGCGTAATGTGGTCAGGTGTTCTTCGGTGCAAAAACTACTTTTGTTCCAGTAATTGAAATTTTCAGCCGTTTGCACGATTACAATGTCTTTTTTTAATCTTAAGAAATTAAAAGCATTGCTTCTACCAGATGAGACTTGACACAAAACAGCCAAGGAAGTTCTTAAATTCTAAGGGTTCGCCGTGTATTTACGTTGTATTTAATTGTAGTTGCGTGGTTGAAAAGAATCTAGGACATTTTTTTTGTAATTTGGGGCGGTCGGTGGTGTGGAGGCAACGTTTTCCTGCCACCAGTCCGAGAGGTTGAGGTTCGAGTCCAGCACTGTTCATTTGGGTCGGCCGTTGGGGGCTCTCTCCGAGTACTCCCCCTCTGCTTTGGAAATGTTCAGCCCACAAAATTTCAAAATAAATGCAATTCTTAAATTCTGGAACCCAAATTGCTGAGATGGCCACTCGCTCCACGTGACTGTAATGTGTTGATATCCGGTGTGTGAGAGAATGCGAGAAGAACAAGATCTCTAAAAAAAGTAACTTCGCATCATTTACCAAACAGTTTCTCTCTCTCTCCCCCCCCCCCCCCCCCATCAAATGTCATGATTTGGAAGTTTCATGATATTATCTATAACGAAATTCAGTTTAGAAGAGAATGCACCTGATGACGCCTGCTACAGTATACTGGCAGGACTTGGTCAGACATGTATGCATAAATTTAGTCAGAATGTACTTGAACCTTCAATGTTTAGTCTTCGCCTACTCACCGGAACGGAGATGGCCGCTTTTACGATTAGTCTTCCACCCGCCACCTCCCCCCCTCCCCTCCACACACACACACACACACACACACACACACACACACACACACACACACACACACACACACACACACACACACACACACACCGCCCATCCGTTCTCAAGGGGAGCCGCGGTGGCCGAACGGTAGAGCGTTGGACTTCTAATGCTCCCGGTCGTGAGTTCGTATCCCGGCTGGGGCCAAATATTTGTACTGGCTTCTTCATCGTTGCCCCGTCTTTGATATCACCCGTATGTGGTGGAAAAGGACGTCAAACCCCCCAAACACCCACCCTCCCACCCCACCCGTTCTCAACTGAAACTCCTATAAGCATGCCCAAAAATATTCGCCAATCCCCCCCCCCCCCAAAAAAAAAAAAAAAAAGAGAGAAAAAAGTCAAAGCTGTCAGAGCACTCTCCAAATATAGACCACGGTTTCGCAACACGTATTCGACATTTTTGAACTTGCTCGTAAAAAAAAAAAAGGCAGACATCCCAAACTTCCACTCGTTGGGCCTTTATTTGTCGCAAGGTGCATGGGTAGAAATCTACACATCAATCCAAGTTTAGAGCCAAGGAACTGTCCGGAGAGAGGGTCCGAGGATTGGAAATAGCCGTCTATGGGACGAGGCGGGAGGGGAGGGGAGGGGAGGGGGAGGGGGAGGCGTGAGTCATAAGATGGATTGGACTGGGGGCTACAGTTATTGCTGCGGGCCGCCAGGGTAAGTAAAGATCAGGCTCCGATTCTAGCTGGTGGTGCAGCCGATATAGGACGATGTAGTTCCGAGATCTGGAAAGAGAGAGAACGTAAGATTGGAGTGGGGGGGGGGTCAGGGGGAGGGGGGATTTAAAGAATAAAAGTAATGTTCGGTAAGGAAAGCTCACAAAAATCTATGTCCACACCCAGTAGCTTTTTACTGATTTCAAAGACACTATACAGTCCCCCCCCCCCCTGCCCAACTATAGTACCCCCCCCCCAGCCCCGCCAATATAGTACCCCCTCCCCCCTAAAAAACAAACAAACAAACCACTTTAACGGCCATTGCAGAAGACGTACATAGACATAGGTCAGGGTGAGAAGGACTAAGCGGGGGAGAGGGGGGAGGAGGGGTTGGAGTCTAAAATAGTACAGGAATTGAACAGATCTGGTCGTTTTAATAGAAAGTGTATTTACAAAACCAACTACTGGTGGCTGCATGGTACGACTGAAAAAACTTAACTTCCTGAGTTTTCTACGTCATATCCGTAGCCGTGGAATACATAGGTCTTTACCGTGCAGTTTTTTCTTTCTTTCTTTCTTGTTTGTTTGTTTGTTTGTTAGTTTGTTTGTTTGTTAGTTTGTTTGTTTGTTTGTTTGTTTGTTTGTTTGTTTGTTTGTTTGTTTGTTTGTTTGTTTTGATTTGTTTTTTTCTTTTGTTCATAACTTTTAAGCAGATAAAGGTCATGTTTGTTTCCGAATCTTATCAGCTTTAGAAGTGGCAAAATACCCCGGGCATGACTTGTATCAGTATATTTTGCTGTAATTATCTTTGCACATAAAGGAGCTCTTCATAAATAGTGAGACCAACGGTTTACCACTAATTACCAAAATAACACTGTGCTTGCACGTCACATTGCTTTCGAGGAAGCATAAATGCTCTGTATGCAATAATTTGAACCACAGGACCATTGGCATTCTGACCTAGGGCAAGACCAATGGATGCATTTATTGAATTATTACAACACCAGAAGCCGTCCGCTTTCCCAGTCAATGGGACGTAAGGCACAGACTACCGCCCAGACAAATCAACCACCTGATACTACAAGACGCGGCGCCATGGTCTTCTGCGTGAAAGAGAGCAGAAAGTAATCTTCTACTACGACCGATGGAACAGGAGCTGGCGTTGGGCTATGGAGCGGAGTTATAGTGGGTTTCCAGTAGGGAAGGGGTGGTTTAAGGACGAAGGGAATGAAAACGCATTCGGGAATTTCAACATGATAAAGCTTACCAATCATTTTTAACAATTTGTTTGACATTTATTCACGTGGTCTATCCTGTTGCATCTGTAATTCGCATAAAGTTGTTAACAATCACTTGGAGGTGACAAGGGTTTATCACCACTCCCACTGACACCATATCCTCCTCCCCCCCCCCCCCCACCAAAAACAAAGAAAGAAAATGAGTGTGTGCAGGGTTGGTATGTTGGGACTGGTTTATTTTGAAAGTGAAGAAGTGGAGGTAACTCTGGGACCAGGCTGCTGCTGCGGAGGTGCTTGTGATGGTGCGTCTCTAATATCTGTCTTATCAGCTTAGTTTATGTAATGATTATGATCGCATTTGTTTCTAAAATGCAATACATGACTGCAGTTTTATGTCTTTAAAAAAACAACAGAAAACCTATTTGTGTATCGCTGCAACCAGATTCCCCACGTCTACGCCAAGAAAGTGTTTGATTTGAGTTGATCTGAGTTGAGTTGAAATGAATTGAATTCAGTCGAACTGACTGGACTAAAGTGAACTTGAAGATCGCCATTGTCTGTCAATGCCTTGGTTCATGAGTTAGGGAGGAGGTGGACCTGTAAGGGGTAGAAAGGGCTTCTCTCGGAAAGATCTAAGAGGAGAAGGGGTGGGTCACTATGGTGGGAGGGGCGGTGGGAGGTGGAGGATGGAGGAGAGAAGAGGGGTGGGAAGGCGGCCTCTGATGACTCATCCTCGCTGGAAACGTACCAGTGTTCCTGATTAATTGCCGCAGAATATAAGTAAACTGGAATTGCACCCAGACTGGCCATTTGCTTCTAAAATAACACTACGTGAAAAGCGTTGGGACGGCGGTCTAGTCCCGCGCATGACGCATCCGAAAGGGGGGGGGGGGAGTGGAGGGGGGTATAGATGAGGGAGTAAGATGCCATGTTTGATGGATGAATCGAAGAGAAGTAAGTCGTGGATATTTCGGCTCGTGTAGGCGGATTCTACGATCACGAAGTGTAGATAGAACCAAAAGTTCGTCATCATTGGAAACATTACATACTGTATCTCTGAACAGCCCGGTGTCACAGGATATTTCGGAACCGGGACGAATGAGAACCATTCCGATTTATCCTGGCCCTGGTGGCAGGATTTTTCGGAACCATTCCGATTTATCCTGACTCTAGTGACAGGATATTTGAAAACCACCAGCATATTTCGGAACCGTCTAGAAGATCATTAGCCGACATGAATTTTGTCTGTCAGGTGCGGGATAAATGGGAATGGTTCCGAAATATCCTAGGATTTTTGGGGACCGGTTCCGATTATCCTGGTTCCGAAATATTCTACGACACCGGCCTATCCCGACCACCCCCTGCCCGCTATATGATAAGACTTGTTAACAAGAAGAACAAGCCATTGCACACCAGTGGGAGCCACTTCAAGCCACTACTACGCAAGACGTGGGTCTTCCCGGCTACGTCCGAGACCGCTGCAGATTGCATTATAGTAGTTTGATGCGGCTGCGTGTGATCTGGAGATTTCAAGTAAAATTGCGATTTTTGCACGGGCTTAGAAGAGATAATAGGAAGCTTTGTCTCAACTCCCCTCCCCCCCCCCCCCCCCCCACACACACACACACTTAGTTTTCCCCCTGTCATAAACTTTTGTTGGTGTGGTACAAATGATGGTTATGATCACAAATCGATCATTACAAAAAAATGAAACCTTTTATATTTTTCAGATATTGCTATCTTGTAACCAATATTAACTTAGTCGATAAATGAACGACCACCTGTAGCAATGGATACCATAAAAACGTCTTCAAGTTTTCTTTAAACAAAGATGACTAGATCTAGCAGATCCCAACACAGAAAAAAAATGATAGGAAAGAGGAAAGGGGAGGGGGTGGGGGGGGGAGACTAATGAAATGAAATGAAACTTTATTTGTCAACGGTAAAAGACAACTGAAAGGAAGCAAGACTGGTAAAGCCCCCCCCCCCCCCACACACACACACACACACACACCGCACCCCCTACCTTCCACCCCAAGAGTGGCCGTATCACCCAGTATATCTCTCACAATTGCATGGTGTAATGGAAATGCGATTTGGGTCCTCTGAAAAGGGGTCCAAGTTGTGTAGTGGCCACGCAGTGCGGACAGCTGCTTCGGTCTGGGCGACATCTTCAGCACACCATCAGCCATACCTGAAGGTGGCACGGCTGTGGCACCCAAACAATACGAAAGCACCACAGTAAAAGTGGCTTCGCATGTTGGGAATGACGTTATCACTGCAAGGCCACAGAGTCTCGAACTTCGAAAGAACCCGCCACCCTTTGCTTTCCGTTTGCCTACTAGTGTTATACACTACGTACTTTGAGTGTTATCCACATTTCCTACAACTCATTCACAAGCGGTGCGAGTACGCACGGTGCTGGGATCGGTCCAAAGCGAGGGGAGAGAGAGAGAGAGAGAAGGGGGGAGGGGGGGGGGGCACGGGGGGGGGGAGGGTCTAGACGTGGCACTACTGGTCAGCGCTTGGTACAGACGATGCCAGATCGGAAGTCAACTTGGGAAGATGTAATTATGTCTGTTCTGGGCAAGAATGCCAATACGGCACAACTGCTGGGTGAGGAGTCTAGTACCAGGGCACCGGAAATAAATGAAGACACTGGCAGATGCCTCATTGTTTGAATTATTATTGAACCGTCCAGAACCTTTATCGCCCATTAGAGTTGATGAATTTTTGTTTTCCTTTAGACTCACAATTTGGTTCAGCAAGGTAAATAAAACGTTTGTTTAAAGGTGACCCTCCATCACGAAATGAGTCTTTTTGTACTGTTGTTTTTTGTTTGTTCACGTTACAAGACGACTCATTTCGTGGTGGAGGGTCACGTCTTTAATTATTTTAAGCGGCTTTTGCCACCATTTTCATGAGCTGTTTTCGTGGTCTCTATCATCACGCCACTTAGACACCTGGACAGTGACAGCGTCTGTAATGCTGACACTGAGCCAGCACAAGCCTACGCGATGACGCGGCGACCACACTGAGCGCTAGAGTAGTGTAACAACAGTCAAAGAATTTGAATGTTTGACCGTTCCCGCAAAGTGTAAACAACAGTGTCACATCGCGTTGAGAGCTGTACTAATTGTCAAGAGTATTTTGAGCGTACGTCAAAACTGTCCAAAAACATGTTGCCTTAGCAAAGATGGAATTAGCCCGTTTAAATACACCATACAACCAGTCACAACATTAGTATATGACTGAAATCGTCAGAACAACATTCGACAGAATAAGACAGAAATACGCGAAGAAATGATGATGAGGGTGACGGTGTGATGCTGTCATGGAGATCCATTTGTATTTTTGAGCTGCTCAAAAGAGTCGCAATCCGTTTGTGCGGTAAGTATTTACATGTGTGTGTGTGTTAGGATGGACAACGTCCATGTGTAACTGTAATTGCTATGGTATGAATTGTTCCGGCACAAGTCCTCATTAATGTTCTTTGTCCAGGGAAAATGGTCCCGTGGTTAAAATCCGGGTTACAATATTTTTTGGAATGGCAAATGTCCAAAACCCCGGCAGAATGGGAGTTTTATCTGTCGTTTGAAATACAGGAACATAACGAGCCACTTAAAGTGCATAGCAAGAATGTGGCAAGGGTGTGTGTGTGTGAAATGCCTGGTTATTCCCATAGACTCAACAGTTAACCGTTGTTATTTTGACTCCCATGCCCACCTGTGCAACAAGAAATCGTCGGTGAAAAGGCACTCCTTGTATGATATTCATGCTATGTGGGCACACCGCTGTCAAAACGGCCTTCTTATTCCACAATCAACCCAAACCCGTTCATTTCAAGCTCTATTCTCAAACATCAAAGACCCATGATAAGCTCGAAGAAAAGGTCATTGAATGTTATGAACTTATGACTCTAATTAAAATGCTCAGAGAGTTTTTCCTCGGTCTCATAACCATTCCTCACATTCTTCACCATTCTTTACAACAACGTATGTTTGTGATATGAAAGTCTTTCAGAAAGAAAACAAAAAAAAAAGAGAAAACAAAAAGTGCTTAAGTTCTTCTTGGCAACTGTAGAAACAAATTTGAAAACCAAACAGTAACAGAATGTCTTTGATCGGTACCGCACACTGAGAGATTGCATAGCTTCAGAGTTTGTTTGTACTTTAAGCGTGCATTAACTGGCGTTCTAACTGCCCTGAAATTATTCATTAATAACCCAACCGACAGCCTTTCTTCTGTGGGAATACGCTTAAATTGTCATTGGTATAGGAAAGATATAATTATTCGAGCTGCGCGCGACAATGGGGTGGGTGGGTGGGCGTTTGGGTGTTTGGCGTCCTTTTCCACCACATAAGGGTGATATCAAAGACGGGGCAACGTGAAAAAGGCCAGCACAAATATTTGGCCCTAGCCGGGATTCGAACTCACGATCCGAGCATTGAAAGCCCACGGCTCTGCCATTCGGAAATCCCGACTCCCCGCGCAACAGTGGGAGATGTGCGGATAATGAAGAGGAAACACAAAACGTTTCTGAAGCACAGCTAGCCATTTCGATAAATTTGTAGTTGTTGAAAGGCCGACTGCAGTGTTTTTAGAAAAGTATTAGCAGCTGCACTATAAACACGACATGCCTGATTTTGTTCTTAACAGGTAATCCGTCCGACATTGCTAGGTCTTTCACTGACTGGCTCTCACCGTGGTGAAGAGTTCTGGCTGTGGTGATTATGTGATACGGAGTTTTCAGACGTCCACGGTTCCAGGTTGCCCGTCGAGGGTTTCTCTCCGGGTCCTCCAGCATTCCGCCCCTAGCAAAGTATGATAATTATAGGTAGGTGGGTGACACTGCACCGCGGCGACGCGCACCCCTTGAAGGAATCAACCCAAATTTCCCGAAAGGGGATAGGTCAGTAGGACATTAAAATGATTAAATCCAAGGGTATCCCTCGGACAGACAAATTGTGGATATATACTACTGCTGCTGCTGCTGCTCGAGCATCCTGCCTGAATGATGTGCATTACGTTCACCGTTTCTTGTCAACATCTCCTTCTTAACAGAATGGTAGAGCGTTGGACTTCTAATGCTCGGGTCGTGAGTTCGATCCCGGCTGGGGCCAAATATTTGTGCTGGCTTTTTCATCGTTGCCCCGTCTTTGATATCACCCTATGTGGTGGAAAAGGACGTTAAACCCCCAAACACCCAACACCCACTCCTTCTTAACATTATACTGTAACATAGTGCCCCATCTCAAGGCTGCATGTGTGAGTGTGTGTGTGTGTGTGTGTGTGTGTGTGTGTGTGTGTGTGTGTGTGTGTGTGTGTGTGTGTGTGTGTGTGTGTGTGTGAACACATTCCTGTTACCCATAGCGCGTACAATGTAATCTGTCCTCACCGTAATTTTGTATAGCACTGTAACTATGTATCGTTGACACCAACATTGTTTTGCACACATTGTGATGTTGTTGCACTGTATTGTAACACACACACACACACACACACACACACACACACACACACACACACACACACACACACACACACACACACACACACACACACCCTCCATCCCTCTCCAAAGATTTTTTTTATTTAGAAGACCACCTCTTGTTCTCTGTCATCCGGGTCAATGAATAACCGGTGCTAAATCCCCGCACAGCACCATCCATCGAACGGACCGCGATTCCATTAGATGGATAAGACAAGATAAGGTAAGATAATTACGTCACATGAGAAATTTTGGGTTCAACGAACTGCCTTTAAGAAGACAGGAAAACAAGAAATATAAAAGGAGTGCAATAAAATAATATAAAGGAGATCACGATGGGCAGTAATTAGGTCATGCGGATTATCTGGACTTGATACTGGACACAGACGTGCATTTAAAAAAAAAACAAAAAAACTCAGGATCAAAACCTCTTCACGGTTTCATCAATTTTGCCTTGACCTTCTCCTGCCGATACGGGCGCCCCCTACCGTGACAAGCTCAGCACTCAGGGGGGGTAGGTTACGCACCCTTTGGCGGCTTTCCGCGTCAGTTATCTCCCTCAACACGGAGCCATTTTGCCCGACCCATCACGAAAATGAGGAACGATCTCCCTGCGAGGCTACAGGGCATCTCCAAAAATAGCGCACCGACAAGCAGAATTGGTGGGAATGAGTGGCCAAGTCCGATAATCACTTTTCCTCTCTTTTCAGTAGTCTCTCTTGTAACCGCTATTTTGACGATTTTGAGATGCAGATGCCTCGTTCGTGTATATGAGCTTTGCTTGTTGCATGAGAAAATTTGTTCACCGCGATACCGGTGTGCCCTTAAAATAAGAAAAGAAATTCTGAAACAAACAACCAAGGAGCAGTAATGTGGGATTTGGCCGTAACCTACTGAGATTCATTATTGAGGTTCATTGAGGAAGTAGACCCTTGCGGCTTTTGTCTGGCAAATGCCCCAGTCGTTCTCGAGTGGTGAGGACGTTAAACAGCAAGACTGGCAAATTTAATTTCTGTGGAGGTATTTTTGGTCGGCACGCCCCCCCCCCCCCCACACACACACACTGAGAAGAACTGTCCATTACGCTTGTAGAAGGTTATAGATCTCTATGTACCCCGCTTTACACCACTCGCCAGTGCAAATTTTCAGTGAGTTAACTACGAGTAGTTTACGTCCGAAAATAGTAAGGAAACAGAGAGCGAACGAGTTCACAAAAACACACACCAGTTACGTCATCAGTCAAAGACGTGCACTGAGAAAGTGCGTCATTTCAAACATTTGGAACTCATACGTCACAGCCGGTGCATAGTTATTTTGTTCACTTTTGCGGGTGAAACTGTATTTTGCTTGGATCACGTAAAAAAATGATCGCACAGAAAAAAAATCTCAGAACAATTTGCGAGTGCACTTTTGAGTGCCAGTACATGAGCACATGCTTTGAATAGTATCCTTAACATCAAGCACTTTCAACTGCTCTACGCATCATTTTCAACAAATCAGTGCGCAGAATTTTAAGGGGGTACCTTAGTCACTAGTCACCCTACCAGAAAAACAAAATGTCGCAGAAAATGTTAGTCATGCTACTAGAGGAAAGAGTCTGAATGCTCGTGGTATAAACAGTTTGTGGGGAGTCTCTACGCTACGGCCAAAAAAAAATCGAAACATCTCGTGGTTTCTTTCGCGGTAAACCGCTCGAACTATAATCATATAGAAACGGAAACGGTAATGATTTGTTTATGTCCTGAAGAAGGCGTAAGCCGAAACGTCGACCTGTGCCGTCCTTTGTCAAAGTTAAGTGGTTTCTGTCCCTTTTGTGTCGCTTTTATTTGCTTTTTATAATCATATAAGCTCTATTTCTCTGATTCTTCTCGAGTTAAGATCAGGCGGCTGCACAATTACTCCGAACACGTGCGACTCAAACCTACCATGTCGAGAAATCACCTGCTCTCTGGTCCACAGCACACGTTAGGGACAGTGCCCAGGCTACCTCAGGGCTGAGGCAGATTTTTCGGGATAAGTCCATAACTGTGAAAGGCAGAACTGAGCTTCTGCACAACTAGTGACTTCCCCGATCACTCATGGGTTACCCGAACTACTGCACAACGTGATATGAAATTGTTGAATGCTTGAGAGATCGAATGTCTGTGTTCACGTTGGTGACTTCCCCGATCACTCATGGGTTACCCGAACTACTGCACAACGTGATATGATATTGTTGAATGTTTGAGAGATCGAATGTCTGTGTTCCACGTTGGTCTCAGTTCCCCGCTTTCTGAGCTGATCGTTTCATTAGGATGACTGAAATACAATGATAAATATCATTTTATATTTACATATGTATCAGATCTGTATAATTAGGCTGAGAGTAATGGTGCTCAAGAAGTAATCTATTCGAGAACATATAATCCACAAATATATGGGAATATCATTCCGTATAGACATTGCTTTGAGCACGTAGAGCTTCGTTACTGTATTCCTTTCCTGGGATTACATATCTCCATAGCCGGGGCGTGCGACTGAGGGCATTATTAATATTAGTCTCTTGGGGGTGGGATATTCTATCACGCTGGCGCAATATTACATGCGTAAAAAGGTCTTTTTGTCGTTTTGACCGATGATTGGGTGGGTTTTGTTTAGGTCAGAGCCACAGAGTGCGTGTTGTTTTGTAGTCAGAACGGACGCGAGTGTTTCCAGTGCTACTCTGCTTCAAGAGTAGCACCGCCTGGACAGAGTGTTTCCAAACAGTAGCACAGAGTGTTTCCATTTTCAAATTTGAGTAGCACCGAGTGTTTCCAGCGGACTTCGGTCTGTCGGCGTGAAACTGAGAAAAGGGCCGTTTATGAACCAGACAACGACTTGGACTAACGCGTTACTACAATGTAAACACGTGTGTATGCTCACATTTCAAACACACGGCTTTGTGTGAGAGCAATCATCGTCGAAACGTTTGAAGCGCAGTAGCACCGGAAACACTCGCGTCCGTTTTGACTTCATTCCGTGCGCATGCGGATGAGAAGTTTTACAACTGCTGTGTGGTTTCCATTCCTGGAAAGGTCGCGGTGGGTCAGATGCAACGATGCTGTTTTTCTGTCTGCCAGGCAGGGATCCAGAAACAAAATTATCAATGTTTCACGGCATTAGTGTCAAGTATCCACGCTTTAGCGTATCCGCTTTGTCCAGCACGTGTTGCCTTCCTTACCTCTCGAAAACAGTTTTAAAGGGCCATGATTTTGGTTCTATCAAGATGACATTTCAGGTATCACGAGAATGGCCAGGTGACTAGGTACACGTCAAGATATTACCGCTCCCCCCCCCCCCCCCTCACAAACCCTCCTTCTGTCTAACACTACTGAGTGCATGGACACTGAAGTGAAAGCTGTTTAGACTGAATCCATTCCCGTTAAACAAGGTTGCGTGGAAAAGCCTAAGTTATATTACACTCCTTTCGTGTATCTTACGTTTAATCTCACGTTGGCTCAAGGGTACGTTTGTCCTTTGTGTTGTTGTTTGTTTGTTTGTGTTTGTGTGTGGAGATGGGGGTGGGTGGGAGGGGGGTGGGTGGGGCGGGAGGGGGGTGGGTAACGGGGGCTGGGGTGGTGGTGGTAGCGGTGGTGGTTGTAACGGTGTCAAATAACACCCTCAGAATCACAGACACACGTGCGCAGACACGCCCGTGCACACACACACACACACACACACACACACACACACACACACACACACACGCACGCACGCACGCACGCACGCACGCACGCACGCGCGCGCACGCACGCACGCACGCACACACACACACACACACACACACACACACACACACACACACACACACACACACACGCACACGATTTCAAATGTTTTTGACTTGTGTCTGAGAATGTGTTTGTATGTTGCTGAACGTTACATCTACATTTACGGTATATAAAATTCTACACTGTATTGTGAATATTACAAGTGTACGTGTGCCGAGTGGTCAGTTTTCCTGATGGTGCTGTCTCCGAAGATTGTATTGTGTGAGTGGTTTTTTTGTTTGTTTGTTTTGTTGTTGTTGTTTGGGTTTGGGCTTGGGTTTTTTGTTTTTGTGTTTGTTTTTTTGTTGTTGTTGTTGTTTTGTTTTTGTTTGTTTGGTTTTTTGTTGTTGTTGTTTGGGTTTGTTTTGGTTTTTTTTTTTGGGGGGGGGGTTTGTTTGTTTGTTTGTTGTTGTTGTTTTGTTGTTGTTGTTGGGGTTTTTTTGTTGTTGTTTTTTTTTTGGTTGTTTTGTTTGTTTGTTTGTTTGTTTGTTGTTGTTTTTTTGTTGTTTTTTTGGGGGGGGGGGCACTCTCATGATTTTCGAGTTATTTCGACATTGGTGGATGATTGTATGTGTATTTCTGAATGTGTTCGTTGACTTAAACGTGCTTTCTGCAGTAAGTTTGTGTACGTAATTGTTTACGTGCAAATGGTTGTTGGTGCGGTTTTGTGTCTCTTTGTGTGTTAGGGTAGGGATTTGTTGGTGCTTATCACCGTTGTCGTTAGCGATGGTGGTGGTGGGTTTTCTGTTGTACCGGCGACTGATCTCATTAACATAAAAATTAAACGGGTTAGTTCCATTCTTTGTTAGGCCAACCCATGTTTTGAAACAGGTTCGTTCGTAAGTGCGCCTGCATGCTCGAAATACTCGATCTTGATGATTAGTGTAGCTCTTAATGCGATACAGAGTTTACACTTTGCGCGAGCGATCGAACATCACAGTTCGGATTGTACGACTGTTGTGACACCACTGGCGCTCTCACGTCTTTGATATCACCCTACGTGGTGGAAAAGGACGTTAAACCCCCAAACCCCCACCCACCCACCCTGGCGCTGTCACTGAGGTCGCCGCGTCATCGAGTACGCTTCTGTTGGCACAGTGACAGCATTACAGACGCTGTCACTGTTCAGGGCCCGTGTGTAAAACTCGAGGTTAATTTAACCCACGGCTATGGGCCTAATCAAGACTAGGACAAAAGAAACCCCCAAACAAAATTAAATTTAAAAAAAGGAAGCGAATTAAGAAAGACAAACATCCTTCTATAACGGCATAGGCAAATTGCTGGAATGGACCCGCTTCCTGATTATAAAAAAAAAAAACCCTAGAGCTAGTTTAGTTCGAGGTTAGACTCTAACCCGGGGCTAAACTCCCTAACCCCGACTTTCACATGCGGGCCCAGGTGTCTAAGTGGTGTGATGATAGACACCACCAAATCAGCTCAGAACGGTCTGTTGGCGCAAAAATAGCATTAGCCCCCTTTAATCAATACTCATTAGCTCATTCGCATGCGTTCATTCAGTCACACAACTCGCGAACAGAAACAGGAAAGGTGAGACAAAGACTGTGTAGAGTTGTTATCTTTAATTTTGTTTAAATACAAATGTCATAAATAGGATTGCTTTCTTACAGCTTTTTTTTCACAGTGTACGGAGGTCACATGGCCAGTCTGCCGTCTCACGTACATAGCTTCCGACGGGAATGTATGAACTCTTCAGGCCTTTGTCTGTCAACATTAATATACACACAAAAATACAGCTGGTCGTGAGTAGAGTACAGTAACAGACAGTTTCTTCACCCCCAACATTACATCACTCATCCCCTGAGGTACGTCATAGTCGTCCACTGGCAATCGTCCAATCAACAAACAGCAAACCGTTGCGTCAGACAAGTGGAGAAAATTTCTTTCCCAGCTGTGCCTATCGACCGATTTGCTGGCACCCTGACAAAATGTGTAGACGATGCTGTTAAATTCAGTATTATGTCCAAGGCAAAAAAAAAAAAAAAGGAGCTGACTAGCCAAACGTTGTTTTTTGTGAAAACAGTGGATTTCCTGCAAACTATGAATAGTCAGGAGCGTCCGATTCAGCATGGAGTGTGTGGTGTTGAAAGAATAATAATATTATGCCCATTACAATGTTTCGTTTGTAAGCAAGAAACAGCAAAAAAATATGATAGAGTTCGTAGAGAAACCAAAAGACAAGCCGAACTGGACAAAACACTGCGAGAATAGAAACTTTGAATTGTTGAACCTTAATACTTGAAATCTTTTCTTCTTTTTTTTTCTTTTTTTTTTTTTTTCTTTCAAGTCGGATTTTGAATTCGAGGCATAAGAAAGATGAACACGACAAACAGTCTGCTCTTACTGGGATCTCCAAGAAATGCCACCACCATTACATAACAGTTCCTAACAATCGATAATTATCTTTATTCCAATCGCTTTTCAAAAGCACATTTCTTTTGTAGTAACGCAGAGGGCAAACATTAAATATTACCTCAGCCCCCCAACCCTAGCGCGCCCGCGCCCGTGTGTGTGTGTGTGTGTGTGTGTGTGTGTGCGCGCGCGTGTGTGTGTGCGCGCGTGTGTGTGCGCCAGCTGCAGAAAACGAAATGCCTAACAATGACCAACTGATATGTTATACACAATTTTAACACAATATAACGCTGGCCTGGCGACATATTTTTATGCCCATTTATCAGTCAGTACATAGCATGCCACACATTCCTAAATGTACCATGACGCAAAGTACCAGTAAGCCAAGTGAACGATGGGACTGTGTAAGTTGTCATGGAAATTTATACTAATACGAACTGCCTCGCGTCTAGTGCTTGATGATTCAGCGATCAGTTCTGGTCTGCTTTGTCGTGAACTAACACTCTTCAAGTCATCGTAAGTCTGTTCACGTGGCAGTACTGGTATGCTCACAGCGACGGCAGATAATGTATGGCTTCAAGATACTGGATGAAAGGTCAGCATGGTCATACGTTGCCAAAGAGAACGTTGCTAAGCAACGGTGAAGGTCACAGTATACCAACAACACTCTTTTAGCAACGACAGACAGGAGGACACTGAAAGTCCGCAGTGAATGTCAAGGTCATGTTGTCAGTAAACATGATCAGCAACAGCAGACTTTTAGCGGATAAGCAGATCGCAGCAACGGTCAAGGTGACATTGTCAGCAAAAATGTTCGGCAACTGTACTGAATCAGTTTCTGCTCACCGTGTTACAATGCTGAAAGCGACAAGAGACCTTTTTGTTTTAGCGCTGACGCATTGCCAACACTCATTTCAGGACTAATCCTTGTCGAGATGGTAGAGAATAGTCTACAACTCTAATTATCTGTAAAGGGTGGAAATACACGGAAAGCTTGGCCTTCAAAGCAAGACGCGTCGCTCAAGTGTTTTGAGGACACAAAATATCACTGGCGGTCAACAATGCTCATGTTAAACTTAAGGGGGAAAAAAAAACAACCACACCAGCTCGTCTGAAATCACAGGCCCAGAGTTGACTGACAGTTCATTTTCGGTTCACCTTGTGATTCATGTTCAGTACACTACACATTCCGAAATGCGTCAGATTCGCGGACAGACCAGCAGTACCATTCAGCAAACTAACTTTGGGTAGCCAGCCTGGTATAGTTGATATATCAGCAGTTATCTTACTTCGTTATTGACGCTAACTGTCTTCGTCATTTTCTTTCAAGTTCTGATCTGGTTTACCACCACAAACGACATTACAATCATGAAATACGGTCTCTCCACCTTAGAATGCCCAGTGCTACACGTGTTGCCAATTGAAATGGGAATGGCCTTTTCAGTCACGTACCTGCAGTTATTTTAGTTTAGGATTCACTAAAACCCCATTTCTATTGTAAGCACAACACCAACAATCTCTTGTCAAACATGTATCACGGCCTTACGTGTGCCGATCGTATGAAAACTCAAAGTGTCTGGCCATTAAAGGTGTCTTGGTTTTCTCATCACAGCTTTGCAAACGAGGTTAAAAGTCGCTCTCTCGTGTCCTTCCTCTATACAGTCATCTCTCTGACAGTCCTTGCGAACACACAACCAACAAACGATAAAAAAGAAAACCAACAACAGAGCGGGGAGGGAAAACACGCTGGCGTCCTTTAGAAGGTAGAGGTAAGAGATGGAACAATTACAATGACAATTACAAGACAGGATAACAGCGTAGTAACAGCTCACGAATCACAGCGGCTTCAAGTTAAAACGTGAGGGAAGAAACACCAAAAGCCGCCAGCCTAACTGGTAGAGGGAAAAAACATTGTAAAGTCGAAGGTCAATGCCGGTCAGCCGAGAACACAATTAACAGTTACGATTTTCGTCTCCGTCCTGACGACGACCTCTGCTGTTGCTCAGTGGTGGAGCACTTGCA
This sequence comes from Batillaria attramentaria, assembly GCA_018292915.2. Lineage (NCBI taxonomy): Eukaryota > Metazoa > Mollusca > Gastropoda > Batillariidae > Batillaria > Batillaria attramentaria. The sequence goes on along the minus strand of JACVVK020000677.1, from coordinate 153,833 downwards.
CCCGACAGTCACATAGTAGCGAACAATTGTCCATCTCTGTTCATAGGTGCTGTTAGCGCCAATTGTGGGCAGTGGATTGCAGTAGTCAGGGTCCCTCTTGAGGACCTTGACAGGGTACTGCTGGGGCAGGCAGTCGTACAGTCTGTAAAAACACTTGTCCGTCATGCACCTCCCGTCCAGCAGGTACTGGGGGAAGTAGCCGTCCTTCAGCCTTCCCCACACCTTCTTCAGCTGACACTCCCACGGCGGGGGCTTGTTGGCCAGTTTTCTGGCCTTTTTCCGAAACTCTTTCTTCAGTTTCCGTCTGAGTTTTCTATTCCTCCCGCTTAACAATAACCTCAGCGGGATGAGAGAGTCTTTGCTTTTCTTTTCTCGTTTGCTAGAGTCTTGTCCTGACGCCTCCGTCGAGCCTTGCTCCTGGTTGGTCGCCCGACGACGGCGGCGCATATACATGTAATTGTACAACTGGCCTTTACCTTGGCCTTGACCTTGGTTTCGACCTTGGCCTCGACTTTGGTCTTGGCCTTGGGTTCGGTCTCTTTGCTGGTAGGTGGAATGTTCCCCCAGCGGAGATTCACTGTCGAGCCATTTTTTGTTGTAAAGTCCCCCCTCCTCCATGCCTTCAAAATCTGGCTTTTCTTCTACAAAGTCCTCTTGTTCCTCTTCCCTGACCCACCCGCCTTCCCCCTCCCTCTCCGTCACAATGTCCACTATATCCTCATCGAAGTAGCGACCGGCGTTGGGGTCGTCATCCATGTAGTACGTGTCAAATCCTTCGCCTTCGAGGTCGTGGTGACCCTGATGGTCAAGGTCATCAGAGTCACTGCGTTTGCTGGCTGCGGGGTCAAGGTTGGCCATCCTGCTGGGGTCATATGCTGCTCCCAGCATGTTCCGCAGATGCTCCTCGGAGACGGGGCGACAGAACTGCGCGCGCAGCTTGACGGAGTGGGGACTTTCCTGGATCCAGGGCGAGGCTAAACTCCGCCCAGCCAGCATCATCAGCAGGAACAGCGTACAAAGCACGTGGGGCACCTGCAACACACACACACAAAAAGGAACACAGTGTCATTCAGTGTCATTCACATTGTCATTCACAGTGCAACTGACAGGCAGCCAGATTCTGATTGACAAGTCAGTGCAACCACTCACCAAAATAATCCGACAGACAAATCACACGTGTGGGATTGACTGTCGGAGTACTTACCACCCCCACCTCCACCCGCTCCCCTCCCCCCATTGGCCAACCACCACCTGTCTTGTTTTTCGTTCTTTCTTTTTTTCAAAAGTGGCTGGACGACTGTATCCCCCCTATTGTTAAATTAATCCCATCACCACCAGAATAGTATTCATTCCTTTGCATTTTCGAATTAAGATCTCTCTCTCTCTCTCTCTCTCTCTGACCGAGCCTATTTGTGTGTTCGTGTGTGTACCGTAAACAATGCCTGTTCGTGCGTCTGTTTGTCCGTCAGTGTGCGTGTGCGTGCGTTATAGCGTGCGCCACCTAGTTAGCCACGAAGTGACCCCGCCCATCTATCGATGCAATCTGAAGGCCCGTGTCCTCAGCAAGTTGAGGGCAAGTGGTGTATCTGGGCACGCATCTCCTCGCCAATTTCCAGTAAGTGCCACACCTGAATGACGTGTTTAACTAAGACGCGCTCAACGATCTCTTCAGACGGTACAGGCCCCAGCGGGTAAGTAAGATCAAACATCCCAAGAATGCTATTGGCGTGCACGACAATCAATTTGAACTCGAGCCGGATTACGCACAACCAATACACATTAGATATGATCCGCTGTTATCGCAGGCATTAACTGTTTGTCGAGCGTATCTGACGGAAATGGGGCCGGCGCGGATTTAACGTGATCGGTATTTGACTGCAGCCAGTGCTTCACATCCCGCCTAACCCCTCTGCCTCAAAACCTCCCTGCCAAAGTCAGTAATTGTTGTGGGGATTAAATTTCGACAAGTCTCTTTAGTGGGTGTCTTCGCGCGCTGCACGCTAATGTGCTCGTGTACTCTAAGCGATTAAAAGCGCGGTACATGTCCGGAAATGGGATCTAAGAATACAGCAAGGCTCCACTAAGAACGGTCGTATCTGTTTTCATAATTCCAATGCTTGATTGTGTATAACGAGTCTGGTTTTTTTTTGTTTGTTTTTTTGGGTGTTGTTGTTTTTTTGGCCATGACGCGTTTAACTATGCGCGTATCTGGACATTGCAAAAATCTTCCTACTTAAGGTAGTGGCCTACTGTAAGTATTCTCAAGACCAATAGATGTATGTATCATGTTTTATAAGCACATGACAGACTGGGACTGTGTGTTACAACTGTGTGTTACAGAGACTGTTGTCGTTGGCTGTGCACCAAAGACAGTCGCTTGTGACAAGTCACTTCGGGGACCATCACCACACCTTGCGCACATTTCGTAGTCAGTCTCAGAACGCGCTGTGGTACCTTTTGTTAACTATTGATACAGACAAGTGTCCGATTTCCCCAGCGTCCCAGCGATCGCTCGGACAAGTAAGAGAAGATGTTAGAACGTGCCGCCTGAATTCCAATTTTAGAGACCGCAAAGCGAAGAGGACGGTAGCGATGTCGAAATGGAGTGACATTTATTTCTTCGCCAACAGCTTTCTAGCTAAAAGGTTGTTGTTGGTTTGGTGTGTGTGTGTGTGTGTGTGTGTGTGTGTGTGTGTGTGTGTGTGTGTGTGTGTGTGTGTGTGTTTAATTCCTTACAGGTCGTCTTATAGGTATTTAAGCCTAAACCATAAATTGAGTTAAACAGGTCAACAGAAAAATGGCATCTGACGTCTCACAAAACATCCCCGTCGACCCGAACGCAAACCGCGTCACTCTGTCTACTCCACAACCAGCATGGACGCCATGTTTCGCTCGGCTTCGCTTGGCTGGAGATAAATTGCACAGACGTTTGCCTTTCTCTAATTTCTATGCAGTAATCCTATTTGAAAGTTTAAGCTCAAGACTAGCTCAGTGTGATTTACTTGAAGGAAAGCGCACTCGCTTCATTTTTTTTTTTTTAATGGCACAATTAACTCGTATGATTTACTTGATGAAAATGTAGTCGAGTCGTCTTGTAAATACGAAAAGAGGTGGCACAGTTCGTAATGGTAATATTCCTCATTTGGTAATTGTATCTCTCTGCTAAGAATGTATGTTATTTTAGCGACGTTCGTAAAGTAGGGTGTTTTTTTTTTGTTGTTTTAGTTTTTTAAGGTCAACCTTCAAAAAATGAGCGTCTAAGCTGAGCGTACCTTAGACTGGGACGAAACAATGACAACTTCTGCCACTGGCTCTGATGCAGGCCGACTCTCGTACGTTTAAAGGGGCTAATGCTACTATTTTAATGCTCACATGTCGTTCTGAGCTGTTTTCGTGGTATCTATAATCACGCCACACTCACACCTCCACGGTGACAGCGTCTGTGATGCTGGCACTGACCCAGCATAAGCGTACTCGATGACGCGGCGACCACACTGAGCGCTCCACACCAGTCGAATTGGAATGTTCGATCGCACAGGCGCACCGTGGCTAACGAGCGAAACTGTTCCACAACACGATATGGCTCAGCAAAGATGGAATTTGCCGGTTTAATTCTAGGCCAAGTACGTGACAAAGTTAAAGGAGCCGTTTCTAAGCTGAAGTCTTGTAAAGGGAAAGTTTTGTGTGGGAGCAGTTGTGCTTGTTGCTGCGCCTATGCGCCGGCTCGAAATAGCACACTTTACAGATTAGTAGAGCTCTGAATGTAACACACTGACGTTTGATGGCCGTGCGAACGACAAAAAAGTCCACTGTCCGTACACGACGTCCGCCGTTTCCCTATGTCCGCTACACGAAAACCTGGTCGAGTATGGCCGCAACACTGTCAACGACTAGTGCGCTTTTGGTTTTAATCATGTCAACGCAAGCCTGTCTGTGGCTGTATTTGTGCACGTGTCTAACGAGCGGTGGTCTAATAGGCAGCGCGTCGGATTTAGCCGCTGCGCTGCTGAACGGCCGTCATCAGTGTCATGGCGATGAAGCGTGGGTTCGAGCCCGGGTCGAGCTTGTGATATGTGATACCGGTTTTTCCTGGCTGCCAGGCTGCTGCTCATCAGGGGTTTCTCTCCGGGTTATCCGGCTTTCCTTCCCCAGTATTTTTTTTTTTTTTTTAAAGGAAAGATATTGGGTGGCGCTGCACCGTAGCGACGCGCTTCCCCCGCGGGAAGCAGCCCGAGTTTCCCGAAAGGAGTAACATTAAAAAAAAGTTGTGCGATGATAGGCACCACCAAGACAGCTCACAAGAACGATCTGCGAGCTTTAAAAAAAGAAAAGAAAAAGAAACTGGATCTTTCACTCCGGGTACAGAAAACCTCCAGCGGCTGAGTTTAGGGCACCAGCGACTGTGAATCATTCCCTCTCAGCCTTCTGACATGGGCGTATACAAGCATGGAGGCTCAAAACCCGGCCAAAACAAAGAAGATACGTTAGACGTTGACGGGTGTAGCGTTTCGAGGCGGACGTCTAGGAACGGGACCGGCGGGCCGAACTAAGAGAGCGGATCCGTTGCCCACAAGGGTGGAGACGCCTCTCGGGTGTCTTCTCAACAGAGGTATAAGGTTACCATGCTCGTTTTATGAGCCAGATCTGTTTTTAAAGTGCGCCTCTCTCTCTCTCTCTCTCTCTCTCTCTCTCTCTCTCTCTCTCTCTCTCTCTCTCTCTCTCTGTGCACTGGCATTCGGGCTATTCTGACGGCTGCATTTCTTGCATACGATTGTTTACCGTGCGGCCTGTTTTTGTCTTTACCGTAGAGCATCAAATGTGTGCAAGTAAGATGAGAAACAAACTGAAACAAGTGATATAGGCGTTATGTGCTAATGGTTAATCAGGGGTTAAATTTTGAAGAAGAAGAAAAGCGCTTTTCCGACAGGTTTATTATCAGAAGCGTTTTATGAAGTATCGGATGAAGACGGTAAGAAAAAAATGTAGACAGTTTCTGCTATTTGTGTTCAGCACTACATCCCTGAAAAAAAAAACAACTGAAAAGTATCCGACGGCTTTGATAAGAAAACTGATGACATATGCTATTAGTTTGGTTTTTCAGTTTATAGTTTTTCAAGCACTCAAGTGAATCACACGCCTTTCCTCACACACTGAACATGAACACATTACAATCACGTGTTGCGTACGGGGTTAGCTCAACAATTTAAGTTTCGGAGTTCAGAATTGCATTTTTTCCAATTTTGTGCATGTGGGCTGAACATTTCCAAAGCGGAGGGAGTACCAGGAGAGAACCCCCGACGCTCATCCCGAATGAACGGTCGCCAAATACGAGAAGGAAACCGCGCATTCTTTGCCCTAGGTGGGACTCGAACCTGACCTCTCGCACTGGTGACTAAGTCCTAACCACCAGACCACCGATTACAAACATATACAGCGGTTTAAAAGGAAAGGACAGGAACAAAAGTAGTACACTACCTGTCTGCCTGAGCGGTGCTTGCGATGTATTCGGCGTAGCAGCTGTAACGGGGTCACGGTAGCGGCGGCGACGACACTTTTGCACGTGCGCAACGTCCGTAAAGCAGCAGCAGCTATGTGGTTAGTGCCCTTTTGGGTAGTGGGGCAGGTGCAGATGGTGTTGTTGTCGTCGTTGTGGTGATTGTCGTACCTGTTGCTGATGGTGTTGTCGCGTTGGGTGGTGGTGGTGGTCGTCGTGTCGGTGATGTGTCCGACTGGGGATGGAGGCGGGAGGTGGGGGTCCCTGTGCAACTGCGAGTGGGGGGTAGTGTGGGCCGGGGAAAGGGTCATGACCAATCTCCTCCCGGCGGGTCGACGGCGCTGGTGCTGGTGTGAGCAACACAACGGCGACGACGATGGCAGTGGAACGACGGGCAAGGGAAAGACAGGTGATGAGAAAAACGACGAAAAACACACCGTCCACGACGATGACACCTGCAGGGTTGGACAGCTGGGCGGTGAGCTGAGCGTGTAGTCAGGCCGGCCATCCCCTCAACTCGCTGCGGAGCGGGCTGGGGCGCGACAGCCGGGCATCCTAGCATGGGACAGGTGGGAGAGATACAGCAGCAGCAGCAGCACAAGTCAACTCGTCTACCATGTGATAGCTAGGAGTGGTGCTGCAGCAGCTACCATGGGACACCTGGGAGAAATGCAGAAGCAGCTCCCGTCAACTCGCCTACCATGGGACTGCTGGGTAGAGGTGCACCAGCAGTAGAAGCACAAGTCAACTCCTTCGGGATGCAGCACCAGCACAAGTCAGCTCGTCTACCATAAAACGGCTGGAAGTGATGTAACAGCAGCACAAGTCAACTCGTCTTCTTCCCTTATGTAACGTCCCATCTGATCCTTTGCGTCGGCCAACGTCTGGAAAATATCCTAAGTCTTTGTAGTACGATAGTTTACAGCCACACAATGATTGTTTTTTTGTTGTTGGTTTTTTGGGTTTTTTCGTGAAGGAATGCAGCAAGTTCGAACTCTCACAAAGTGAACTTTTGTCCAGGCTTCATTTTCTCTTACAGTCTTTTCCAATGATTTCTCCTCCTCGGGATGCCGACGAGTGGAAACTTCAGTCGGTGGGTCCTGGTCTGGTTGTTAGGTGTCATATGCAGCCCGCGCGCTGTCCGCCTGGCTTGCGCGTCCTTTTAAACTGGAGAGCCGATGCGGGGGCGTAACTGAGCTGTGGAAGTCTGCCCACAGAAATTAAGACACAAGTTATTGGATGGATATCTTCTTCGGATTTCAGATCACAGACTCAGGTGTTTGAAGCGTTTGTTTGTAAAACTAATTTGCCGTAACCTGATTAGTAGGTGCGTTTCGACAGCACAAAAAAAACATCTAAAACGATTTCTAATACGACGGTGAACGAGAAAAATATGATCTCCAATTTGACAGAATAGGCGTCTCTGAACGGGAAAACGAGTGCGAGGATTTTTTTAAAAAAAAGTTGTAGAACTTTGAAAATGAGTAATAGAAGCTGTGTTCTCGATAACCAAAACCAAAACAAAAAAGCACAAAAGGCCGCATAGAAGAACAAAACACATACAGCAAAGTCAGCAAAGTTTTGATTCCTATGGCAAAAAACAAATTAAGGATGAGCATCTTCTATTTCGATTAGAATCTGACAAAATGTTTTTTTGTGCTACATTTTGTTGTTGGGTTATTTGTGGAGGGGGTGGGTGGACGGGATTTGGGTTTTAAGCGTATCATTTCAATCATCGTTATTCCGTCTCCCTTTTTTTTTTGGGGGGGGGGGGAGGGGTGGGGGGGGGGGGTAGGGGGTGGGGGAGTATATCATAAAAACGGGCATCTACGCAAAAAAAAAAAAAAAAAAAACTGTTGCGTGGAAATCGTCCTCCTGAAAGTTTTTTATCGAATGTTCGTAATTATTTCCTTTCAGGGTTTCGCTTCGAGCAACTGTACCTGAGGGCCACCATACCTCCCAGAAGGTCGCCGCGTGGAGGCCAGCTGAGTGATCTCAATAAATGTCGTTAATTACGATCTTCGTTTTGATTTACACAGTGGGAAGTGACTTGCAGCTTCCAAGTTCCATGCTTCTATCTCAACGCGGGGTCGGCTCGTTATGAGAGTGATGACTCACAGCTATCGATATTTACCCCCCTCTTCTTATTCCCCCGTCCGGCCCCCCACCCCCACCCCTCAACCCCCTACCTTACCGCTTCCGCTCTCCTCCCCCGCTCCGGCTCTGTCCCGAGAGGGTCGGGGGGTCCGGGGGTGAGGCCATGTGGTTCGGGCATACTTAGCTGGGACATGACGTGTACCCTTCGTCTACTGGGGGCGGACGAGGCGGAGGTGGGTGGTCACGGCGCTGCATTATTAGGGCTGGGGTGGGACAGGGGGGATTTGATGCGATGGGGGGGGGGGATAGGGAGTACGGGGTGCAAGGATTAGAGTAGAGTCAAGATCTGGCTTGGACCGGATGTGTCTCAGGCTGTCCCTCACTCCTCTGTCTCCATCTTTAAAAATATCAGGAACCGCAGACCGAATCCGCGAGATTATCGGAGGCTCTCTCTCTCTCTCTCTCTCTCTCTCTCACACACACACACACACACACACACACACTGGCGCACGCACACACACACACACACACACACACACACACACACACACACACACACACACACACACACACACACACACACTTAGTTTTCAAATTACACTGAAGCACGCATGCGTTTCTAAGACTGTCAAAGCTATTACATGATCGCTGCTTAATCAAGTTGGTTCCGGCTGTTTTAAGATTACTAGTAACTTGAACCCATTGTAAACACAAATACCACCGGCATCATAGTTTTGTTTCTATGATAAACGATACAGTACTGTCAGTAACATGTAGTCAATGTAACCCCGTTTTTCCTTTTTTTTTTTTAAAGTCCTTTCTTCTCACTGTCGTCAATTTTGACACACACACCCTTCCCCCCCCCCCCCCCCCCCCTTTGCTTCTCCCTAGGGACGCGCGTCGCCTTGGTGCCACACCTTCTATTCACATCTACCTATTTTCGATTTTTTTTTTATACCACAGCCGGGCATATACATTATCTTCTCGGCTGTCTGCAAAGTCACAGTGATATCGACGTGAACATACACCGAGTTTCACAACGCCCACACGGGTGACCTTCGACACACTCTGTTCCATCACACACAGCCGGCCCGTCCAGTCGCAGAACTTGACTACCATGACGTGCAGTAGTATTGACTCCATGGCTTTTCCTTTACTTTCACCCATTGCAAGACGCGTCAGTTTGGAACATAATCATACAAGGAAAACAAAACAAGCTACGCTATTAAGCGATCATCCAAAGCCTGAGCTGAAACTTGAAATATGGCGAACTAGTTTCTGGACCGCGGAAACAGAAAATACGACTGCCGTAACTCCCTGAAAAAGAACAACTTGAGGCGGCAGACCCGCACATCAGTCGGTTTCAGTCACTGGCCCGTACAACTGACAGTCAGTCGTTGAACTGACAGTCGTTGAATTGATCTGAAAGCATCACCTGATTACCTGTAGTACCTTTTACAAGCCAATTATACAAGCGATTACTAATCAGTAATAGTGACGTCTCCATCTTTGTGTACTACATATTGATCCGTCATAGCATCCGACACCGGCGCCGCCGGCTTGCCACTGATGTAACACTGACTGTCTCTCCAGCATCAGCAGCCGCTGTCTCCTTCTCTGCCAACAGCGCCTTTTGCAGGAGTTGTCTCGCTTTGTACGTTCGCTTCAGGTCAAACGTTTTCTCGGCCGCTCGCGAACACTTGTATGTACATGTACCTTGTTATGCACTACGTTACAGTGCATATGTTTTCATGTGTATTATGTTTTTATCTTGTGGTTGTTGTTGTTGTTGTTGTAGTTGCTGTTCACATACCTCCCGGACGGAGGAGGAGGACGGAGCGGGGTTAGGAAGGGGGGGGGGGGTCAAAGTAGTGCAACAACTTGACCGAATACAGACCAGTCCACGTCTAAATACTATTCTGAGGCCCAGCTGGTCTCCGAAACACCCCCCCCCCCCCCCCTTAACACCAGGGCTGCGGTGCGTTTGTCAAAAGACGTCACAGGTGTGCGCATGGACTCCTTGGTTGGTTCGTTCCTTTTTTTTTTTAAATTTATACTAAACAAATAAAACAAAAGGTACAGAACGAAACAAAATTAAAACTTAACAAAAAAGAAAAAAGGGCAAACAAAGGAAAACAAAGGACAGCTATAAAATGAAACAAAATTAAATATAAATAAAACAAATATAAATAAACCAAATATAAATAAAAGAAACACAATTCTGAAAAAATAGAATAACTCTGTACGACAAAGATAAAAAATCTACTGACCCACTTTTTCCCGAAATTGGTGCCATAAATTAAAACACCAACCAACAGAAAAAAAAGAAAAGAAAAAAGAAATGTTACTTGGCCGTCGCGCACTAAGAAACCAGGTCGGCCGCCACAGCCAGCAAAGGGCATTCCTCAGGGTTTGTTTGAACATGGCCCGACAAGGCGCGTACGACTTCACTACGACAGGATGGCAAGGGATTTGCCCTGCCATCTTGCGGCTTGAAAACGGCACACACTTGCTATAATTGAAGCTGAGACTATAAATCCACGCCTGCCTCCACGGGCCTGTCTAATAAGTTGAACCTCAGTATCAGTGCACGTGCCACACGGACAGTGAGCGAGGGAGGAGGAGAGGCTGGAGAGGACAGGAGAAGAAGTTGGTTAGTCAATCTGCTGCAACGATGTTTGTGAGTCTTGCCTGCTTGCCTGCCAGTGAGTTAATCAGTCACTGAGTAAATCAGGTTGAGCCACCCGGTTGGGACGGCCTGTAATTTCTACAAGTAGTATCAAACATGCAAAATGATGTCACTGTGTACGGTCATCAAGCAAGCCAGCCAGCCAGTCAGTCAGTCTGTCATCAGTTTCTCTGTCTCTCGGTCTGTATGTGTGTCTGTGTGTTTCAGTGTCCGTCCGTCCGCCTGCCTGCCTGCCTGTCTGTCTGTTTGTCTGCGTGCCTGCCTGGATGTCGGTCTCTCTGTCTGTGTCTCTCAGTGTTCCTTTAGTCTGATTTTTTCCCCATGTGACTTAGACGAAATCGGTTCTTCTTCTCTTTCTTCTTCTTCTTCTTTTTCTTCCTCTTTGTCGTCGTCATTGTCGAAAGCGAGATAGTGACATGACACCTGTAGCTGTAGCTCTGCAGTCCTCTCTCTGCACGGCTGCCACGTTTGTTTGTTTTTTGTTTGTTTGTTTGTTTGTTTGTTTGGTTGGTTGGTTTGTTGTTTTTTTGGTTTGTTTGGTTGGTTGGTTTTGGGGGTTTTTGGGGGTTTTTTTGTTTGTTTTGGGTTTGTTTGTTGTTTGTTGTTGTTTTTTTGTTTTTTGGGGGGGGGGGAATGTTGTTTTTTGTTTTTTTGTTTGTTTGTTTGTTTGTTTGTTTGTTTGTTTGTTTGTTTAGGGGGGGGGGGGGTAACCATCACAAGATCAGGCCAGATTGCAAGACAAAACTGAAGTCGGTTTCTCCAGATCGCCTCTCTTCCCAAAGAGCTTGTTGTGTAGTGGAGTTGCTGTCGGCCACACTAGTTGTCGACGCTGTTGCAGACGACACCGCTGCAGACAGTATAGGAACTAAACCGAAAAAAAATTCACCTCAATCGTGAGGTAGAAAGCGCACTGTCGCTAACCTGTGCTGGTGATTTTTCGGTATAGTTCCAAGGCTGGTACAAAGTGTACTGCTACTACTACTAGCATCAAACAAGCGGCAAAATGGTGTCAGTCCGTGCGATCAAACGATTCCCGTAATCTTCAGCAGATTTGCAGACACTTCTGCAAATCCCTGAGGCTACATAACAAAGAAGAACTAGCCCCGGAAAGCTGAACACTTTCGTGCCCTCACGCCAGCAGCTGACATGATCTATTTCAATTCTTTCTCCTTCCAAAGCCCGATTACGAAATACCTCGAAATTCAAACTACACTGCCGGCAGTCTACACCCACGTAGTAGGTGGGGGAATTGGTTGAAATTCACAGGCCTGTAACACTTCACCAGAAGCTCAAGCTCAAGCTCAAGCTCTCTCTCTCTCTCTCTCTCTCTCTAATTTGTCAGATGTGCATGTAGATAATCAGCAAGAACAGATTTGCAATTTGGGCCTGCGCGCCTACAACCTCTTTTCTTAAAAAATAAAGTCAGTCAGTCAGTCTCTCTTTCCCCCCGTTTCGATCGAAAGTGTTAACTTTCTTTAACTTCAAGTTCCTTAAAATTCTCTCTCTCTCTCTCTCTCTCTCTCTCTCTCTCTCTCTCTCTCTCTCTCTCTCTCTCTCTCTCTCTCTCCGTCTCTCTGCGCCCCCTCCCCCCTCTCCACACCACGCCTCCTCGTTTCGTGGATCGAATTTGTCCAGCTCCCTCTAACTCGAGCCCCCTTAAACTCTGTTTACCTCCGCTGTTTGGCACAGCGCCTCGTAAGTTTCAATTAGATGCGTCAAATTATCCCCATACCTTCACAATGGCGGCGGTCGGCGTAAAGTTGTGGGTCAGGGGTGGTGAATAGAGCAGCTCTGGCTGGCTTTAATGCCATCGCTGCGACTGACTTGAGGACCAGAACATTCTTCAACCAGCAGAGGTATCAAATTCGTAAACATTCCAAGTTAGTAAACACGCTTATTATGCGGGGTTTATTATGTGACCAGAACGCTCTCTTTTCACGATGACAGTGTGTAAGCGATTATTCATTGCATATCAGTTAGGAATGATTATACTGACTTTTCAAGTAACCTGACGCGACCGACGGAATTTTGTACACGTTAGGTGTCGTGTGTCCTCAAAACTATGCGACTATACACAAATGGCGAAACTGACTTAAGCTGCATTCATGGATGCTCTTTGAATTCTTAGACGGTTTCCAGCTGAGGTGGGTGGTTGGGTGTTTAGGGGTTTAACGTCCATTTCCACCACATACGGGTGATATCAAAGACGGGGCAACGATGAAAAAGCCAGCACAAATATTTGGCCCCAGTCGGGATACGAACTCACGACCCGAGCATCAGAAGTCCAACGCTCTACCATTCGGCCATCTCGGCTCCCCTTTCCAGCTGAGGTGGTCTCTGATTTGTCACAAAGGACGTCACATAATAACGCATTACCATTCACAGTATTCACCTACGATTAGTCGATCCAAACTCTTCTGAGGCGGGTGAAGTGGGTGGGTGGGATTTTAACGCCCTTTTCCACCACGTGTGGGCGATATCAAAGACGGGGCAACGAGAAAAGACCAGCACAAATAACTGGCCTCTTCTGAGGCAGGTCCTATCCTAACTAACAGAAATTATATCTGGAAAAAAGTGATATTCTCTCTCTCTCTCTCTCTCTCACACACACACACACACACACACACACACACACACACACACACACACACACACACATAATTCGTGAACCGCCGTTGCAAAGGTTGCTTTAACTGAATTTTTATTGAGCATGTCATAAGTACGTCTTGTTTATGCTCAAACTGTGTTTCTGTACTTCCATCAGTGCAACAAAATAAATCAGTTTAAACCAAATTCTTCGATAATCATAGCTGGTATCGTGTTTTCTGATAGTCAGTGAACTTCCAACGCAAAATTACATAACCTGTCAAAATACCGTTCACTACTGAATACCAGGAGCTACAATTTGACTGTCACAGTCGTTGCAGCTGCTAGTGTTAGCCTGCGCACGTGCGCTACAAAGCTTCCTTTATATTTCCCACAGACGCCATTTAACTAACTCCGCCCCCCCCCCCCCCCCCCACCAAAACCAGGCCACGCCAAACCTATACGCAGAATATTGTAGAGGACGCCAATAGAAGTTCGTTCGCACGTTCAACGCAACTCACAATCGGCAAAGTATAATTATCGGCAGATTAAAATTTCTCGCATACACTCGGCAAAAGGTTCTGGTGGTGTCAGCTGGCACAAAGACACGGTGCATAGTGGCGCTGATCGGCCCGATAAGCGGGTGTTCCGAGTATAGCTTTGTGTAGCAAATATGCGCCGTGACTGGCAGTCTCTTCGTGCACCAAATTGCGGACTGACTGCAGCTGGTGTGGTAAGAGAGTCGCTCCAGAGATGGGATAGAAAGAATAGACACGGCAGTGGGGGGCCCATGATTAGCATGCTGACAATACTGGTTCACCTGTCTACGGAATATATCAGTATTTTTTCTTTGCGGTTGGTTGGTTGGTTTGGGTGTTTAACCGGCGTCCTTTTCTACAGGGGTGCAAGTACAGAAGTACCCTAAAACCTGAAACTATTTTCCAGCTCACACTAAAACCCTGAAACTTTTTTCAGGGAAAGAGGTAAACCTGAAACTAAATTTTACACGGCTTTGGAACTAAGTATACTTTAGAAAATTGCGTAAAGTTTGGAAAGCACGAAAATGATAAATAATATGCAATAATGTATACAGCTTTACTTGATGGCTTACAGCGTCAAAGTAGTTACAGCAGTTGAACAGACTTTTACAATAAAACCTCTAATTAAAATCCATCCACGTATTTTCCCAAACCGGAAACCACCGTTTAAGAATTCTGCCGAGCCGGAACACTGACTTTCACAATCCTTCCAAGCCGGAATTACGCCGGAACAACTTGCACCCCTGTTTCTATCACATAAAGGTGATAACAAAGACGGGGCAACGACCAAAATCCGGCACAAGTATTAATTTTGACTCTCAGCCGGAATTCGAACTGACGACTTGAGCATTGAAAGTTTGATTTACGAAAGACAATCTTTCCCACGAGGCAACATTGCAAAAGCAATAAAAGACCGACTGAGTATTTCGCCTCAGTCTTGGTTGTCAAGGACTGAGGATTCTGAGAACTTGTTCAAAAACTTCCCTCATCGGAACAAGAACACTGATCGGAACTCATGTAGGCCCTTGTCCTGTCGAAGGTTTGTTTGTTTGTTTGTTTGTTGTTGTTGTTGTTTTTACAGTAGTATTAGCTCGTGTAGTGTAACAACGGCAAGTTTTAAAATTGGTATGTATATGCCTGTAACTTCTACCGTTGTAAAATAAAGGTTCTTGAAGTTCTATGGAGTTTCGAACAAGCACTCCCCGCTCTGTTACCGTTAGCCTCTTCCTTCATAACAAAAATAATAAAATATCCATTTGGCGCCTAACCTTATATGATAAGCTCTAGGCGCCGAGCAAAAAAATGTATTGATTTAGAGGAACACATAAAACAAGAAAGGACAGACGATCAGCTACCAATACAGTTGCCAGTCTATTGGTTCCAGTTCCTTCAGTCACAACTGACTTTGACATCCATAATGTGAAACCAGAGATCTGCAGATCTACGGGGGGGGTGGGTGCTTAGGAGTTTAACGTCCTGTTCCACTATGTAGGGTGATATCAAAGACGGGGCAACGAGAAAAAGGCCAGTACAAATATTTGGCCCCAGCCGGGATTCGAACTCACGACCAGAGCATTGAAAGTCCAACGCTCTACCATTCGGCTACGCCGTCTCCCCGCAGATCTACGGATCCAGTCTTAGATACCATCTGCTTAGCAACGACGGACTGTTACCGTCCACCCCGGTTCTAATAATCGATTCAGCCTTTTCATTTTTCAGATGACGCCGCAAGACTAATTTCAAGTCAACGACATCAACCGTTGCCCAAGAGGCCCAGAAAAACCCCGTTGAGAAAGACCAAGGGGTTGTGCTGTGAACAGCCTCAGTGGTGCACCCTAACGACGGAGGGCGCTGTGGGCAGGTACAGCTGTACCCCACGGGGAGGACCCCACGTCACACACGCATAACACGGAGCGGGACTCAGCCAGGTGTGGAACAAACCGGCAAGACCCTGCTCCCCCTCGCTGGAATGCCCTGCAGTTGGCGTAAGGGCCGCCTGAATAGCATGGCCATCGTTTTTAGCTTCCAAGTATGTCACTTGAAAATAGAAGGGCTCCGCGCAAAAGGAGTAAATAAAGAAGGCGGCGAGCGGGGCCCGTGTACGCTACTTGGAGTGTTTCTAAAGGTGTCTCCGCACGTGAGACTCTGGTTGTCAATCAACACCGCCACAAGTTTGTGGTGGGTGCCCTGCGAGTCGGAATGTGATTACAGGAGCTATATCGGTGCACCGGACCGCAAGTGTGACAGATTTACCTACATAGATGGCTCTCGGTGATTTTCACTCTCACTGACGACAATGCTAGCTCGGTCCGGGTGCCGCACGATGGCTCGAGGGTAGAGCAGGACTGGCATTTCGCGAAGTTACAATACGTAGTTCTCTGCCTGCGAAGTGAGCGGTCTGCATGTCGGGCTTTGTGCGATCGACGACTGATACAATACTTTCACTGAACGGACGTCCATCTAAACCGAAAATGTCAAGACAAACCACTTATAATTGAAACTGTTGGTAAGGAAAGCCAACACAAAAAAGCTTACAATCATAAACCGAAACAGTATAACACATAGACGTGTCACGATTGCATTATCAGTCAATGAATGTTCGGCCAAAAGAAGACCAGGCAAACATGTGAATTCTTCGTACGTTTGTAGACGTAAAACAATCCCAGAGATAATGCAGCTGTACACTTTTCTTAGAAACAATCGTCTTGCAGTTAGAATACTGAAATATTAAGAATGAAAACTAAATGAATTAGTAACTAAACTTCTGGTCCAGTTAGCAGTGTTGTTATCTCATAGTCCGGCGCCCCCATCGGTTCACCTGTCGTTTCCAAGGCCAGTTAATTACGCGCCGTCTCACGGGCAAGTGAGTGTTGTCGGAGATCAACATTATTCTGGGTCGTACAGGCCAGTCAAGGTTCCTCATGCATGCACATCTCTCTCTCTCTCTCTTTCTCTCTCTCTAGCTCGCGGGTCCGAAATTGTTACGGGTCAATGGCCTAAACAATATAAACTCTCTCTCTCTCTCTCTCTCTCTCTCTCTCTCTGTGTGTGTGTGTGTGTGTGTGATGAACGCACTGCCCCCCTCGCCATGTAGTGTAAGCGCCGCGCATAGTCAGCATACGCCCGCTACAGAAATTCCCCCTCCACCGAACCCCCCTCACGAGCCCCGCGCTGCGGCCCCCATCAAAACCCTTTACTTTTTTGTCGCTTCGACTCGACGCTGGTCCGCCGTGTCGAGTGGAGCGTCGTGAGGCAGACTACAGCTTCCCCACCGACTCTTGACACCTAAGGCAACGTCGGACACAGGAACAATTCTCGCTGCTTCACGAGGAGGGCCCGCCAAAGGGATGCTGCAAGGATTTTTTTTCACTAAGTAGCCTTTTGCAGTTTGCGTGGCGTTAAACACCGACAGAACTGACACGTACAAGCATCTGTTGACATCGCTGTTATCATCGTTTGTTGATCGACCTCGTGTCTTTGCTTTTGTTTTTGTCATTCTTGATGGCGTCAAATCGTTCGCTGGCTCTAGCAGTGTGTTGTCTGTCAAACTAGTAACTGTCATGCGTACATGAATCGCACACAGGATCCCTACGCGTCAAACACGCGTTAAATATGATTATAACGGATGTAAACTTTGTCAAAGGAAGTTTCGTCTTCTTTGTGATTTGTTGATTGGTGGTTGTTATCTATGACACGTCACCAGTGTGACCCCTACCAACCAACCAACTGGACGTCATCATCCAGCTGACTGGATGATGAAATATTAGGTCCTTGCCCTTGATGATGTCCAGTCCTACGACTTGCTGCATAACACCTTTGAGGGGATTAACAAAACTAGTGCGGGATAACTATTATGTGGACGGGAAAACAAGAGCAAAGTTCCAAATATTTCTGGTATCCCATTGCTAGTTGGAACCTCACACCAATCCACAACCCAAAGATCCAGTAACCGTGGTACTCCTCACCAGTCCAGGTGTTTCAGTCTCTGAAAAATTACAGCGCGAATGTAAATAAACCGACGTATCTATACCGTTCCTGAGACGTAAGGGCATAACAACGTATCGCATAGTTGATGTCAAAAGAGAAAATGTCAATAAGGCATGCCCTGTTCTGCACAGCACACATATTCGTTAGAGAAGTGACGAGCACTGAAAACTCAAGAGTAAAGACAAAAGCTGGAGTTGGCTGCATGAAAGACGTCAGCAGCCTGGTTATCAAGTTAAAGGTCTGCAATCTTAACAAAAAGCCGCATACATTGTGTTTTTTTTTTTCAAAAACTGCGACTGTGAATAATGCAGACAACTCCGTCACAGTTGCAGAGTTGCCAGCGCTTCGGAGACCCTTATAAAACCAGAGCGTGAGTTTGCAGTGACTTTATCGTGATTTTGATCAGTGAGCGAGACACACCGCTACAGCGTCTAGTGGGTGTTGTGTGCTGCACGAGAAGACTAGTCGCTGCGATCTTTCTCGCTCAGTGTCAAAACGCAAACTGGGCTGTGAAATCAGGCTGCACGTGGCTTTAAAAGGGTTTTGGAGACGTTGAAAACTCTGTAACTGTGACAGAATTGACTATGCATTTTGCACAATCGGATAGGTTTTTTTGTTTTTGTTTTTGTTTTTAAACACACTGTATTCGGCTTTTTGTTGAGATTGCAGACCTTTAAGACCCGAAGTCCTCAAAAGGTTTAGTACTATGTACTTCTAAATACAGTCTTCTGGAAAACTGTCTCACCGTCCGCTTCGGAGGAGTTGCGCAAAAAAACTGATCCAGTATAATACCCAGGCCGGGCAAATATGTGTATTGTCGGAAGTCAAGCGGTGAGCAAGTTTTGTTGCTGAGCAAAAGCGTTGGAAACATCACAATCAGCTCAGAACGTAGGGAAAATCCAGTAATTACGGGGAGGCGAAACACCCGATAGAAAATGTTTTGAAAACGGAGGGACCGTATGTAGTTCACTGGCGGCGACATTAGGCGGGCGTTACTTGCAGCAAACTGTACCCCATGCTGTGAGCAAAGTAACACACACACACACACACACACACACACACACACACACACACACACACACACCGCAGCGAGAGAGAGAGAGAGAGAGGGGGGGTCAGGGTCACACACACACACACACACACACACACACACACACACAAGCATGCGCGCACGCACTCGGACAGAAAGAGATGGGGGGAGGGGAGACACACACACACACACACACACGCACGCACACGCGCACACACACACACACACACACACACACAGCACAAGAGAAAGATCGCGGCCCAGCTATTCTACCCCGCATTGCGAGACGCCCTCAGCCGGCCGTGGAGTGTGGTGACGGCCGACATAAAGGAGCCGAAGTGTGGAGCAATGGAGGAGAGAAAAGAACAGCTTCCATAGGAACAAAGTCCCTGCTGGCGGTTCGTTCGCCACGCATTCCGAGCATGCTTCCACGGTACAAGCCATGGGACCCAGACCATACTACTGGTCGTGTACTCAGGCTCAGGGAGGCTGCCCTCATGACAAGTATCATACTCTTGACTTGTGACGTTGGTAATGTTTTCAGTGGGCTCTGACGAGCATTGACTTTTTTCCTCTCTTAAAACGTAAGCATTTTTACGCGGCGGCGAATGCCTCCTTTGTCGACCCTCACTCACCAAAACTACCACCTCCTTCCCCCCACCCCCACCTACCTACCCATCCACCCGGGTTAGGGTGTGCCATTTCTGAAGAACCTCCTCAAATACGGAAAATACAGAACTAGCAATGCGCAATATATTGCTCAGTTTTTGTATCTAGAGGCATGTAGCCTACACCATGATGTTATTTATTTACTTACTAACGTTTTTTTCTAATGACATTTTGTTACCTCTTAAATTGTGACAGGCCACACAGGGCAAATTTCCTTATGGACCAAATAAAACTGAGTTGAACTGAACTGAACGGTACGTTGGCATCGATTACTTCGTCGCGATAATTGTTACCAAAGCTTTGTAATATCTTGGACTGCTGCACCAAAATATCCTTCGTAATAGTTATTTTAGATTATACCTATCTTAATACCAAGACTGTTTTTAATTCATAGAAATCTGGGGGTTTTTTTTAATTCATGGAAATCTCTAATTTAATTGTAGTGCTGTTTTTATGTTAATTTGATGTGTACCATTGTCTTTGTTTGTCCACCACACCCAAAATTCCCTCTGGGATAATAAAGATGTATTGATTGATTGATTGATTGATTGATTGATTGATTGATTGATTGGTTGATTGATTGATTGATTGATTGTAAATATGCGTTCAGTGATATCGATTCGCGCCTCTTAAAATGGAGAATATTTTCGAAACTTGGCTATCATTTTCTAACAACAGTTTAAAAAAAACAAACAAACAAACAAAGGGTAGATTACAATCTAATCTATGCAGAAAAAGGACAGCTGTGTCAGCGTGTGCCTAAACCTTTTTTTTTTTAAACTGCACACCAAGAACAAAGTTGTTGTCCAGATAGTCTCCCTCCACCCTCTCCCAACAAACAAACAAACAAAAACAGATTGGTACTTATTATTTTATTATCCGAGTAGCAGAGATACTGATCTTTGAATAATGACAGATAACACCTTGACGAGTTTAATGTTTTCCTTCGCACACAAAAAAAAACCCGATGGCGATCGAAACGCCCCTAAAGCCTACTGCACGTTCAGGAATGCGGTATCAAAACAGGTTATCATTATTTTTTTTTTTATTGTAACTTTTGATTTCATGACCACAAAGTTGATTTCTTTTTACGGAGCAAATTTCGCCAGTTTCACGGCCTTAGTTTCGAGGCAAGCCGAGTAGCCGAGATACTGATCTTTGAATAATGACAGCTAACACCTTGACGAGTTTGATGTTTTCCTTCGCACAAAAAAACCCCGATGGCGATCCAAACGGCCCTAAAGCCTATTGCACGTTCAGGAATGCGGTATCAAAAGCTTGTGGCTCACACTACATAAAACCACCATAAAAATGGATCAGAACACTTGCACAACAGATTCTATTCATCGGGTTTCAACAGGCGCGAACGCTCTGTATCTTCGCAGTGCAGTGACCCTAGTCAGGATTTAGGTTTAACAAATGCAAACTAGATGCATAGCCCGCCAAACATTTTGTCCCCCCATGGGAAAAAGTGGGCTAAACCGAGACCACAAGATGCTCATTTGTATGCGGCGTGTACGCGAGACAGGACTGAAATATCGTCGAATTAAGCCCCACTGCTCCTGCAACCTTAAATTAAACGGAGATATCTCCCCACTTGATCGCTGCATCTTCTACGTTTCGCTTCTCAGCAAAAAAAAAATAAAAAAAATACGCGAGCTTTCTCTGGGAATTTATGAGTGTTTCCAACTTTGCGCGCGCGCAGACAGACAGACAGACAGACAGACAGACACACACACACACACACACACACACACACACACACACACACACACACACACACACACACACACAAGCATGTGGCAGAAAGTCACGCGCAACTTCCATATGATGCAAGTGACGCCAGAATAACAAAACAGGTATGTGACGTTATACCTTTGAGGGACCTGTGCATGGACAATGGAAGAATCAGGCCTGCTTGTATCCAGACGTCATGCAATGTAAATATGATATGGAATACAAAACTACCACCTACTTATCTGCCTTTAGACAAAACCGGGGGAAAACCCAAAGAAAACCATTAGGGTAGATTTCATGGTTTTTAACGTCTCCGCCCTTAAATACAACTCGCACGATGCACATGGCCAACGTAAATCTATCAACACGTGAGTTTACATATGCAAGTGCACGCACACTGCTAGTCATCCCTTAAAGCCTCTATACTTCGTTCTGCTGCCGACACTCGGAAACTCCGTATCCCTCAAGTCAGAACAAAGACCTTTGGTCAGCGTAGTTTTTCATACCAGGGTCCGACTTGCTGGAATGATCTCCCAGCATCAATCAGATATGCAGACACAAAACCATCCTTCAAGCAAAATCTGAAAACCCATCTCTTCACTGCCCTTAACCAATAGCTGTCGCCACATCATCATCTTGCTGGTCGCGCGCGCGCGCGCGCGCGCGTGTGTGTGTGTGTGTGTGTGTGTGTGTGTGTGTGTGTGTGTGTGTGTGTGTGTGTGTGTGTGTGTGTGTGTGTGTGTGTGTGTGTGTGTGTGTGTGTGTGTGTGTGTGTGTGTGTGTGTGCCGGGGGCAGCGGAGACCGTGTATGATTTCTGCACATTATGTGTTTGTAGTTAACTGTATGTGTGAAGGAATGTTGCGTGTGTTTCCGTTTCTGTGTGAGTGAGTGCGTGTTGACTGTAAGGCGCCCTGAGCTCCTGCGGGAGGGAGGGCGTCCCTGAAATACCCATTATTATTATTATTATTATTATATTCGTAACGCCCCTGATGGAAAACTGTCGCTTTCGAAGCTGTAAGGCTGTTTACCAGAGAGAAGGATGTTTCATTTGTCCATTGCGACCGTTTCTGTGACTTTGTGGTTTCTAATACTAGAGAACTACGACTTTCTTCGAGCCTACGGTCCATTCTTGAACAGACTGGGACTGAACAAAACTTCTAAAAATAGCCACCAATCAGCACCGTCCAGCTGGTCCTCAGTCTTCAGCCAAATAACGTTGTCTGCTCAGTACGCGGTTAACTTCTGGAACAACTTATGCGCTGGCCAGAGTCATCACAATGGCTTCAGATGCTACTTAATAACCCAAGTGGCACAGAGTCAGTGCATTCGAAGACAAGTTTTCCCACACACTGCTGCATGCCTGCCATACGGCATATTGAGACTTTAACCGACTGCTGTCCGGAGATGCACTTAACCAAGGTGGTAAGTTGTTCACAAAAGCAAATTGTGCGCGCCGTCTCCGATTCTTTTCTCGTGAGATACAAATGCTTGAGTCAATGTTGCAAAACATGGGGCTGGTCTTACAAGACAAACACAGACAGAGTCCGCTTTCAAGCTGACACCAAAGACAGTCCCCCCCGGTGCAAGGTGGTTGTCGGTTCCGCAGTGCGAACCACTCGAAGTGCGAGACACAATACAAGTTACTGCCGCTGAGTAAAAGTGCAGCGCGAAGCGAGAACTAAACAGACACGCAGGCTGAGGTGAAAGTTACTGACTTCCATTACTAAACTGCCGTTTGAAATCATTACAGAGTTTTACAAGGGATGTGTCAATCGATTGTTTTCTGTGCAAAGTGAAATTACTGTGATGCAGCTGAGGAGTGGTTCATGGTTCTATAAAACTGAAATTCTAGAACACTGAAACAATAACCCAAAATAAGCATATAAATAAATGAATCTCTCTCTCTCTCTCTCTCTCTCTCTCTCTCTCTCTCTCTCTCTCTCTCTCTCTCTCTTCAGTATATTTAGTCCCTCTAGTGTAGCAACGGAAAGTTTTGAAATAGGTATGAATAATCCTGTAACTTCTGCCGTTTAAAAATAAAGGTTCTTGTTCTCTCTCTCTCTCTCTCTCTCTCTCTCTCTCTCTCTCTCTGTGAAATGGCAGTAGAGACACTGGGACAATGTTTACAAACTGCACAAAGGCTGTCTTGACCCCATAACCGACGCAAAAACCACTGTTCATGCTCGGATTGCGTCCACGATGTCACATACGTAGCCAGAGAGCACGCCAAGTACGCCCATAAAAACCTCAACCGCCCTGCTTTCCGCATCAAGCCAGGCGACATCCACGAGGAGACCCGGTGGCTCAGAGGTACCGCGCCAGCTCCTCTCGCGTCCCGACATCATGACAGTTAAACTGCAGCCGGTAGAAGTGCAAGAGCCGAGTGACGCGGAGAGGAGAGAGAAGAAGAGAACACAGCACACGGGGTGTAGTCAAAATGGACCCGAGTGTTTCCTGTGCTACTCCGTCCGCTTCAAAGGCTGATGACTGCTCTCTCGCAATGCCGTATATGCTTGAAATTTGAGCATGCATCATACTAGCATTGTAGTAACGCGTTAGTCCAAGTCGTTGTCTGGCTGACAAACGGCCCCTTTCTCAGTTTCACGCAGACAGACCGTTTGGAAACACTCGGTGCTACTCAAATTTGAAAATGGAAACACTCGGTGCTACTGTTTGGAAACATTCTATCTTAATAATCATATAATAATAATAATCGCATTAACATAGGCGCTTTAAATATCCCAAATATTTGACTCAAAGCGACGCGAGTTAAACCCAGCACGCACGCTTACGTGAATCACATGCATTCTCTCAAACGCTGGACATGAACACATAACAATCACGTGTTGCGAAGGGCCAGCTCAGCAATGTAAGTTTCGGAATTTTAGAATTGCATTTATTTGCGAATTTGTGGGCTGAACATTCCCAAAGCAGGGGGGGGGGGGGGAGGAAGCCGGAGTACCCGGAGGGAACTCCTCGACGGTCGGCCCGAATGAACAGTGCCGCATACGAGAAAGAAAAAAATCTTCGCCCGGAGTGGGACTCGAACCTGACCTCTTGCACTGGTGACAAAGTCTTAACCACTAGACCATTTTCGAACCGGAGCAGAAAGCGGAACTTTTGACTACACCCCGTGTGCAACTTGGGAGCCGCGCGATGACAGGAGAGAGCGACGACGTGTATAGCAGTGAAATACCTGTTTTATGAAAGCATTTCGTGACAACGTGTCTGCGGCAGCTAACGTTTATAATGGTCTAGTTATGTTTAACACGCGTAGCACGAACCCGCAGCAGCCGGCCCTACAAATCACGCGACGACAGTGAGAAAGTAATATTCCAACCATATAACTTGAATCTGACCGTCACCGCGAGGAGGACTGAGCCGGGAGGAGGAGGCGGAGGCAGGCAGACTTTCCACGCAGGATGACTGATAAGTCTGCGAGTTTCAGCGAGCGTCAAGAAAAATGACCTAACACCTAATTAATCGACCATAAACATCAGTAGGCATCAGCGAAAGAAAAGACCCTGTGGACATACTAATTGCTCGGCTAAGATGATAATTGCGAGAAGTAGGAACGGGGGCTTATTGCCGCGGTTAACTCTGTTGTGACTCGGGGGGGGGGGGAGGGGGGGGGGGCTGCCGCTGCCCTTACCGCTGTCCTGGCCTGGGTCCACCGCCATGAACCTGCAGTAAACTGATTACAGGTCCCGTATGTAAAAGTCGGGGTTAGGGGGGGGGAGGGGGGGGGGCTGCCGCTGCCCTTACCACTGTCCTGGCCTGGGTCCACCGCCATGAACCTGCAGTAAACTGATTACAGGTCCCGTATGTAAAAGTCGGGGTTAGGGAGTTTAGCCCTGGGTTGGAGTCTAACCTCGAACTAAACTAGCTCTAGGGTAAAAAAAAAATTTTAATCATGAAGCTGGTCCATTCCAGCAAGATGCCTATGCCGTTATAGAAGGACCTTTGTCTTTCTTTCTCGCTTCCCTTTTGATTTCATTTTGTTGTGGGGTTTCTTTTGTCCTAGTCTGGGTTAGGCCCGTAGCCGTGGGTTAACCTCGAGTTTTACATACGGGCCCAGGTCAACAAACCTCTCTGCGTCAGTGAAAACACACACACACACACACACACACACACACACACACACACACACACACACACACACACACACTTGACATTTTGTGTACTTAACAAAAAATGGATGGAGAATTTCAATTTTGGTGAGGAAAAAGTTTATGTGGGCGATACATGGCTGAAACTTTGGTCAAAGTCTCCCGTAGCGGAAGAGCTAAACAAGCACATTCCAAGATTACTAGGTTTCACAGACGACAAATTCTGTTTTGGAACAGCTGCGCCTACGAGTGAACCAGCGCGCCGAGTGCAGTTTATCCTATTGATATGTAGAGCTTGGAATGCAACACGCTGCTGTCTGTGGATGTGCGAACAAAACTTCAAACGACCCGTAGCTCTTCTCTTCAACGAGTGACCGCAACACTTTAGCAGACGCCTGCTTTTCACGTCGTATTGCTCGAGCCTTCTCTTCGCTCAGACACAGACAGACAGACAGGTAGTTAGACAGGCAGACAGACAGAGAGAGAAACAGAGAGACAGGGAGAGACAGAGAGAGACAGAGAGAGACACACACACACAGATAGAGACAGAGGCAGAGAGACAGGGAGAGTGACAGAGACAGAGATCCTGATTCCACGGTGGCTTAACGGTACCGTGCGCATACCGCGGGAGGTTTGAGCGTTTGATGACCTGCGTGAAGGATCTACATGTTTTCTAAGCGCGTCATTGGCATCAATCAGTACGTCATTTGTCAGCCTCTGCCACAGGGCTCCAGATAGACAGAGTTATAGTCCCAAAGACTGTACAAGTCGAGACTGTACTGGGCAGCCAAGTCACTGTCATACATCAAAGTCGCCGCTACTGAAATCATCATCATTAAAACCAGCACACTACTGTTGCAAAACCTGGGCGGTCAAGTGGGGGGGGGGGGGGGGGGGGGGGGGGAAGAGGAGGAGATGGTGGAGCTCAGATTTTCCTTAACTGACGAAGCGGTAGACTCGAAATCGGAAAACCGTGTGTTAAAAAAAAACAAAACAAAAAAAACCTAACACAGACTTAAACTTTGTCTGTGAGTGGGTGAAATTATTTTCACAACTGAGTGGACGGATGAGCACCCCTCGTCATCCCCAGCCTCGGGTCGTGAGTTCGAGTCCCGGCTGGGGCCAAATATTTGTGCTCGCCTTTCTCTCGTGGTTCCGTCTGTATTATCACCCATACGTGATGGGAAAGGACGTTAAACGCTGCCCCCCCCCCCCCCCAGCACCCCCCCCCCTCCCGCACGACCACCTCCCATCTTCTTAAGCCTGTGCAACCCTCCTCCCACCACCACCACCACCACCCCCACCCACCCCCCATTCCATTTTAGCCTGTCAGATTAGCCTCTACTACTTAAGTCACTGCATTAACAGGCCAGATTTTTTTTTTAATTAACTTTTCTTGCCGAACTGAGGTTGTCGATACATGTATGACAGTCGTAGTCTAGGTCTCCAACAAAAGTCAGGACCAAGACAGGTAATAATACTATGATTCATGTCACAGAGGTCCAGGTGTTCGTGACAATAAACCAACGTTTCCTGCTTTCCTTTTCCCATGGCAAGCCACACACGCACCCCCACAAACAGCCAACACAGTCTTAGCACTAAGCCGAGAAATCACGGTGCTATCTGGTGCACGGTGCGCAGGCTACCTCATGACTGAGGCTGATTTTTCGCAATAAGCCCAGAACTGAACACCAAAGGCCTGACGCCGGTCTCGCAGGTTTTACAACACCCTGGACTCGAGCGAATAACCAAAAAAAAAAAAAAAGAAGAAGCAAAAAAATCCAACCCTTACCCCGAGACATGCGGGTATGTCACTACGGCCGGGTGGATCGTACGTGTTTTAAGACAGGAGTCACATTATTCGGGGTGGGGTCAGGAAACGATTGTGGCCCTCTAATACCCGTGTACTCCTGACTCGGGCCATAAAAATTACTAGGGGGGAAAGGTAAAATACTTTAGAAGTTCAAAAGGAGAGCTACTCCCTATTTCAAATCGTATTATAATCTCTAGTTCACACACACCGCCCTGGCGGTGCGTAGGCCAGACTGGAGAGAAGTCTCGGCCCCTGATGACTAACATTATTCTATGGTTTAGGGTTATTTTCGTACTAATGACATGCCTCCGCGGTTTACGTAGCTTAGAAAAGAAAGGCACATAATAAACTGTGGGGTATATTTCTCTCTACATTTCCTTGGCTTTCTTTCAAGCTTAAACGCTCGTATTGCAAAGATCAGTAGGCTTCACAGAAGTCAACTGTCGCGCTTGCCAATGTGCCTCCTCGCTGAAAAAAAATTCTGAATGATTAGTAGATAGTTCTAAATGAAAGACACAGAAGTCAACAGTTGTGTTTGTGAGTGTGCCTGCTCGCTGGAAAATTTCTGAATGATTAATAGAGTTCTGAATGCAATACACTGCCGTATGCTGGCTATGCGGCCCTACAGCGCACATCGGTTGCAGACGAACAATCGCATAAGCGGATCGTGATTTTTTTTATTTTTTTTTATTTTTTTTTTTGGGGGGGTGGTGGTACAACATGACTAACGACAAAGATAAACATGAAATTTCAGCAAATGTTAGTAAATATGTTAGTCAACTACCCTGAAAATTTCAAGACTGTATCTTGTTTTGTTATTTTTTTTAATGATTTTTTTTTCTGAACCTCACAAATCGGCCTGTCTACAGGGGATGACTGTGGAAAAATCAACCCGTCTTGAATGTCATCAAAGTTCAAATTCTCCAACTGAGCGGGTTGGCTGTGTCGCAAAACTGACTCCTCAATATATCAGTTCGAGTCACGTAAAGTCTTCCGTTGTCTCAGTGCCAGCCTATGAGACGCTGTCACTGTGCAGGTGTCGAAGAGGCTCGATGTTAGACACGACAGAAAAAAAAAAAGGCTCAGAACTATTAGAGAGCATAGAATTGTCGGAATATGAGCGGCTGAACAAGCTGCAACGCTACCTAACTCCTTGATATTCGCGCCACGTAAACCCTTCTGATGGCCAAGTGCCAGCCTGTGAGACGCTGTCACTGTGCAGGTGTCAAAGTGGTTCGATGTCAGACACTACAAAAAAGGGATCAGAACTATTTGTGAGAAAAAAAAAAAATTGTCGGAAGATGAGCGCGGCTGAACAAGCTGCGACACTAGCTAACACTAGCTAACGCCTTGATATTCGCGCCACATAAACCCTCCAGTCGGCTCAGTGCCATCCTGTGAGACGCTGTCACTGTGGCGCGGAGTTCGACACTACCAAAAGAATGATTCTGAGCACAGAATTGTCGAAATATTCGCCTTTAAACTTGGGGCGCAAAATGAGCCCAACCCCTTTCAGTCGCAAGCCACTATAAAGCTCTAGGGGGAGACATATTTATGCTAAATATCGGTACAATGTGCCGTCAAAATGTGTTTTATAGCCCCTAGACACTTCTTAAATGTACAGCAGTTATTTTAACGACCCTACGCCCCTCATGATTGTTTACCAACAAAGAATGCCAGAGCCGTATATACTACAGAGTACATAAAACTGTATACTACAAACTTGCAAAAATACCGGCGGTAAGTGTTAAGTGGTGTGTGTGTGTGTGTGTGTGTGTGTGTGTGTGTGTGTGTGTGTGTGTGTGTGTGTGTGTGTGTGTGTGTGTGTGTGTGTGTGTGTTGGGGGGGGGGTGAGTGAGGGAGAACTGGCCCTGTACATGACAATGATCTTTGTGTTTGCGTGTGGCCCTGGTACGAGTCACCAGGCAGGTGAAACTGGAGTCCATAAACATAAACACGTCCATGACTACCATCACAAGCAAGTGTGCGGCATCGCCCACGTCCAGCTTGGCTTGCAGGAGCTCTTTGTCATGCTCCGTAGTTCTACCGTCACGTGTGAAAAAGGCCTAAGTGTTTATCAAATCCACGGCGTTTAGGTTCTTTTATTACCAAGACGATAGAGTTGTCAGCTTTTTTACCATTAAATGGCAAAAACGGTCTAACTGCTTATCAAAACCATAGCGCTTAGACTCTTTTATCATTAAATGTCGACAGAGGTGTTAGCCTTCTACCATCCAGTGTGAAAAGACCTAACAGCTCATTAAAACCATAGCGCTTAGACTCTTTTATCACCAAATGCCGATAGAGGCGTTAGCCTTCTACCATCCAGTGGTAAAAAGACCTAACAGCTCATTAAAACCATATCGCTTAGGCGAAAGAGGTGTTAACCTTCTACCTCCAAGTGGTAAAAAGCCCAAACGGCTCATCAAATCCATGGCGTTTAGGACATTTACCAAACGACGATAGAGTCGTTACCCTACATTAAAATAGCTGTGCCCGATGGAAGTATTAATAATGATTTTACACTTATTGAACTTGTTTACAGCTGAATGCTGCGGTAGCAAAACAGACAGGAATGTCCACGTTCTGTCACCTATTACTCAGATGAATGTTATGTACAAAAACAGAAACCGGATGCCGCAATCAGTTTTGCTAAACAGGGTATGATGGCCAAAATAGGTTGTACTACAAGTATGCAACACAACTTATTTTGGCCACTGTCGATTCTGCCTTATCACTGAATGATGCAATGCGAGCTTTTCTATGCATTAAGACTTCCCCTTAGTGTTGGGACATGACAATGTCATTGGAATATATTGATTTTGCACTGCTGGACATTGGCGATGCCAGATGCTCCATTCAGGGAAACTTCCGAAAACTGAATTTAAAACTGTAATTTCAATCAACTCAATTCAATGCATCTGTACTGTCCCAAAATCCAATTCAATTCTATTCAATTCAATGCATCTTTATTGTCCCAAAATTCAATACAATGCATCTGTACTGCCCCAAGAATCCAGTTCATTTCCATTCAATTCAATGCATTTTAATTGTCAAAAAATTCAATTCAAAGCATCTGCATTGTCCCAAATCCAATTCCATTCCATTCAGTTCAATGCATCTGTCCCAAAATTCAATTCAATGTATCTGTATTGTCCCCAAATCCAATTCAATTCAATGTATCTTTATTGTCCCAAAATTCAATTCAATGCATCTGTAGTGTCCCAAAATCCAATTCAATTCCATTCAATTCAATGCATCTGTATTGTCCCAAAATGGGAAATAGCGGAATCACCAGCGTAGTACAGCTGTCCACACCGTTGTACTCCGAACTGCACTTGATACATTCCGCCGCTAGAGACTTGTATCTAGTTTCGCTTAATGTGTGTTAAACCTGATCCACAGATGAGGAGGGGACAGCAGGCGACGGCGGAGGAAGGGGGTCGTCCAAGCTAGTTACATTACTATCTTAAGTTTCCTTGGGTGTATTTTGATCGTGAGGACATGGGGGAAGAGGAGGGGGGGGGGGGTAGAGAAGGGGTTGGGGAGGTTGGGAGGTGGAGGAGGACAAGTGTTCAAATATTGACCAAACACACGAGGTAGTGGGAACGTAGAACAGAGCTGCAAGCGGCAAGAATGCAGCTCTGTGGGTCGGGGAACGCACCAAGTTGACGTTCGCGACCTTTCGTCTGCACAGTACTTCTCTTGAAGTGGACTGCATCTTCAAAGCGTATCTTGGAAAACCCAAAGTCGGTCGTAAAACTTTTTTTTTTTTTTTTTTTTTGTAAAGTAGAAAGCTCAGCCGAAAACAGGAAGAGGGTGTGGTGTGTGTGTGTGTGTGTGTGTGTGTGTGTGTGGTGTGTGTGTGTGGTGTGTGTGTGTGTGTGTGGTGTGTGTGTGTGTGTGTGTGTGTGTGTGTGTGTGTGTGTGTGTGTGTGTGTGTGTGTGTGTGTGTGTGTGTGTGTGTGGTGTGTGTGTGTGTGTGTGTGTGTGTGTGTGTGTGTGTGTGTGTGTGTGTGGAGGGGCGGGGAGGGGGGGGTGCGGTTAAGGGATTTCTAACTTGATTTCTCAATGACCGAGTTGACATATCTAAGCTCAGCAACTGTTGAAATCTTCCACCAAAAACAAACGTGTTGCCCCCAAAACTGCCAAAGTGAAATCCGCGAAGCCTGCATCAAACTCTAACTCTCCACGGCCTAATCAGAACATGGTCACAACTAACTTGCCTTTCAGTCTCGTTTCAGTTTGCGGGTTAAACATCCTTTTCCAGCACCGGGAGGAGGGCGTGGGGGGGCATCAAATTCTTAGACGTTTTCTAGCTGAGGTGGGTGGGTGGGTGTTTGGGGGTTTGACGTCCTTTTCCACCAAATACGAGTGATATCAAAGACGGGGCAAGGAGGAAATAGCCAGCGCAAATATTTGGCCCAAGCCGGGATTTGAACACACGACCCGAGCCTGCGCTTCACCATTCGGAAATCCAAGCTCCCCTCAAAGACAGAGCAACGACGAAAACCCAACCACGACAAACTTTTGGCTCGAAGCCGGCCGGGATTCGAACCCACGACCCGAGCATTAATGGCACGACAGTCCAGCTGGAATCTCTCGCCTCCCCACGCTGAAAGACCTAAAAAAAAAATCCTGCCAGGAACACTATGTAACAACTGCTAACGAACGAGGGGCGGTATGCGCGAGCCTCATAACTATCCGCACGTTCAGGTGCTCTGGCCCTACGCGCTATAATAAACATTTATGAAGCCGGCAATCTTTGATATTGCACAGGCTAACTTCCACAAGCGCACCGTCAATAGAAGGTAGCGGCCAGGCCCGCCCTGGAATATTTAGCTAAACGCCTCGTCAAAAGACAGCCCCAACTGCAAACAGAGGTTGCTTGCAGGGAAAAATCTCGCGTCCCGCCAAGAGAACGCGCAACACAAACTCGGATCTTACAGGTATGGGACACTGGGCGCTACGTGGCAAAACATCGGACACAAAAGGTAACCGCATAGCGATATTTCAAACGCCGACGTCACTGACACAGCACAAGGACAGAAGGGGGACTGAGTGAAAACTGGGAGTAAAGGCACTTTTGGGCCAGGGGTATATGGTGGGGAGGAGGGGAGTTGAGGGTGGGGGGGGGGGTGGGGGGAGGGAGGATGGGGAAGAGGTGAGAAAGGACATTTTGAATTTTATGACTTTTGAAGTTTCCTGCTGACTTCTTCCTGTTTGAGCGCCAGTTGCACGCGCCTATGATAGTTATAATTATTATTTAAAAAAAGTTGTTAGCACAAGCCTGACCACTCCCTGCCCACTGTATGATAAAACATGTTTATAAAGAACCAGCCACTGCACAACAGTAAGCGCCACGTCAAGCCACTATGACGTGTGCCTTCCCCGCTAGGCCCGACGCCACTGCAGATTGCCTAACAGTGGCTTGAAGTGGCCCCTATGAAGATTTATAAAGTAAAATTGCGATTTTTGTATGGGCTTATAAGAGTTGAAGCTTACTTCGTCAAACCACACGTCACGGTTGACTGGTCAAATAAACAGAAAATACAAATTTGAAAGAGATTACATCTCCACTTTGAGATACTCCAGGTTTTCGAAATCAAAATTATTCCCTTACACAATTTCCTGGGCATCTTTATAGGATTTGGATGGAGGTCATGGGTTGTTTGATCGGTTGAAGGTTCAGCGTCTTTTTCCGGCAGGTACAAGAGTCATCAAAGACCGGGCAACGAGGAAAACGTCAACAGAAATATTTAGCCCCCACCGGGATTCGAACTCACGACCCAAGCACTGAAAGTCTAACGCTCTACCAGATCGGCGATACCACCCCCCCCCCCCCCAACTTTATAGTTAAAAAAAGAAGTGATTGATAACACAAAAGAATGTTTTACAAACACTGATAGCCTTACTTTTGCAGGGGAACAACAGGGTACTTATGTGGGACAAGACAAAACCATTCTGTGCACTTCTTTATAGGACAGACTTTGGTCGTCCAACAATATTCCGAACAATCGGTTGACATCTACAGACTGTGTGTGCCAGGTTCAATCAGCTGCGGAATCTTTGCACCAGACTCTGTTTTTCTGATAGCAACCAGTGTCCGTACCGAAGCTGATGGCGCGAGCGGGTACGCGCGAGACGGGGGACAATCTTGCGAGAGAAGGGATAGCAATTGTTTGGCGGCGCAGCGAGCCAAGCGTAAGAACCTTTCTTGCGACGTATGAAACTGCATTCCTGGCCACTGATAAACGAGTTTACGACACCGGGGTCCCGTCCTCAAGTTGTTCAATTGATACAGGGAGAGAATGGGCCGAGAGAGGACTTTTTTCTCAAGTGCAGGTAACGGGGTGGCCTGCGTATGAGGTCCCCCCCCCCCAAAAAAAAAAAATAAAATAAAAAAAAACCCTTGCCTCGTAAAATCCTCGGCGGAGAAGAGGGTTATATCAGACGATATCGCACTCTAGCCTTGCACGTGGCTGATGTTGGGGTGTGTTATAAGTTGTCGTTGTAGCCTGATAAAGAACATCGTGACCGCGTGCGCGTGACACGTTGGAGAGGTGATCACAGATTAGCGCGGTACAATGTCTCCCATTTCGACTGTTGCTCGAGCCGTTGCGTCACCGCTTCGATGCCCCTCTTGATGTGCATAAACGCTACCTTATCGGCGACTCAACCGGAGCCCAGAAACCAGCAACTCGAAGAGCTAAGCGTGCATGTGAGAAATTATCAGCCTAACAAATGAGTGAAGATCCTCCTTTGTTCAGTGATAAATGAAAACAGGGGAAAATGCATGGACACTGAAACAGCATAGCGCTGTCGCCAAGGATCCAATGAGCTGTAACGATCTCTCTCTCTCTCTCTCTCTCTCTCGCTCTCTCTCTCTCTCTCTCTGTGTAACGAATTAAGAACGAGCTCTCTCTCTCTCTCTCTCTCTCTCTCTCTCTCTCTCTCTGTAACGAACTAAGAACGAGAGCTCTCTCTCTCTCTCTCTCTCTCTCTCTCTCTCTCTCTCGCTCTCTCTCTCTCTCTCTCTGTAACGAATTAAGAACGAGAGCTCTCTCTCTCTCTCTCTCTCTCTCTCTCTCTCTCTCTTAAACCGGCGCCATGGATACTAACAGCAAAGGAGGCAACACCCATAGTTTTCGGCGAATGAATACACATTTGACTTACAACTTACTTATCCGGAAAAACCCGCCACAACAAAGGGGCCTCCGACACAAACTTACACGGTAATCTCCTTCACGTTTTCACATCGACAAAAAAGAGCAAAAATGCTTCACATAAAGCTGCTTTTATGGCCATGTTTGTGTCTTTGATATACAGATAATGCCGCTCTCGCTGGTTTGGCTGCGGAACGAGAAATGCTATCGAGAGCTTCTCAAAGGCGACAGTGATTCGACCGCAGTTCAATACAGACATCTCGATTTATTGATCACTTGTTCAAGTATGAAGTGATCAAATTATTGGTTAGCTGAGCTGAGTGTCTGTGCGTGCCTGACGCATCTATCAATTATCAGTTATTGAGTGACGTGATGAAATTCTTGGCTAGTTGAATGAGTGCATGACTAACTGTGACGTCGATTGATTTTCAAGGGTTTTTGTTTGTTTGTTTGTGTGTGTGTTTGTTTTTGGTCTTTTCCGCTCGAGCCGATCGTCGGGTGTTCTTTCCGTGTACCCCCTCCCCCTCCCCCTTCTGCTCTGGATTTCTTCAGAACACAAAAATTCCAAAATGAATGCTCTTCTGAACTCCGAAACTTGAACAGCTGAGCTGACCCTTCTGTAAAACCATTATTATCATTTAGCATCTATTTATTCATTGGTAGACTCATTCAATGCCAAAAATCTTGATTTCTGACTGTCATATTTCAGTTAGACTCTTGAATGATAGACAAGATATACCGAGTGGCTCGAGGCGGTTAATTCTGCCGAGTAATCCGGCGACCCACGACAAAAATCCAATTTTCGTTTGTGTGAAGCAACACAGACAGCATAAGAATGGCGAAATGTCATCTTCTGGGGGGAAAAAAGCTGGGAGAACGAACAGGAACCGACATAATTAAGACGGGAAACTGCAAAGGGACTGCCAACAAGAACACTGCACTATATTCTGTAATGTTCAGGATTTTAGAACTCGTGCAGCACGTTCTTAGTTTTTAGTTACTTCTTTGCTTCCTTGACAGAGTCTAGCACAGCCCAGCGGAGAGTTGGTTGTTTGTTTTTGTTTTTTTGTTTTTTTGTTTTTTTTTGTTGTTGTTTGTTTGGTCGTTGTTATGAGTACACATAGAACCTCTCCACCACCACCACCCTTCTCTCTCTCTCTCTCTCTCTCTCTCTCTCTCTCTCTCTCATGTAGTTTTAATTTATCATAATTACTGACCAGTCTAACCTGCCATTACAATACTGTCAATGTGTATTCGTTCCCTCTGAGCATTATCATAAGCGGTGCTTGTTTATGCTCACTAATCGTTTACTTGTACGAATTGTATTTCAATAAATAAAAAACTTGTTTAAACCAACAAAATGAAATGAACAGACAAGAGGGGAAAAATTCTTCTTCTTTTTCTCCTTTTTACTTCTTCCTATTCTTCTTTTTCTTCTTTTCTTCTTCATCGTTGTCTTTCGTCGTCTTCTTCTTTTTCTTCTTCTTCTTTGTTTTTTCTTCTTCTTCTTCTTCTTTCCTGTTTAGGCGGAAGGAGAAGGAGAAATGTGACCGCAGTTAAGTTTTAAACTTTGAGCTTTGCTGTAAAAAACATCATGTCTTCTTCCCCCCAGTCCCCGTGCCCGCATCACCACAAAGCCCATTCGCATCACCCTCCCCCTTCCCTTGCACACTCTTGCACAGTTTCGGCTTAACCCGGCCGGCCGACGCTGCATAAATTATATCCAAGGAATGTAATCCGCATACACAGCTTTTTTAAAGTCTCAATACGTACGGCAGGCATGCAACAAAGTGTGGAAACGTTTTCATCGAATGTGCTTTATCTGTGAATCAGAATCAGTCACTTGGGTCACAATACAGCATCTGAAACCATTGTGGTGACTCTGGCCCGCGTATACGTTGCTTTGGAAGTGTACCGCGTACTAAGCAGGTTGACGTTATGCGGTAGCGGACTGAGGACCAGCTAGACTGCGCTGGATGGTGGCTATTTATAGAAGATTTGTCGAGTCCCAGTCTGTTCAGGAATGGGCCGTAGGCTCAAAGACAGTTGCATTTCTCTAATACTAGAAGCCACAAATCACAAAAACGGTCGCGGTGGCCAAACTGCCTTGGAGCTTTTACTTCGTAAGCCAACGTTCTTTCAGTTATTTTGCCCCCCGCGTTTGCAACTCCTTGCCATCTTCTCTGAGAAACATCTCTTCCCTCCTACAGTTTAAAGCACAACTCAAAACAAATCTTTTCAAACTAGCCTTTAATCTTTAAACTCCATCGCGTGTATTGATGTGTGTAAATGTGTGCATGTGAATGTTGTGTGTGTGCGTGAGCAAAAAGCGCACTGAGTGCTTCCCTAAGCCGAACTCCGCGCTCTACAATTGTATTATTATTATTATTATTATTATTATTATTATTATTGTTGTTGTTGTTGTAAGCGGCAGTTTTCCATCTCAGTGGTAGGATCTGGCAGGAAGGAACTTCCATGAGCCGCGAAGTAGTCTTTGTTGCTTGATCGGCATTAGGCCCTAAATAACTAACTAACTCACTCCATCTCAGTGGCGTTACGAACATAGATGCTTTAATCCCAGCCTAGTCCGGCCTCCCGCCGGCATCTCGCAGACACCTTCCCCTTCAGCCCGTCCGCTTTCAACATAAGTCTACAAATTGTCCTCTTGAATTAACCCGTGAACTAAGTGTTCTCAAGTGCATGTTGCTTAGCCAGACGGCCACACGGCTGCTCCGAGAAAACAAAACATAGTTAAAGCTGGCCACGGCACGGCGCCCTAATCGTACGTAATCAAACCGCTAAGGATATTTCAGGCACTTGAGGCATTTATGATCCGCAGCCTTGGGATTTCTGCAGTGCCGACGGACAGACAGACAGACAAGCCAGGAGTGAAATACAGCGCTAACCACTCATTCACCCACTGGGCCACTCGACTTTCTGGACTTTTGAAACGTGCACGGCCATAAAACCAGACTAAAAAATATGAACAGAGATTCTAGAACCAACTCGCAGGTGTGGAGCGGTTTAAACTAACAGTGTTTCCTTTTTTTTAGCATTGTTTAAAACAATGTATTCTCAAGCACGCAAGGCGGTCGTGAATCGCGCAGATGGATGAAAGCTGGGAATGAAAATTATGAAAATTAGCTTCTACTGTAATATTTTAATATCGATGAGTCATTGGCTGGAGTTGTTTCATCAGTGCATAGAAAAGGAAGTGGTTATGACTGCAAAGTGGAAACGTACAGAAGCTACGAGAGAGAGAGAGAGAGAGGACAAGACAAGTCGGCGTTTCGGTGCATCGTCACCTTCTTCAGGACGAAAAACAAATGGCACACAACACCGCATAGCTGGTCATAACAGGCATGTAGGCAATAATGTACGAATATGTCGCTTTCATAAACCAGAAAAAAAAATCATTAAAAGTGTACATCAACGACTGTTAAAAAAAGTAGACCATCGACTGTCAATGTCATTAATCAGCAAGCGGCAATTTCAAACACACCGCTGTTGATCGTTTCTCTCAACGAGTCGTCTGCCTCGTCACGAACTTTGTACAATTTCAGCTACGCTCGGCCGGCACACTAGTAATGAATTCCATCAATTTGCTATTTCAAACCACCAGCTGCACCATAAATCTTAACTGACTGCGCGCACTTTCCCATCTAAATACGGCTACAATAAACGGATTCGCATTTTGCGCATACCACACACACACACACACACACACACACACACACACACACACACAAGCAAAAAAAATTCAAAGTGCTTTTTTAATATTTTTTTTCCTTCCCTCAGGGCTTCCCCCCTTGATGGCAAAAAGTGCCTGGATCAGATTAGCGCAGCTCCGAACGCCACCTCGCCACACAAAGGATAATACGGAGAGCGCGATCAGAGATTAAGCAGCGCGCGTTGTGAGCCCGAGTTTGGGTGAATGTTATAGAGACAAATCGAGCCGCGCAGCTAAAGGTGGCGCCGCTCCTACCAGCTTGTAGCATTAACTTGCGACACCGGCCCTCTGATCAAGGCGACGGGTCAGATGCGGTCCCGTGTATGCTATCGGGCCGGCTAACTTTCAATAGGTAGTTAACGATAACCCTCCACAGTCCATGCATGCCGAGGGCCGAGCTACGGCAGGCAGAATGTAGACGATCCGACATTTTTCCCTTCTCTGTCTGTCTTGCCGGACGGAGAGCGATTTCCGAGACAAAAATAGGCAGGCGAAAAGATAGTAATGCTTGATTAATGGCACAACCCGATGAGGCTGACTTCTTGTTTTTCCTCTCCTGTTTGTGTTTCTTGCAAAAACAAAATATTATGCGACGAAGAAATGCGTGACGTTGTTTCGGTCAAAACTTTCGCCGGGAAAGTGTCCAACACAAAAAGGGAAACCCGAAAGTTATGCGAAGAATTTTTTCAATGCCAAAAATGACAACAGGAAAACAAACTGGCAATACATGCATATATACGATCATAAATGACAAAAAGCTAACTGACATAAGTAACTAAAAAGGAAATTAAGAAATAATAATAATAATGATAATAAAGAAACTTTCGCACAAGTACCGTAAGTTTCTGTTCAGTTGAAGCCTGGGAACAACAGTGTTGAAGATGGTGTAGAGAGAGCAGCTGGCAACTACAAACTGTTCACAGCCTGTAGTGTCCAAGAGGTCCTGACGGATCCTGGCCAAGTGCTGAATGTCCACTCAGCTGTGAGGACCCCCGCCAGACTGAAGACAGCCACCAGCGGTGTATCAAGTATATCCAAGACAGGACAAGCTCCCCGCCACCAGCTACATCTTCGTCAGCGCACCAGCAACGGCCAGGCCCAGCGACGGCGGCAACCTCCAAGACTGTGACTGGCTGGCAGCGCCGCCGACGCGGCTACCTACACCAATAACCGGCGACGACTTTGACTTCACTGGAAGACCAAGCTCAAGCCAGCTCCTGTAGGCGAGTGGTTTGTATCCAAATTTCAGACCCGCTGCTATCTGCACTAACAACACACACTTGTACTGCGGGATAGCTATAGCGACTGTCGGCAACTTTACGATCACAGATGCGATGATGACAACTGATCGCTAGACAATAACTGATGATGGCAGATGTGGATTGTGCGTCAGCTCTGGCCGCTATGACTGCCCGACGTGGAACGGTCAGTTAGCGCGTGCGTCAAAACTGACCGCTGACCATTATGTCAATTAGGATCAGTATGAAGAGCTCGGCGATAACACTGTACCAGAATATCTGCTGCCAGTATTGCCTACACTCACACACCTGTCACCATGACAAGATAGATTCTGCTGTTGTACTGGAAATCCAGTAATTTCTGCTGTGGCTAGTTTACAATCACTGCGAATCAGCTGAGTAACATTCTCACTTCTCTTTTTTTTGGCCCGCACTGACAACACGAAGGTAAAGGGAGGTGGTGGTGGTTTTGGTGGTGGTAGCAATCTGCTGACAGACTGACAAGTTGGCCGCTCATACAGACCAGCTACCGACCTCCCAAAACTTGAAACACGTAAACGCACGTTAATGAAAACTGAAAATCCAGCAGGTCGTGACACGGGCGGCAAGTGAAGCACTGACAAGCGCGGTACTATCCAATCTCAATAATCCAAACACACGTGTCGTCACAATACTTCCCACAACATACCACAGCTTTTGGCGTTGTCCGAGAAGCTCCAATGAACCTGTTGTAGGGATGTCGCCGGCACTAGTTTTCTGGCTGTAGTAGTGTCGGAAAGTATTCCAGCATCCACTGACGCGAATTCAATCGGACATGACTACACGGCAGGAAAACTTTTTGAAGTTTCAAAACTTGAGGGGAAACACCAGTAAATCCGCTCACAGCTGAAACGCACGGGTTGGTTGTAGGTACAGCTTACACCGACTGACTGACACAGAACCGCGCGTGCACTGAAGTGAGAAGCCCAAGTATCAGCGAGAAATCAACAGCGGAGACGCGACAACAGCACGGAGAGAAAAAAAATCACATAGGAGTTGTCGTCGGTACCCAGGTGATCGTGAACCAAAAAGTGGTGATAGAGGTGATGAAAACACGTGTCACCAGTAGCTAGGTATACACGTCCACTGACTTGACTGACGGAGGTAAAAGCACTGATACACGCGCCTACTACCCGACGCCCAGCGGTGTGAGCGAGTGTTGATCTATCCACTTTAGGCGATCGTCGCCCGGTATGCAGTAGTAAATATAAAACCACGCAGCCTCTATTGACCCTGTGGTGAGCCGAGGCCTGAAACCGCTCTCTCAATCTCTCTCTCTCTCTCTCCCTCTCTTTTCCCTCTCTCCGACCGAGGTCTCCGAGTATAGTGACGGCAGTCCCCTCTCTCTCTCTCCCTCTCTCTCGCTCTTTCTCTCTAGGCCGTCGCTTCTCTCGCTCTCTCTCTCTCCCCCTGTTTCTCCTGACTGTCCCCAAGTTTAGCGGCGCGAAGCCCTCATAGTTGCGCCCTAGTGTCCCACTCACTGCTGACTGCGTACAGGGTTGAAGGGAGCGTGAGCCTACGGGACCGGAGAGAGAGAGAGAGAGAGAGAAATTAATGTGAAGGGGTGTAAGAATAGTGGAAGTTGTAAAGTGCGCGAAAACGCTCTCTCTCTCTCTCTCTCTCTCTCTCTCTCTCTCTCAACTGGATTTTTCCGTCTTTTATTCTGCAGCCTTAGTCCCCAGTTAGCACATCAACCAATATAACAACAAAGTGAACGTCAAACACCAGATTCTCGTCTGCTCGTGGCGACAGGTATGTGAACAATGTTCACGTTGTCGCGCACTCCGTCAGCGATTCTTCTTCCAATGTTCAGTTTGGTCACAGCCGAGTTGTTGAGCTGATTATTTGACCAGTCAATCATTCGATTAATCGATGAGTCGTTCAATGAATTATTCAAATTATCTTCCAGGTTGTTGTTGTTGTTGTTGTTGTTGTTGTTGTTGTTGTTGTTGTTGTTTTTGTCGTTGTTGTTTTGGCGTGGTTTTTTTGTTTTGTTTTGTTTTGTTTTTGTTCTGTTTTTTTCGGGGTGGTGATGATGGGGGGAGGAGGGAGGGGGGTGATGGGTGATGACGCCACAAGACTGAGTTCAAATATTTAACGGACTTTAATTTTTTCCAACAACCACGCACCGTGTATTAATTTTGCTGATGCTCTCCCTTTTGCTTCTGTGCTTTAACACGTTCTCCTTGACCTCCCGGCATTCCTGGTGTATCTGTAAGTTCTTTCAAAACGAAATTTTGAATGTTCCGGGTTTACGATAATTATGAAACAGTAAAAACGCTTGAGCATCTTGTACAAACTGGCTACCGTCATACAGGCTACCGGACATAGTTAAAACCACGTCTTTATTATACTCGCGAAACACTCGGACGGAGCGGAGAGACGAACGGTGCATGCGAATAAAAACATTCGGCACATCCGCATAATTATAGCAGTGGTATGCAAGGACCTCCAAACAGCTGAACAGAGTATAGAGCAGTAAGCATGCAGTGTCCTACAGCCGTGTGCACGTTGTGTGGGACTGTTCAGACATAGGGTGTCGCAGGAGAGGGAACGCCAGAGAGGGGGGGGCCCTGCGCTACAAGGGCTTTTACAATATATCTACCCCCTTCTTGATAGCCTAGCCCAACACCAAAGCCTGGTTATAGTCGGCCCAGTTTCACACAGTTCACCGCTGGATGATTGCCTAGCAGTCGTCGAGTAAGAGCGGGCGTCCCCAGACCCAGGTATGCTTGGGGCGAAGGGTCTCGCGACGAGATATTGCGTTTCAACCAGCGTCGGCTTAATCGTGTAACAGTGTCAGACGATCCGATGACGAGGTATAAACGATTTAAAGAACACCACACGCCGCATTTGGGACGATGACAGGGGTGGAATGTGAACGACGGAATCAATGAGACGACGATCGGCGTTGCGTTGCGCTGGCAGCGACATGACGACGCTGATGACGATGACAGATTGGGTTGCGTTCGCAGCGATAATCATGATGACTGATGACGACATCGACGACGACGACGACGATGATGATGATGATGATGATGCGTTGGCAGCGACACTGATGAGAAAGACGACGTCGACAACGGTGCTGGCGAGGATGACGGCGACGCCGGCGACGATGATGACGACGATGACAATGACGATGACGATGGTGGTGATGATGACGACCACGACGACAACGATGATAATGAGGATGAGGATGATGATGATGATGATGATGATTCGGGATGGACACAACTGTGCACAAAATACGTCGTGGTGCACTTAGACTTTACTAGTGACTAAAGACTGCCTGGGAAGCATCTACAGCGTGTAAGACACACAATTAAGGAGTAAGATTCTCTCTCTCTCTCTCTCTCTCTCGAGAGAGAGAGAGAGAGAGAGAGAGAGAGAGAGTCGCCCACGCATCTCCTTGGGGAAAATCGGCGAAGACACGCAGGAGTCAGATCGCCCTGGGAACGCAGAGGAAGAGGAAGATGAGCCCCGTCTTTGGCATC
Source organism: Batillaria attramentaria (assembly GCA_018292915.2). Lineage (NCBI taxonomy): Eukaryota > Metazoa > Mollusca > Gastropoda > Batillariidae > Batillaria > Batillaria attramentaria. The sequence goes on along the minus strand of JACVVK020000677.1, from coordinate 111,415 downwards.
ACCCATACGTGGTGGAAAAGGATGTTAAACTCCCAAACACCCACCCACCCTAATACGTGGACAGGCATGCGGTTAAAAAAAAATTAAACAGGATTAAACCACGAAGAGAAGTCTCACGGGGGTGAAACAAAATGGACGAGCGTTTTTCCGGTGCGATGCCGCTCCAAATCATTGCCCTGCTAATCGGCGGGTTCTCATGCCATAGCACGGCGTTTTTCCAAACTCAAAACGCCATAGCATAAAAAACAACAACAACAACAAAACGCTTTGGATTTTCATTTGTTACAAAACTTAAAAGAAACGTTTACCACCCAGAAACTGACTTGTACTAATACGTTTGGTTCTCACGCCATAGCACAGCGTTTTTCCAAATTCAAAACGCCATAGCATCTTTTAAAAAAAACCGCTTTGCATTTTCATTTGTTAGAAAGCTTAAAAGAGACGACGTTTATCAACCAGAAACTGACTTGTACTAATACGTTACTACAATCTAAAGACGCGCATATGCTCCTGTTTTAAAATAACGACGTTAGATGAGAGCAATCGTCTCCGAAACGTTTTGAAGCGGCATAGCAACGGTAAAAGGGCGTCCACTTTGATCACCCACCCATCCACCCCCCTTCCCCCTCCCCCCTTCACCCCCGTGAGGATCGTTTTTTGACAGAGGAAACGTGGTAAAAGGAGGGGGGGAGGTGCAGGGGGGGGGGACGACATTTCACGGTATGTCCCGTTTCTACCCACCGTCCTCCCGTCCACCCATCCACCCAAAAACAGCTCTGCGCCCAAAATAGGAACTTTCACTTCCCCCTCCCGTCACTCAGTGCCCCTGTCCTGAAACGCGCATAATTTTCTGACGCTTGGATTTGGCCTGTAAAAGCCGCGCTGGTCGTAACGGCGCATTTATAAAGTTATGAATATATTATACTTGGGCTATTCTGCTGCAGACGAATCGTAAATTATTTCATAGGCATGCATGCGTACGGTGTATTAGAAGCGGCGAGAAATGCGCTATGCATGGAAACCATTCCTGGCGTGGTTCTCTGGGGGGACAAAGTGTTGGGGGGACCAACAGAAGGGCGTATTCCTGTTTGTAGCGCAACAATCACACACCTGGCAGGGCTAATACCACCCTCTTGGAGGGGGGGGGGGGGGCAGAGGGCGCTGGCTTGGGATTCTTTTGCGGATAACGGGCATGTATAGCGCTGTAGGTTCTCAGGTTCGAACCCACTAGCAACGGGTTTGTTTGTTTGTTTGTTTGTTTGTTTGTTTGTTTGTTTGTTGTTGTTGTTGGTGGTGATGGTGGTGGTGGTGGTGTTATGTGTTTGGTTGGTTTTTTGTTTTTGTTTTGTTTTTGTTTGTTTGTTGTTGTTTGTTGTTTTTTGTTGTTTTTGGTTTTTTGTTTGGTTTTTTGTTTTTGTTTTGTTTTGTTGTTTTTGGTTTTTGTCTTTTTTTTGTTGTTTTGTTTGTGTGTGTGTGTGTGTGTGTGTGTGTGTGTGTGTGTGTGTGTGTGTGTGTGTGTGTGTGTGTGTGTGTGTGTGTGTGTGTGTGTGTGTGTGTGTGTTTTGGTTTTTTTTTTTTTATTTGGTTTTGTTTTGTTTTGTTTTGTTTTTTGGGGGGTAGGTAGGGGGAGAAATTTGTCTCAACCAATGGCTTGAACAGCAGTGGGGCTGGGATAATGGTCAGGCCAGTCAAATTCACGCGCAGACTCGTTAACCGGTGCCTGTCTCACATTCGTATACACACGCACGCACAATATCAGGAATTCTTGTTCAAGATTCCATTCCAAAATAGAGAGGTGGCGGAATGGGTAACAATATACAGGGAAACATGGGTGGCGCGCTCCCCCCCTCCGAAATTTCCCAGCAATGGAATGATATAACGGTGTAGGTAGGTGGGTGGGTGGGTGTTTGGGAGTTATTGTCCTTTTCCACCGCGTAAGGGTAATATCAAAGACGGGGCAAAGCAAAAAAGCCAGCACAAATATTTGGCCCCAGCCGGGACTCCAACTCACGACCCGAGCATTGAAAGTCCAACGCTCTACCATTCGGCTATACCGGTTCCCCGAATGATACAAGATATAGATTAAGGAAATAATGTGCATGTACCTGTTATATTTCGTGTGGTAATACAGTATAATAGTCTTGCCACGCCTGGACAATGTCAATGAAGATAGTGAAAACTTTTTATTGTATTCTAACCCGGATTGCTACTGACGCGTGATTTGCCATCTGTAAACCGCTCTTCATGAAATAGTCTTTGAATGGGCTCGCAGTTGGTTTAAACAGTTTTTATTCACTTTGAACAAACAGAAAATATACCCACACAACTTCCACAATACCGAGCACAACAAGTTAAAAACTTATGAATGTGCTCATAAGTACAAGAAAACATTTGCGGCGGAGGCGTCAGACACAGCATTACAAGACAGATCTGTAAAGAAGAGATAGGAAGAAGGAGGATAGAAAGAATGGCCAATAAGTACAGTACAAAGAAAAATGCAGTGGGATTGTGTCTGCGACGGCGGCAGCGGGCCGGCGACTGGTAATGGTAATCGGTGTCAAAGCGACCTGCTACTTCTATAAAGTGCTGTACAGTTGCTGGGCTCGCAGTTTCTGGTTGTAAACTCACTCTCTCAATTCGTACAATATTCGTGACAGCCAGCAATGTGTGTAGGCACCAACAGAACTGTACAATGTTTCTTTCATCACAGAGCTCGTCAAACAATACCCACCTCCTTCATTTTTAATATGAATGGGTTTCTTGCCGGAGCACTTTGGTTCATTTTTTCGATCAAGGTCTAATCTACGGCCTGAACTGATGTTTATCTGCTGTGCCCTCATGTTTTACCGTAGTTCTTTCACTGAAAGGCGTAAAACTAGCTTTGTTATTGATTAAGGGTCCAACACGGGTGGCCCAGTGAGAAATCGAAAATAGCGAACCTTTGTTCAGCAAAAGTGCACCGTGTGTTTCAATAGTGGGTGGACGCCTCGGAATGCAGCATGTGCTATCTCTTTCAATATTCTTCCATCTCAGAAAGTTTGGGGTTTTTTGTTGGTTTTTTTTTTAAATGTCGGGAAATTTAACTCTATTTTTATGCGAATGCTATTTTAGAGATTGCTGACGTGTTCACGTCTTTGTCGACTTTCCGTGTTGTCTGTCTTCGATCGTTACACTCCCAAACACCCACCCATCCTACTTCGAAGGCTTTCGACTTTTTTCTTCATTTAAAAAAAAACAAACTATCATTGATTTTAGTCTAATTTTGGTTCCATTCAGTCTGATCCTTGCCTCGTATCATCGGGGAGCCGGGGTGGCCGAATGGTAGAGCGTTGGACTTCTAATGCTCGGGTCGTGAGTTCGTATCCCGGCTGGGGTCAAATATTTGTGCTGGCTTTTTCATCGTTGCCCCGTCTTTGATATCACCTGTATGTGGTGGAAAAGGACGTTAAACCCCCAAACACCCACCCGCCTCGTATCATTTTTTTTTTTTTTTTTTTTTTTGGGGGGGGGGGTAAAATGCTTCTTCGGTTTGAAGTTTTGAGTACAACAATCTTATCCAACACGCCGACGTATAATTATCAGTTTTGCTGAAATATACCTCAGTTACTGAATAATTAAACCTGGGAACATCACTGCAACTACAGATTTTGTAAGAGACAGATCGCTGTTGCAAACAAGAAGAAGGAAAATGCGACTGATATGGCCGGAGCTATCACTGAGAGGACCCACTGAGAGAGAGAGAGAGAGAGAAAAAAAAAAGTAATATTCTTGGTCTCCAACTCTCAAAAAGCGAGGCACGCACTGATGGTACGGGTATTCCTAGAGTGCGGTCGTAGTGAAAAAAGGTTGATAATCTCCGTTTTCAACCAGCTAGTAAAAAGCGTTTTTTCTCAGTCCGCCCTGTCTGGAGAACGGTATCTTTGAGCCGGCTGTCGAAGCCGGCTTGAAGAGGGGTCCAGGCGGGGGGAGATTTATGACGCGAAGGACAGTGGTCAGCTCCTGCCCAAGGAGGGGTGGGCAGAGGTTGGAGACTTTTACACTGGCTCCGCAGGACGGGGTATGTTACACACAAGGCCTGCATTCACGGCTCTGACAATGGGGTCCCTTTTTACGGATGGCAGGTCATTTTAGGGCTCAATTTCCAGCCTTAACTTTAACGTTCAGCGCAAGAGGATCACTGAGACACACAAGCAGTCAGCGTGCACAGTCCATAGTGCCCCCCCCCCCCCCCCCAGTACAGCCAGAACGACTGTTGTACATATCGCAAGTGATTTCTTCACAGCGGCGTCAGGCAAGCTGCCCGTCAAGTGGGCTATTTCCATCTTTACAAAGCAAACTTATGTTCTCAGGGTGCCTGTACGCTCGAAAAACTCTATCTTGGTGATTAGTAGAGCCCTCAATGTTGTTTACACTCTCAGCGAGCGGTCGAATATGTTTTCAAATTCTACGACTGTTGGTGCAACACTCTCCGCTCAGTGCGTTCGCCACGTCACTGAGAGCGCTTCTGTTGGCTCAATGCCAGCCTTTGAGACGTTGTCACTGTGCAGGTGTCTACATGGTGTGATGATAGACACCACGAAAACAGCCCAAAACGAACTGTGAGTATAAAAATCCTGAAGATTGTGCCTTTAGAAAAACACGGGTGACAAAAAAGAAAAATACTACGGCAATTGTTGTTTGTTTGTTTTGGTTGGCTGGTTGGTTGGTTAGTTTCGTTTATTTTAGTTGATCTTGTTCAATTTTTCAGTTGTCTTAGTTTGAGGTTTTTTGTTGCTTGTTTTTGCTTTTATTGTTTGTTGTCTGTCCGCTCGTTTGCATCTCAGAGCTAGTTATCATCAGTATTCCCTTTCCACAGTCCTATGTAATGAGAAGAGTCGATGATGGGAGAGCGATGAATGCCTCATGAATGACTGTATTGTACTTGACTGGCCGCCGTTTGAGAGGGTGGGTGGGTGGGTGTTTGGGGGTTTAACGTCGTTTTCCACCACATAGGGTGATATCAAAGACGGGGCAACGATGAAAAAGCCAGCACAAATATTTGGCCCCAGCCGGGATCGCCGTTTGAGAGAAAACAAAACTACAGAAAACAAAACAAAGCACAAAAGATGTTAAAGGTGCTGTGACTACCATTACCAGGTTTCATATAGGGAGACTTCTGTTTTGGAACATTTGCGGCGCTTGTGACTTCGCCTGTACGCTCGAAGTATTAGAGATTAGTAAAGCTCCGAATGCAACACACTGACGTTTGATGGCCGTGCAAACGAGGGACAAAATCAGCTTCAAAGTCGAGTTTGGTGTAGTAACCGCACTGTCACCGACTACTGCGTTTTGGCTTCAATCAGCGGAACGCGGCAAGCCTGTCTGTGCAAGCGTAAGGACACAAATTGACCGTGGGGTCATGCTTGGTGCTTGTTTGAGGTACCCTGTTTGGCAAGTGTGCTAGTCTGTAGTTATTTTTGTTGTCATGAAAAAGCGTGATTTTCGTGATTTTTGTGTTATGTAGGCCAAGGTGCGTGGCAGGCGGTCACAAAAAGAGGCAAGCTGAAGCAGGGACTTTTTGCACAGACGGAGGTGGGACACTATACAGCGAGCGGACTTGTGTGAACTGACTCTCTGGCCTAAAGAGAAAGTAGACGTGCATTAGTAAGGCCCGAGCGGAAAGGAGACATTACATTTTTTTAAACCCCTGTCAGGTGCGTGTCTTTGAACGGTCTGTCCATGGTAGTAATTGTTTCTAGATTGAAGCATTTCTAGGGGTGAATATGATGCCTGAGGCTAATAGGGAATAGTTAGGCATTTTGAAGCCCTGTGTATTTGTGTCCATCGCCCTGCATGTGTGCATGTCTCGTAGTGCAAGTGGCTGATGCTCGATACCGTCAAAGCAGCTGCTGAAGAGCCTTTGTGTGGTTTCTAGTGTCCTGTGATCACTTGCGTTCTCACTCATTCGCATGTCCGTTCTAACACGACGTCGGACCCCCACCCGGCAGGACGACAACCCCTTTCCCTACGGGACGTGCGCTACAATAACAAGGGGACATTGTCAGCAGTTTTATATGGGTGGAATCAAGGTCGATAGAGAGACATTCCAAAAATACCCCTGGGAGAGATAGAGAGGGGGGGGGGGGGAGGGGGAAGCGGGTACTTATCGGCGCGTTATCTAAAGCCTAGCAAAGGTCGGCGCTGGGATGTGATTTAGAGTAGCCTCCCCTCGTCATCCACGGCAATGATGTCATCTCTTCCCCCCCCCCACCCCCTCCCCGACCCGACCCAATGTGCTTCTTTCTTTTTTTTCGCCAAAGGGAGGTCATTTTCGTGATGACAACCAAAGTTACGCCCCCTCTTGAAATTAGGGCTATTCATATCAGGCACAAATCAGTTGCTAGGCACACAGCAATTCGAGGGTCCTTCTCAAAACCCATGTCTGCCGGTGAGAGCATTTGGGACATGCCCGCTAAGAGTGATTTGTGGGGTGATTTAGCAAGGTATCACACGCGGTGTATGAAGTGATGAGAAGTTTTTAATCGCCCCAGTGTCGCCACAATACCTGTGCGGCGCTACGTATATGCGAGGGGTGTAATCAACATGGACACCGAGTGTTTCCGGTGCTTGTCTATTTCAAAAGTAGCACCGCAAGAGCAGTGTTCGATATAGTAGCACTGAGTGTTTCCCTTTTTTTTTTTCAAAATTGAGTTGCACCGAGTGTTTCCATTTTCAAAATTGAGACGACTTTGACTGACGCGTTACTACAATGTAAACACGTGTGCATGCTCACATTTCAAACATACGACTTTACGCGAGATGGGTGGGGAGGGGGGTGTTTAGGAGTTTAACGTCCTTTTCCACCACATGTGGTTGACATCAAAGACGGGGCAACGAGAAAAAGGCCAGCAGAAATATTTGGCCCCAGCCGGGATTCACACTCACGACCCGATCATTGCGAGTCCAACGCTCTACCATTCGGCTATCCCGGCTCCTCATACGCCACAGCAATCATCGTCGATACTTTAGAAACGAAGCAGCACCGGAAACACTCGCGTCCGTTTTGACTGCACCCCGTGACGGTGCTTAGCGTATGGGGAAAGGGCACTGCCGGTAGACAGCAGCAGCCCGTGTCTCGGCGAAAGACATCAAACGGCCAGTTCTGGATACACGGGGATTGGAAAGAGATAAACTAGGGGCTTTAAGACGCGTGCGGTGTGGTATGATGCCCGGAAACCCTCTGTGTTTGAGAACTTTGCATCATATGTTTGATGGCTTTGATGTCCGGCGCCGCAAAGGTTAAAACAAGAAAAAAATGTAGTTTCCACCCACTAAACAAAAAAAAGAAGCCTGCTCTATTCCCTCTATTGGCTTGACTCCATGCTTCAGACACAACTTAATTATAACAAAATATAGTTTCCACCCACTAAAAAAAAGAAGCCTACTCTATTCCCTCTATTGGCCTGCAGACTCCATGTCTTCAGACGCGACTTAATCATCATCCGTTTCCTGACAAGATTTCTAAACCGTGTCTTTATTACTGTCTAAGTAGGGAGGCGGTGCAGACAGTAATGGTTACGGAAAGCTAATAATTATCACGCCTCGTACTGCCAGAGTGGGAGTTTATGCTGAGACTAAAATATATATATACCGGTAGTCTCAAAATTCAGAGACCGAAATATTTACTACATATGAGAAGGTGGGTAGTCTTACGGTCAGAGGAAACTACGTGCAACGCCCCCGGCTTACACACGGCTATTTTTCTCTCGCTGAAAAATTTTCAAGCAACTCCTGTACCAGTGCGTGTACAAGCCACTTATCATGTCCACGTTCGTAATTGTGTACCTGAGTAAGTGCGTGTATACACTGAACGTATTTGTGAATTAATGTATCATTAGTGTATTGTTCCTCACGAGTGAAACTCAAAAAACACGAGTTGGCTTTGTAAACATGGAATTCGCCCGTTTCAGATTTTTAGGCTCACGCATCGTGCTAACACACACACACACATACACACACACACACACACACACACACACACACACACACACACACACACACACACACACACACACACAACCGATACATACACAGGCAGGTTTGCGATCAGCAGGGCCCACATGTAAAAGTCGGGGTTAGGAGTTTAGCACCGGGTTAGAGTCTAACCTCGAACTAAACTAGCTCTAGGGTTAAATTTTCTGTTGTTGGTTTTTGTTTTGTTTTTTATTATTTAAGTCAGGAAGCGGGTCCATTCCAGCAAGGTGCCTATGCCGTTACGGAAGGATTTTTGTCTTTCTTTCTTCGCTTCCTTATTTATTTCATTTTGTTTGGGGTTTCTTTTGTCCTAATCTGGGTTAGGCCCGTAGCCGTGGGTTGAATTAACCTCGAGTTTTACATACGGGCCCTGACTGAAGCCAAAGCGCAGTAGCCAGTGACAATGTGGTTACCACACAGAGTTGTAACTGAGTTTTCCTCGTTTGCACGGCCATCAAATATCAGTGTGTTGCATTCAGAGCTCTACTAATCTCTAAGATAGATTATTTCGAGCGCACAGGCGCAGCCACCAGCGCAACTGTTCCAAAGCAGAAGTCTGTGTATATGAAACTTAGTATTGGCAGCAATAGCATCTTTAAAGACAAGGCTGGGGCCAAATATTTGTGCTGACCTTTTTCTAGTTGCCCCATTTTCTTTTGTTGTTGTTGTTGTTGTTGTTGTTGTTGCCACAACTCTTTGCCGGCTCCAGTGGTGTTCCTCCCTGGTAACGGGTGGAATCCACGGAGGGCTCGGAAGCTGGGGCAATTTTTATTATGCATGGTGATGGAGATGAGGATGATGGTAAAATGATGCTAAGGAGGTCCGTGTGGTTTGGGACTGCGGGACAGGGCCGCATTCCACGCTTCCTCTCATAAATATCCCGGCATTAACCAGGCCCGGGAACTACGGCACCTGCGGTGCCGGCCGTGTAATCATCCACATCATAAGACGTGTCATACCAAGGGAAGCACCCCCAAAGTCGCACCCGGGAAGTGGGTGAAGCTCGGCTGTGTGGCAACAGCCTCCCCATTGGGCCCATAGCACACCCGCTCTGGGTAGGAGCCGACCTAGGTAGGAAAAATCTCGCTTGCCTCGGCTGGGACTCGAACCCGGGTCTCCAGGTCCATGGTCCGAAGTGCTAACCACTACACTACGGTGGCCTGTGCTGCCCCGTGTTTTGATATCACCGGTACCTGGTGGAAAAGGACGTTTAAACTTCCAGACACACACACAAATCCCCTTTAAAAGACAACCTCCGAGCGCCATCAGTGTTGTCAAGCGAGTGGGAAACCCACGCCCACCCACATTTCCAGTTAATGACCAGGATGACATTTCGTTCAGGTGTATTGATTTCCGTCTTACAGGAAATGCAAAGTGGCCAGGTGATATCTACGTCAGCATGACGCCAAATAGATACACGACTATCTAGGCTTATAGTGCTAAACTGCCCACATTACTCTTTGCCTAATGCGGAACTGAATGCAACCACTGTACAAGAAACAATAGGCACACCTTTGTTACTCAATGGTAAATAGATCAAAGCATGCAACGATGCAATGTGTGAGTGACAGGTTTCCTAACTAATTGATTGGTTGGCTTTTGGTGTGGGTGTAGGGGTGGGGATGTGTGTGTAGTGGGGGGCTGACCGACTGACACTAATTGCTTGATTAACTTTTGGTACGTGCGTGTGGGTGTCAGTGTGTGATGGAGGGAGGTAGGCATGTATTTGCGTGTGTGTTAATAGCATGTGTGTGTGTGTGTGTGTGTGTGTGTGTGTGTGTGTGTGTGTGTGTGTGTGTGTGTGTGTGTGTGTGTGTGTGTGTTTTAGTTTCGGATCCTTAAAGAACTAATACAATTTCTGTGAAAGTTTCAAGGCGAATGAAGCTTGTAAACTTTTTTTAACACGAGCAAATAATACACACATGATTCCCATGTCACCCTTTACCAGCAATTTTCTCAAACTGACCGCTTTTCAACAGCTAGTTTTCAGCGAACATATCTCAGGTCTACACCATGCTACAGAGATGATTTTACATCAAACGATAGCTTAATTTGTAATTTTAGACACGTTAGGATGATACATGTACTAATAACTCCTTATGCCCAAGATCACCCTTTGTCTCCCTTTTGTCCCCTGTTGTCATTCTGCTGGTGTGAGTGCAGGGAACGGGTGTGTCTGTGTGTGTGTGTGTGGATATGAGTTTTTATTAGTTTTTATCTCTTTTGTCAGTTTTACCTGTCTTGTGTTTGTTTTATCTGTCTGTTGGGTTTTTTATGTCTTAATATGAATAAATATGTATTTTATGTAAAGCGCCTAGAGCTTAGATAAGGTTAGGCGCTATATAAATATTCTATTATTATTATTATTATTATTATTTTGTGGGAGCCCGGGGGAGCCGGGGTGGTCGAATGGTACAGCGTTGGACTTTCAATGCCAAGGGTCGTGAGTTCGTATCCCGGCTGGGGCCAAATGTTTGTGCTGGCTTTTTCATCGTTGCCCCGTCTTTGATATCACCCGTGTGTGGTGAAAAAGGACGTTAAACCCCCAAACCCCCACCCACCCACCCCTTGTGGGACCCCGTTAAGCTGGACATAGTCTAGAAGAGCCAGAGGGTGAGAGACACAATCCTGTCAGGCAGAAAACTCACAGTCCGCGACCGTGACTAATATTCCTGCGTTGTGGCTGATTGAGAGGAGAAGGCAAGACAGCAGCAAACTGGCCACGTTGCGCCAGATTAACCTTTTAGTTTGCTAAGGAGGTGGTCACTGGACGCTCGCTGACCACAAGTATCACTGAGAAGGTTCTACAGCATCACCGCGGACCTGGTTCAGAAAACTGCTTCGAGAAACGTACCAGTATGTTTTTTAAACTGGTTGGTTGGTTAAGGATTCCAGGTCATTTTCCACCACTAAAGCTGCCCTGAAATTCACATTTTTCCCCCCATACTAGCCTTTGGCTAGTGACTCAAACTTTCTATCAGCCTGACTAGATAGATTACCAGCCCAACTCCAAAGCTGAAAAAGCTACAAGCCAACACAAAAATCCTGCATTCTTTAATGATAGCAATTTGGAATCTCGGACTATTCAGCTGGCAGTGTCTTGGTCTCCAAATTAAAAGGCCATTGGTTCGAATCTCAACAAGGGCAACGTCAGTTTTTGCAGGGCCTCTTCTTGTGCCCTGTGTTTGAAATCGCCTCTAGGTAGGACAAAAGATATAAAAAGATATATAACCTAAAATGATACAACTGTTTTCCCATAGTGCCTTGAACGCACGTGCACATCGGCATGCACTACGCACTACTCAGTCTAAAACGCCTTTCATTTCAAGTATTGAGGACTATGATCTGGAACACGATGTTCTCAGGACACACGGTTCAGTGCGAAACTATTCCTTTGCAAGAAGACACGACCAAGTGGTACTGTTAGGACAGCGTGACCAGTTTTCTGTGTGGATTAAAAAGCTGGCTGTCATCTTGACAGTTGTTTGGATTTTCCGTGCATGCCGCAGATCAGCCCCGTAACAACGTAATCCTTCCCACCTAAAGGTGACGATAAATCATGGACAACAGGACCTGTAGGCTCAATTGTCCCTAAACGCGTTCTAAAATAACATCTATCCAAATTCCCCACGCATGAAGTCGCTTTGTAATCCCATCTAGAAATCACGAAAGAGAAAAAGCCGGAGTTTGAGCCATCGCAACACAGCAGAGCTGGGAAGTCGATGGCTTCTCCTAATGCCAGTAAAGGATAGCAATATTTGAAGGGTCTTCCTTCTTCAAAGGTAACACCGACCGCGAAAGGGGAAAGCCGAACGGGCAGAGTATTGGACTTTTAGTGCTCGAGTCGTGAGTTTGAATCCCGGTTTTGGAGCCAAAAATTTGGGCTAAATTTTTCCTTGTTGCCCTGTCTTTGAAATCACCTCTTATGTGATGGAAAAGGACGTGAACCCAGCAAACAGGCAAACCAAGCAACAACGATATAGACATTGTGAAAATAATACATATTGACTGAAACTGTCTGTCCAAGATGTCTGTCAAACACGGAACGGTAGAGATCCACACGACGGCAGGACGAACCTTACACACACCGGCGGATGAAGCTCGCTGGAGCAAATAAGGAAGTCGTTGGTCCGGAATAACCACAACCCGCCTCCTTACCCACAACCCGACAATCAAGGATGACCAAAAGTTCCGCACTCAGAAGTGCTTAACGAATTCATTGCTACCATTACTAGGCGTTATGCTGGGAGAATTCTGTTTGGTGTGCGTGCGTGCGTGCGTGCGTGCGTGTGTGTTGTTGTTGTTGTTGTTGTTGTTGTTTTACTTCTTTATTTTCCCTTTCGGGAAATTCGGGCTGCTTCCCCCGGGGGAAGCGCGTCGCCGCGATGCAGCGCCACCCAGTACCTGTCCTATATTTTTAACAATTTTGCTGGGGGAGGAAAGCCGGATAACCCGAAGAGAAACCCCCGATGAGTAGCCCGGCAGCCAGGAAAACCGGTATCACATATCACAAGCTCGACCTGGGGTCGAACCCACGCTTCATAGCCGTGACATTGGTGACGGCCGTTCAGTATCGCAGCGGCTAAATCCGACGCGCTACCTATTAGGCCACCGCTCACCCCTGGAACAGCTGAGTTTGTGACTACGCCTGTCTGCCCGAAATAGCCTTTCTCAGAGACTGGTAGGACTTTAAATGCAACACACTGACGTTTGACGACCGTGCAAACGAGGAAAACTCAACCGTCCGTACATGACATCCGCCATGTTTGTGGATTGTCGTCAGAGATAATGCCACCGGCTACTGTGTTTTGGCTCCAGTCAGCTGCCTGTCTGTGCAAGTATTCGTCCATGTGTCTTAGTGGTGTCATGCTAGACACCATCATAACAGCTCAGAACGATCTTTGTGCCTGGAATAGTAGCAGTTGGGCCTTTAAACCGTCAGAAGGGAAACACAAAAGGAATTGGATCCCAAAGAGGTAAACGCGTGGGGGATATCTTGTGTAAAACAAAGGTCTTTATGGCAATATACCCCACCCCCACCCCCCAAAAGAAAGAAAGAAAGAAAGTAAAAAGAAAACCGAAAAAAAAACTTATCAATGTGATCTACTGCAATTGGTATCTTTTAAGATTTAAACAACTGTACATAGCCCATGTTATCAGCGGATGAGAATTTTTGAGAAAGCGAGTTTAAATTATTCTAATGTGCGAATAGTCATATCATGATATCATCAAACATAAACAGTCGGAGACTGGCCAGACTGCGACAGTTCATCGCCTCAGTACGTTCATTGTGTTTACGGTCACATCTCCAGACAAGCGCAGAAGCATCATAGTAGTGAGATCAACAGTTTATCACCAACATTCGCGTCCAGAAAGAAATTAGCAATACAGAGTCAATAACGCACGTGGTCGGAATACTGTAGATGGACGAGACAAACCAGCGCTACAGCTCAACGAATTCTTCAGGGTCAACATGTGTTACGTGTGGAGAAATGGTTGGAGAGCCCGTCGTCTTATCGAGGGAATACGATGACACACAGGCGAACACTCTCCACGTAGCGAGTTCTTATAGACTCCGTGTTGTCTCTTTCACTCACAGAAAGACTCGTGAGCGCGTAGAAAAGTTATAACCTTGTGGAGTTTATTACAGCACTTCTCTGGTGTGTGTGCACGAGAGAAGCTTGTATGTGCGAAGCTTGAGAGTGCAGTGTAACACCAGAGAAGTGTTGTAATAAACTCCACACGGTTATAACTTTTCTACGCGCTCACGAGTCTTTCTGTGAGCGAAAGAGACAACACGCAGTCTGTAAGAACTCGCTACGTGAGGAGTGTTCGCCTGTGTGTCGTCGTATTCCCTCCATAAGACAGCGGGCTCTCCAACCATTTCTCCACACGAAACAACATGAGACAGGCAGAAGACAGACAAGAGACAAGTGAGATGCACAATTTGTCTCGAACATTCACCTCTAGAAAGAAATTAGCAAAACAGAGTCAATAACGCAATACGGAATACTGTAGATGGACGAGACAAACCAGCGTTTCAACTCAACGACTTCTTCAGGGGCAACAGGAGACAGATCAGAGACCGACAAGAGACATTTCCAACCCACTCGTGTCTAACTTTGGTGTGATGGATTTTCTCATTTCTGCCTGCTGCGCAATGCCCTGTCCAGATGTCCCGCCTGAGGCAAAAGATGGACTCCTTTTGCGTGTGTACTGTCGGCGCTGGCCGGTCACTCTCTTGTCGGATATGACTCACTATCGCCGGTACTCGGACCATTTGTTGCCTGAGTGACCGGCACGCAGACCGTTCTAAGGTCACCGTGACTAGGTCAAGAGAGGACACATGAGGTCAGAGTCACATTAACTACATTATCTTATTACCCCTACAACATTCTCGTTAGAAGAAGTCGTTTTTCGTCGCATAGCTTTAGGACCCTCAGTAAACGGTTTATTTGGCTGACTGAGTAACTGGCTCTAGCTTACAGGTGCTGTTCCGCTGGCTTCGTCAGTGTTGGAGCAAATCGTTGCTTGGTAGCTTTTCCGGAATTGACTTCTATGGACGTAACTTTCAGGCTAAGGAAAAGGCTAAACTGTGACTCATGTGTAATTTCTCTTGGTCAGGTTAAACGGCTTGGATCTATTCTGATTGTCGTTGTCATATCTGAATGTATATGTCGTGCCTAGATTGTGAAATTGCCTAATTCATGAAATAGGCAGCGCGTACAATATGTTGCCTAAAATGTGAAATAGTTGTGAAAAGTTGCCTTTTTATGTATTAGGCAGCAGTTTTGAAAAGTTGCCTTTTTATGAATTAGGCAGTTTATTTCATGAAACAGGCTGCCTATTTCATGATTTAGACAAAACTGCCTAGTTCTCCAACTGGGCAAACTCAAGAATCAGAAAAAGATAACTTCACTACCACCCACCTCAACCTCTGGTCCACAGAGCTCCAAACCGCTACTTTGTTGTTGTCGTTGTTGCTGTTGTTGTTGTTGTTGTTGTTGTTGTTTGGTTTTTGTTGTTGTTTGGTTTTTTACTTGGTCTTGTGTTCAAAACAAGTGTGTGAACTCTAGTTAGTACCTTGATTACAACAGGCTGCCTGTTTTATGAATTAGCCAGTTGTTCAAAATCATTTCATATTTTAAGCAAAGTCACCGCATATTTCATAAATTAGGCAATTTTTGCCATTCAGGCACGACGTATATCATAAAATCAACCCGTGACTGTCATCTGGGTTCGGCAAGACGCGTTGCAGTTCTTTGGGAGGAAAATGATGAGGAAAAAAGTATATCTCCAGGATATAGCGCTAGCAGCCCCAATTTCCCACAAAGAGACGAGAAAGTAATGGCATCACATGATGTGAGAAAGGCGATTTTGCTCTATTGCTACAGACGTAATTATAGACAACACTGAGACACCTGTTGGCAGTGCCGTCAGCTTGCGGTCTTGCTTCAGGTGTAAACTCCCCCTGTGCAGTCACATCACAACGATGAAAACACAAGTCAGGGTTAAAAACAAAATGGGTCAGCTGCAAGACTGACACTCCATCATTCTGGGTCGCGCAACCACTTCACTGAATGATAAACCTCACCACGAAAGAGCATCTGTCTGTAAAATGTGCACATAATTCCACTGGATGACACACACACACCAATACTATTTTCTCTGAAACACATCATAGGCAAGTCCGTCTGTATCCTGGAGCCGGGGTAGCCGAATGGTAGAGTGCTGGACTCTCAATGCTCGGGTCGTGAGTTCCAATCCCGGCTGGGGCCAAATGTTTGTGCTGGCCTCGTCATTGATATCAGCCACAAGTGGTGAAAAAGGACGTTTAACTCTTAAACACCCTACCCGTCTGTAACCATTCATTGCCCGTCACTGCTGCAGGCATCCGACTGCAGTCGGCAAATCACAATGACTGTTCGAGCAGGTGTGTGATTGCACGATAGGCCTGGCTCCGTGAGTCAGCGCTCCATGCTTCGGTGGACATTGATCAATACTGGCCTAAGTCACGAAGAATGAATAAAGCGGTAAATGTAGATATTACACACATATGTCCTTTTTATGACTGTTTTCCCCCCTATAGTTATAGCTTTGGACTGATATCATATTTTGACCTAAATTCTATCAAGTATGTACGACGAAACAGTCGACAAATCACGTGTTTGCTGCTGCGCAGTACGCAGGCCATCTCAGTTTTGAATTGGATTGTTGAACTGTAAAGTTATGCTTTATATTTAGACCGAGGAATATCCTTCTTCCAATAAACATATATTGGTATTGTATTGTTGTATTGTATTGCTTTATTTTGGTGGATATGTTGACAATCATCATTTTTGTTTAGGTTAAAGTACTATCCACAAGTATTTGAGTTTGTAACAGGACTTTTGGTTCAACCCTCATTGTTCTACGGTCACCAGCGTCAGATCAACGTGAACCACATGAATAAGGACGTATATCTGACTGGGATAAGCTGAGAAGTTACCCCCCAAAGTACAGAGAAAGAGATCTGTCAACTAGACAAAACTACATGGAAGGCGTATGATCCACATGAATATGGACAGTGGTGGGTGGGTGGGTGTTTGGGGGTTTAACGTCCTTTTCCACCACATACGGGTGATATCAAAGACGGGGCAACGATGAAAAAGCCAGCACAAATATTTGGCCCCAGCCGGGATACGAACTCATGACCCAAGCATCAGAAGTCTAACGCTCTACCATTCGGCCACTCAGGACCCCCTGAATATGGACGGACAATCGCATGTACTCCCAAAAAGTAAATAGGCTGGATCCCTGATGAGGCCGGACCCTTAGCTAAATAGCTATGAATACGGCCTAAACGCCTTCAATGATCATGAATGGATTAAAAGTATAAATAAAAACAACTATCCACACAATTTCAAGCTTGAAACATTGAAAAGAACAGAGAAAGACATCTGTCAACCAGACAGTACTACATGGAAGGCGTCGGATCCACATGGATAAGGACGTATATCTGACTTGGGATAAGCTCAGAATTTTTTACCCCCGTTATGTGATACACACATAAATAACCATCGGCCTCTAGCCAGTAGACCACTAGCACTATTTACAAGACCGAGCTTTCGAGTGTCCAACAATCGGAGTGCACTTCGACTCCGGAAACAGACTGTTCAATGTACACGCCTCCAGCCAAGAGATTTAGCATCTGATTAACTGCTCACTCGACCACCAGCACGCTTTCCCTCTCCAAACCGCAAACAACGGCTTAATATAGGATTTCAGAATGAATTCAGATGGAGGTGATCAATGTACACACAACGGCCACCAATGGTTGTTTGACCAGGAACCCCCCAGTAAGTTCCCACACACAGCGAATGGTATGTGTGGGCCATCCGAGATCACGGAGTATGTGTGTCTCGTTGATCCTAGTTCAAATGATCAATTTCTCGACTTAAGACGTGTGACCAAGGGGATTCAGTTTGGTGTAGTGGTTACGACGTGCAGTTTGCGGATCCTGAATAACTTGGTTCGGATCCTCTGATGGGCAGGAATTTGACTGGGCCGTCTCGGGTCACGGAGAAGGTGTCTCCCATTGATCCTAGTTCAAATGATCAATATACGTGGCAACTCAGGATGTGCGACTGAGAGTGGTCGGTAGTCTAGTGGTTAAGACCAATGCGAGACGTCAGATTCGAGTCCCACTCGGGGCAGAGAAATTTTAGTTCTCGTATGTGGCACCGTTCATTCGGGCCGACCGTCGGGGATTCTTTCCGGGTACTCCGGCTTCCTCCCCCTCTGCTTTGGAAATGTTCAGCTCACAAAAATCAAAAATAAATGCAATTCTAAAATTCCGAAACTGAAATTGCTGAGCTGGCATTTCGCACCACGTGATCGTAATGTGTTCATGTCCAGTGTGTGAGAGAATGCGTGTGATTCGCGTGAGCGTGGGTGTTGGGTTTAGCTCGCGGCGCTTTGAACCAAATGTCCACGGTAAAGCGCCTACATTAATGCGATTATTATTATTGTTATTATTATTATTATCTGGCCGAGTGGTATAAAGCATCTGCGGGCTTTGAGGTACCGAGGCTCGAATCCTCTGATGGCCCGGGCATAAATTTGATTGGGCCACCTCAGATCACGGAGTATGTGTCTCCCTTTGATCCTATACTTCAAAGGATCATGCAGTTTCTACACTTGGCGACTCAAAACGTGCGACCAAAGAGATCTGGTTCAGTGGTTAAAGTATCGGATCTGCAGATTCTGAGGTACCAGGTTCCAGTCCCCTGGTAGGCAGGAATTTGATTAGGCGATCTCAGATCATGGAGAATGTGTCTCCCATTGATCCTAATTCAAAGGATCAGGTTAATGGTTAAGACGCCGGGTCTGCAGATTCTGATGTATCAGGTTTCAATCCCCTGGTAGGTAGGATTTGGTTGATCGACCTTTCCTCGCCAGATCAAGTCTAACATCGTTTACGACGCCTGACTAGCCTTCGTGTACATAATTATGCACGTATAGATATCAAATGTGTACTTTAAAACCTCCATTCCAAACGAGACGGGCTACGGAACGGAAAACAAATACACGGGATGCAAGACAAAACAAAACATGGATAGGGTGGGTGGGTGTTTGGGGGTTTAACGTCCTTTTCCACCACATACGGGTGATATCAAAGACGGGACAACGATGAAAACGCCAGCACAAAATTAATAGTTGGCCCCAGCCGGGATACGAACTCACGACCCGTTAGAAGTCCAACGCTCTACCATTCGGCCATCCCGGCTCCCCAAAAACATGAATAATAATAACATCATGACATGACAGTACTTATACAGCGCCATAAACTGTTAGTTAGTAACAGTTCTAAGCGCTTTAAAAAAAAAGGTGAATAGGAAGAAATATATATGGATGGTGCTGTATTAATGGCGAAGCGCTCCCCCAGGGAGCCCGAAGTTCCTTGTACTGGAATGATATAGATAACTATACAACTAAACCACCCAGCGACTGCACCCCCTACACGCCCCAACAATTTGCGTGGGCCATCTAACATCACTGAAGAACGTGTTCCTAATCCTGGATCAGCCCGCAAACACAAGGGAGTACACTGACTGCAACCGTCGTCCAACCTGAGATAGAAGGTAAACGGCAAACAAGCCATCGCTCAAAATACGTAAACTGACACGCCATCTAACAGGAGTTGCGTCAAGCCAAAAACCTTTGACACCGATTTGTGCCTGTCTCGCGTTAAGGATGGGGTCTACCCTCGAATGAAAGTGCACCGGGAACCGCTTGAAATTATCATATAAATGTATGTAACGCTCACATGCTCTAAAAAGGGCGGGTGGGTGGGTGTGTATTTGGGGGTTTCACGTCCTTTTCCACCACAAACGGGTGATATCAAAGACGGGGCAACGATGAAAAAGCCAGCACAAATATTTGGCCCCAGCCGGGATACGAACTCACGACCCGAGCATTAGAATTTTTAAAAAAGCAAAACATGTGGATGGTCCAGTGCATTTTTAAAGTTAGATACATTACTTTATGTGCGTCTGATGCAAGCTGAAATAGCGTTTTCCACTGACCTAGAAGTTGACCTTTGATTTTGATGAATCGGTCATAACTTTTAAAAACAATCCATGGGACCATTAATACGTTTTGCTGCTTTGGGCATACGCATGGTCAATCACGTGTTTTGCTGCTTTGAACACATGCATGGTTATACAACGTCATGTTCGTTTAAACCTAATTTCAACAGCCTCTCATCACTGTCATTCTGAGGTAGTCTCCATCCTTAAGAGGAAAGGCATGTTGCCATATCATGGCTGCATCGTACACACCTGAGATGCATTGTGCAGTCATGCAATTTGCAATTTGAATACATATGAAAACATATACCGGCGCGTCAAACACGGGGTGCTTTAGTTCATGTCATGTCACAGACTCGACCTTGGAATATTTTACTCATATTTCGCGCGTTTATGGGCATGACGGACCGGCCCACCCCAGTGTGACCAAGCTGATGGACGGATAAACATCTCCTGCTTCGTGATAAAAACCCATCTTTCATTGTTCTCGGAGCTTTGATGTATATCTCTAAACATTTATCAAACGCCTTACGCAAGTCTGTGGCAGTGATAAAGGAAAAGAGACTGACTGCGCACGGCCAGGGTTTTTTTTTTTTTTTTTTTTTTAACATCGTGCACTTCGCTGGTACCGAGCGAAACAACTGAAAAGTGTGTTGTTTAGCAACAGCCGTAAAACATTTACCCGCTTGTACGCGACTTGAAACAAAACAGACATAAAAGTCGACTAGAGAAATTGGAAAATATTTAGCTTTCTTGCGGACTGGCGCCGCTGGTATGTCGTCTTTTTCTAACCGCTTTATGATGACGGAAACACATATCCGCAGAGAAATTGACGTCAGGGGGTCAGGAGTGTAGCGTTCAGTTTACGACAAATGGCGGTGTAACCTCCACTTGGCGAAAACATCCAAGCGATTGTGACGTAGGTTTGTGGGTCAACAGGTTTTGCTGCACAGAAGTGCGCGGCCGATAAGCAGAAGGTTTTCCCAGGGAAGATTCATAGTTTTCTGGGTTTATTTGCCTCTCCTGTTAGTTCATTACAACTCATTCATTAAGAAACGGGTTCCGTCTAGTTTGGGGTTATACATATTTCCAGTTTACTTTCTTTGATCTTATACGCACTGTTTCTGTTTTGTTGCTCCAGGTTGCGATGTTAACAACCAAGTCACCGCCATGGTTTATCTGTCACATGTGGATGCTAACATTTGTAGTCACTGGTGTATTATCCGTCACGTGGTTTCATGTCCATGGCAAGCAGAGCACAATACGGGAGTTCTTCTTTCTTCTGTTGTGACAGTTGTAGGCCAACCTGAAATTATGTAGTTTGATCCTACAAAACGACATGGTATGTGAGTACATTATGACTGATTAAAGTGCTCATTCATTTAATACATGTCGTACCGCGCACGAGTATTCCACGTTCTGAACTCCATTTCTGTTTGGACTTGTATGCGAAAATCAGGCAAGAGTAACGGTTCCTTAACGGCTGTTACTGCAGCAAACACGACTATAATCAAAGTGCAACTCTCCCACTATGCCAAATTTAAATCCATGCAGACATGACTAAATTGTGATTTTTTTTTTTTTTTTTTTTGTAGTGAGGCCAGTGAGACACAACCCAAAACGTACTTGGCAGGAATCGAATTAACATGTTTCATTCATGGCGGTGTAGTCGCTGAGGGTCGTAATGTAGTGTTTTGACTTTACACTGTCTGCTTCGTGTCCTCGTCCTGACTGAAGAGGAAGCCGGTATTATAAGCCATATGTACATGTACTCCTCGGCTCGTCAGTTCGGCTCCCGGGCACTTCCAGCCTCAAGCTGCTTAAACCCGGGGCACTTCACGCTGGTGAGTACGTGCCGCGTACGTGTTACACCGGGATAGCCGGGCTGGCACAGCGTTGAGACTTCAAAGCTCGTGTCGTGAGTTCGAATCCCGGCAGAGATTCATTCAGACAGCTTTGCTAGCTCAAGTTTTTCCTCGTTGCCCTGTATCATCCTCGTCTGGTGGAAAAGGGCGTCAAACCAGCAAAGACCAAACCAATCAACCAACCCAGCCTTGTCTTTAATGTCGACCAAATATTGGCATGTAGAAACTTCCCATCGGTATAGTGCCCTTTCACTGCCCAGGTTTATCGTTTTTTGCTTGGTGTCTCCGCTGCTGTGAGGTTGTCGGCGCGTCGCCGCAGGACGGAAGAGGCGGCCACATGTGGGTGATATTGTTTCTGGATTGAGTAAAACAACTTCTGCGCGCGAACCCCACGCGTCATGGCGTCGATTAAGGAACTTTGACACAAAATCAACACGCGTCCACAGGCTTTATGTAACTGACACCGGTAGAGGTAAGGTAATGGCTTTTAAGGGGACCCCCTACCCTTCCTCCTCCCCCTACTCCCCCCCCCCTCCCTACACACACACTTCCTTTTTCCCCAAGGGATATAACAGGGGTTTCTGTAGCATCATACGCAGTAGTCGCTGGGGATGTTCAGTGTCTATAATTTATTATATACATGAAATGTTGTTGTGTTCCCTGAATACTCTGAGCGTTTACACCTGACTAATTGATTAACTGAGTGATTGTGAATGATGACAGAGCGACTAACTAACTGAATGAGTGATTGAGTGAGTGAGCGAGTGCTGTAAGCTGGCGATTTCTCTGATGAAGAATAATTGATTTGTAAACCTGACATTTTAACCATCTGATGATGAACCATCAAGCCTCTGATGAATGTGTGTTGTAGTGTGACTGATTCTCTGATGAATGTGTGTTGTAGTGTGACTGATTCTCTGATGAATGTGTGTTGTAGTGTGACTGATTCTCTGATGAATGTGTGTTGTAGTGTGACTGATTCTCTGATGAATGTGTGTTGTAGTGTGACTGATTCTCTGATGAATGTGTGTTGTAGTGTGACTGATTCTCTGATGAATGTGTGTTGTAGTGTGACTGATTCTCTGATGAATGTGTGTTGTAGTGTGACTGATTTTCTTAAGAAGGTTGTTGGTATTCTGATATACAGTCAAACCTGTGTAAGGCGGTCACCCAAGGGACTGGGTCAAACTGACCGCCTTAGACAGGTGACCGGGTTATCCAGGGTGTCATGTCAACAGCTAGTATGTCAGGGGATCCTCTGGGGTGACCAGATTAGACAGTGGTTTGGCTTATACAGGTGACCGCCTTGGCAGGTTCGACTGTATCTTCTTTCTATTCTTTACTCTTGGGAGTGAGCATGAGTGTATGGAAGAAAAAAAAACAAAACACTGACTGTGCAAAATCCACTTGACATACGCGATTTTTAATACAAGCGTTGTCTTTTGTGTTTATTGAGTTTGAAGTTCACAGAGACTGGTTCGGTTACGACCCTGTAATGTCTTGGTCAAACATTAGACACAGGCGCGGGCCCATAAAAGTAAGATATAAGCCTCCATAACACTTGCAACTGCGGAAAGCGTTTACTTATGTATCTCTGCGCACAAAAGAGCGACTTCCTTCAGACGGGGAAATCACTCTGAGCTGTCAGCCTCAAGGTTAAAGTACCCGCATAAACAAATCTCGAAACTACAGCGACTTTTTTTTTTTCTTTATTGTGTCAGTCAAATGGCGCGGCAGTATAGGGTGGTTCATGTGTTCATGTCTATCGCCATGTGGCTGTCTGTGTTTCGTAAACAATACACTGTGTGAACTCCGTCACTGTGTCAGGACTTTACTCACCAAGTTTAACATACGAGTACTGATAGAGTCACGACTCGTGTGTGTCACAAGGCAGAGTAGAATCCAGTGCAATTCGTAATCAAGCTAAGACAGACTGAAATTCTTATGTCCTAGGTGGGATTTGATAATAGTTTTTCCTGAGTGGTATTTCTGATAGATAGTTGCGAAGTTAGGTTGTCTGCCTACTATCTTGAAACTTCATGACAGTTCTAGAGCTTTACAAACCTTATGCAGTGTTCTGCCGGTAAGCCACAGTGGAAGTAATGAAAGTTATGACCAATAAATCACACTGCAATTAATTACATTTTGACAAATAATACAAAACTTAACTAAGAAAAAAAAATATTATTCTCTGTTAACAACACTGTAAACATTCTACTTCAAGAAGACCAAAATCTGACACGTGGGTTAAAGTTTGCAACTGCAGCTGTTGTAAAACTGACAAGACAGAAATTCCCTTCTGCGCCAGGACATATCAAAATTTCAATCTGCCTCACGGTGCTTCCGAATCACCATGCATTCCTCTGTGCCCAGTGATGCAATCATACGCATATCTTGGGCATAAATTATAACCTCGGCATTTTTTTAAAAGAAATACAAGAACATGAAAGAAAACTGTGTCCACATGGCCGAGTTTACTGACCCTATGCATGTAAAGCATGCAGGACCAAGAATGTAGCCATGCACATATCAAGCTGAAAGATTTATACGGCATGCTTATGTTATTACGGCATGCTTATCGCTGTAGCCTGTTTCTCGGATCCGCAATGGGTTGGGTATGTTTTAAAAAAGAAGGGGGGAAAAAAGAGCAAAGGCGCACAAAAAAAAACCCTTCAGTTTCCAGGTGAATGCCGACTGGCGTCACGTCTACAAAGCCACATGAACACAAAAACATTCAGACTTTCCTACAGGTTCGTGAGAGGAGAAACTAAAGCCACGTGATCTTCAGGCTTAGTCTTAATTTGGTTTGTTTGTTTGTTTCTTTCTTTGGTTTGTTTTTGTTTGTTTTTATTGTATGTATTTTGTTTATTTGATCCGTTTTTAAGGTTGTTGGTGTTGTGTTTTGTTGTTGTTTTTTGTTTTGGTTTGTTGTTGTTGTGATTTTGTGTCGTTTTTCTTTGCTTTTTTGTTTTATCATATACGGCGTTACCCTTACGTTATCTTTGAGACGACAAAGTCTGTAAGTCTACGATTTCAAAGACTGGAAAAAGCGTCCGTTCACCGTTTAACACAAGAGTTACACCTGCGACGTGTTCCCGAACCTCTGTGCCAAAATCCCGAATTTACAACCATTGATAAAGCCAGATTCAACAGCAATCTCTTACTGGAACAGCTCTTTTAGAAACCGAAAAGTCGATACGGCTGTACGTGTGACCCCAAAGACAGTGGCGTTCACGTACGGTAAAAACCGCCCAGCACAGTAGGTTCTATCTACTTGTGAAATACTGACGTCTTTTAACACCCACAAGTGGCCATAATAACGTAGTTGGTACAAGATCTGAAGAGGGGGGGGGGGTAAAAGTAGGAAGCAACACAAGGAAGAGCGAGACAAGAGGTTGTAAAGGTCGAGACAATAATTGCTGACAAAAACGCCATGTGAACCAGCTAGTACCCCTTGTGTACCAGGACTCCACGCGGCAGGAAAAGGTAGGTGAGAAAAATATTGCCTGCCACTGCGATTAAAAGTAGATTGTTTTATTGGTTTTTGGAGAAGCTTGTGGTCGTCTAGTGCAAACATTGTCAACGAGTTTTTGATCGATGAAGTTGTCTACTAAGCAAAGACGTAGTCCAAGCTGACGGAACGGTAACTGTGAGAGAAGTGTCGCTGACACACAACCATTCAAACAAAGACCCTTAACTGATAAAGACAGGAAACGTGGTTCATTGCCTTTGCTTGTTTCGAAGCCGCCCGGAGCTAACCAGAAGTAGACAAGGTGCAGGGGGGGAAAAGTGGCACAGGGGTTTCAAATTAAGTTTCCTGGGCCCGTATGTAATAGTCGAGGTTAGGGCTTTTAGCTCCGGGTTAGAGTCTAACCTCGAACTAAACTAGCTCTAGGGTTAAATTTTCTGTTGTTTTTCGTTTTAATTCAGGAAGCGGACCCATTCCAGCAAGGTGCCTGGGCCGTTGTAGAAGGATTTTTTTCTCCCTTTCTTCGCTTCCTTTTTTAAAATTTAATTTTGCTTTTGGGTTTCTTTTGTCCTAGTCTGGGTTAGGCCCGTAGCCGTGGGTTAAATTAATCTCGACTTTTACATACAAGCCCTGTTCAGTAAACTGTTTATACAAATATGAATAAATGTGTCACGGTTGTCTTTCTCGTCGTAGAAAAAAATCCCCCGAAGATTTCTACTGTATCTTGCACACACTGGCGACAGGTGCACGAATTACAAGTCCGTGAGAAGCATATCCGCGTTTGAACACTGTTGACATTCTACACGACGAAGACCGAAATCTGTAACTTGGTTTTAGGTTTGCACTACGAGACTTACGCACTTAATAGGGAGATATAGCAAAGCACGGCAGGCAGTGTTTTGTCGGCGGCAGTCGGGATTCCCCCTCTATTTTTAGATATGGAGCACTTTGCACATGGGCTTTAAGCTTTGACACCTGCCGACCACAGCCTGCCATTGATACGGCAGTAGCCAAAATCGCCACTTTCTCCGACGACAACTTGTAGGTGTGCGTGTGACGTCAAACGCCTGCGCTCTGCGCCTGCGCTGCCGCAGACAATTTGCTGCCTGCCGTCTTTGCTATATATCTCCCTATCACTGAGACCCCCCAAAAAATCACTACTGCACTAGGACGGATCAGAATTTTCATTCTGCTTGCGATACGTGTAAGAATTGTAAGGTCGTGAGAAGCAAATCCTCGCTACACGCATATTTTGAACTGTTATAAGTATGCACGTGCGTCAGTGGGTGCACATGTAAGCAGTGTCCTAAAGATCTAAGCTCCCAACAAAAAGCTTTCCGAAGTGTGAAAAAAAATTACGGAGTCGACCGTGTAATCACAGTCAACTCTGTCACAGTTGCGGAGTTTTCAGCGTCCCTGAAACCCCAATAAAAGCCAAGGGCAGCCTGATTTCCCAACTCAGTTTGCGTTTTGACACTGAGCGAGAAAGGTCGTGCAGCACTAAACACCCGCTAGACACTGTAGCGATGTGTCTCCCTCACTAACCAAAAGCCAAATAATGTCACGGCAAACTCGTGCTCTGGTTTTATAAGGGTCCCCGAAGCGCTGAAAACTCTGCAACTGTGACAGAGTTGCCTGGATTATGCACAGTCGAAGGAGTCGCAGTTTTAAAAAACGCAATGTTTGCGGCTTTTTGCTGAGATTGCAGACCTTTAAGAACATGTCTGACACAGTTTGGTTCAATTTTTAAGGCCGTGAGACATATTCTCATCTGCACTAGAACGGATCAGAATTTTTATTTTACTGCACACACTTTCTTTCTCACACGATCTTTCTCGCTCAGTGTCAAAACGCAAACTGAGCTGTGAAATCAGGCTGCCCTGGGCTTTTATTGGGGTTTCAGGGACGCCGAAAACTCTGCAACTGTGACAGAGTTGACTGTGCTTGCACGGTCGACTCTTTAAAAAATTTTCACACTTCAGAAAGCTTTTTGTTGGGAGCTTAGATCTTTAAGAAACATGCCTGACATAGTTTGGTTCAATTTTTAAGGCCGTGAGAAATATTCTCATCTGCACTAGAACGGATCAGAATTTTTATTCTACCGCACACACACTTACGATAGGTTGCAAATCCGCACTGTAAGCATATTTCAAACTATCACAGGCATGCGCGTACGTCAGTGGTTGCACAAACAGGGTGTAAAGAAACATGTCTGACATAGCTGGGTTCAATTTTTAAGACCGTACGTAATAAAGTGACTGTGGTGAGACAAAGGCATGTCACCCTTGGAGTGAAAGTGTGGGAGGGGCAATGGCGGAGCTGCATATTTACCGAGTCCAGTCACACGACGACGTTGTCGGGCTGTTTGGCTTGCAGGAGATCTTCAGCTGAAGGCGAGCGCCGCGCAACTCTGACCCACCTGTCAATTTAAGCCTCGCCAAGAAAAAGCCACAAGTTTTGGCGCTTAAGAACATTTACCCTTCGCAAGGCTGTTTTATATGTGACACAAAAAAGGACGTATACACACACACGCGCGCGCACACACACACACACACACACACACACACACACACACACACACACACACACACACAGGCTTTATGTAACTGACACCGGTAGAGGTAAGGTAATGGCTTTTAAGGGGACCCCCTACCTTGCCCAACCCCCCTCACACACACACACACACACACACATTGCCTTTGATTCTACTTTCTCTAAGCCGGTAAGTTTTTTTGTGCTGTTTTGTTTCGTTTTGTTTTCTGCTGACAAACAATTTGAATGTAACTTTCTTCAAAAACAAGTAGTGCCCTGAGCCTTTACTCCACCGACAGAAGCCAGCAGCCAGTAGTTGTAAATTGTATCAGTGGCAAAGCTTTAGATGCCAGGAAATACGGACAGTTTTTTTGCGCAGACAATGCATGACTATCTTCGAGTCACCATGGGCAAGGTTTTGGTTTTACCTTCCATTCCGCTGATATAGTATTAACAGCAAAACATGATTTAACCTTGTTTATTGTGTCTGCGGCCATGAAGGCCCCTTCGCCGGACACCCAAGACCCAGAAGACAACCCGCTAGCAAGGATTTCAAGATTTCATGTGGAAGCAAAAGAAATATTGGTCATCCAGACATCTGCACGATCACAATCGTTTCAAAAGAAAGTGCAAAACTTTTGACCTGTTTTCACATGGGAGAGTTTAACCAAAAAAAAAAATAAATCATACCAGACGAGACCTGATGAAGTCAAGCACTAAAGAAGTGACCATAATGCACCTTTTTTTTCCCTTCTTGGCAAACAAGAATTTTCGGTGAACAAGCAGCTTGTTAGAAGGTTATTCGCCGCTCTACCCCCGTCGAGTGGCCAGCGAGGGAGATGTTTGGCTGCCTCCGCCCATCAGATAGGATTTTCCCCGTCATCCTGTGTTGACAGAGGCATTTGTGTATAGTCTTTTCTACAGTAGCGCGTATGCGGACAGTGGAATGATCACGACAGAGCACGTCCTTATCAGCGTGTTTTACTGATAGTACTCTGTATGAGGTAGTGGACGAAATTTACCACAAATCTCTCTCTATATATTTATGTGGATTTCGTTTATCTTAGGGATCAGAATTATAGAATAATTAAGAAGCCCTTGGCGTCGAATCTTTAAAAAAAAAAGGGGGAGGGGTTATTATCGTTCAAGACGTATGCAGATAAATTAAGGCAATAGGACATTCTTCATTACTGACACTCTGGCCGAACATGGGCAGCACAGCTATACAAAATGAAGAGGCTTCAGGAAGCAGACTCCCTTTTTCCGGTTTGGTTGGTTGGTTGGTTGGTTGGTTGTTGTTTTGGTGGTTTTTGTTTTTCTTTCGTGGCCAAATTTTAAATCCAGTTTGGGGGTTTCGTTTTGTTAGTTGGTTTTTGTTTTTGCTTTATTTTGTTTGCTTTATTTTTTAAGGTTATGAAACATGTTTCTCAGTAATCTGGTTATCTGACTGGCCGGCTAACTGATTGACTGGCTGTGTGGTTGCCTGGGCGGTTGGTTACTTGGTTGGTCAACCGGCTGGCTGCTTATTTTGCTATCCAATACATAAAAAACCCACTCACATGGTGCCTTCAGCACACAAACAGAACCCTTCTTATCAAACCTTCACCTCTAGTACAGGAATCCGACTTGTGAACTCAGTATTAAGTACAGTAGTCATAAAGTCGCGAATGAAGTCAGAAAGCTTTACCACATACTCTAGCACACAGCAGAGAAGATACCAGCTCTACCAAAGCTACGTAGGAACTCAGTCATCTTAATTGCTTGCTATGGCTTTCAAGGTTCCAACGGATTTGGATTTTAGATCCATTTCAAAATGAAAATGTCATCGAGTCTATACTCATTTGTAGCGGTGTTGGCTAGGTAGGAACCGGGTAACGTCCATTTAGTATTTGCTTCTTTAAAGATACACAAACATTGAGCTCTTTACTTTTTGTGCCACGTGCTATTAAAGCAAAGTTTCGTAGAACGCATACATAATTTTAAATTTACAGCACGCCTAGATAAACACAAAGTGTTGTATGCACAGGTGTGAGTTGTTTTTTGGTTTTTTTTTTTTTTTTTTTTTGTACACGGAAAAGTGGAAAGTGGGTGAGAGTCACACATTTTGCGACCACACGGACTTATCTCTTCAGTAAAGTATGTGACCTTTTTCTGAGGACAAAAGTATGAAGAGGGTGGGTGGGTGTTTGGGGGTTTAACGTCCTTTTCCACCACATAGGGTGATATCAAAGACGGAGCAACGATGAAAAAGCCAGCACAAATATTTGGCCCAAGCCGGGATCGAACTCATGACCCGAGCATTAGAAGTCCAACGCTCTACCATTCGGCCACCCCGGCTCCCCCAAAAGTATGAAGAAATAAAGGTCTCATCATTTTTTGCTTTCTCATGGAAATAAACTGAAAAAGGTCGCATGGAGAAACCAGGAACAGTTCCAGACGGAGATGTCATTGTTACAGGTGTACAGAGGAAAAAAATGCTAATTTGTAAAAAAAAAAAAAAAAAAAAGTTTTACTGTTAAGTCAGGTTTGTTCCTTGGTGAATATACTGTGCCTGGTAGAATGAGAGACATATGGGGTCTGATACAAGAAAAGAGACCAGAAAACGACTTTGACAATCGCGTTACTACAATGCGATGACGTGTGCATGCTTGGTTGTTGTTTTTTTCTCTATAGAGAAACAACTTTATGAGACGGGGCAGATTTTGCTGCGCGCAGCAGCAAGTTTCAGTGATACAAAACAAGACTGTGACGTTTCTCCACACAATACATACTTTCACGCACATAGTGACGTAACGAAACCTGCGTCATAGTTACTTGACGTGCACACTATGCTGCTGCGTTCTTTTTGGCGGGAGTTGTGAGACGTGTGTGTGTGTGTGTGTGTGTGTGTGTGTGTGTGTGGACGGATGTCATGATGACTATCTCCTAAACCACCTCGATGGAGGCCTTTTTACTTTGAGATAAAATGGGAAATCACCTTCTCCAGAGCTACCTTTCACGATTTTTAGCCTGCCGCATTTTCAGAAGTGTTATCGCCAATTTTAAAAAAATCGGTCATGTTACGAATTTTTTCGAAAAAGTTGTTCAAATTCCTTCATTTTCTAGACTTTGGGAGTTCACCCAATCACACTGCCTTGATTCGTGCTACAGCTCTGTAGCTCTGACTGGTTTTGTGTAAAAAAAATATTTCCGAGGTAGGGGTGGTTTGCACATAAGATCAAATATCTATGAAAAGACTACTGCAAATTACTTATCATCCCAGCGTTTTTGTCTAGTGTGACAACTGCACATATGACAGGAACTACTGCACTATTATATCTTTAGCATTTAGAATAACTGAACTTTTAGATAAACATAACTTTTTCAAGTTTCTGCGAGAAGCACCGGTCAAAAGAGTTCCAAATTTTCGATTTCATAAGTACAATCCAAGGTATTCTAGTCCATGTTTCACCAGCCCTCTAGATCTTCCAGATTTTATGTAAAAAATAGTTCAGCCAGGGAAGTCACAAAAGCAACAGGGAAATCACAAGACATGCACAAGCATCATCTGTCATACCACCAGTGTGAAGCTGACGTCAAACGCTTAGTTTACAGACAAAATAAGCAAGTATCGTCACTGCCTCCGACATTTCACCAGCCCTCTAGATCTTCCAGATTTCATGTGAAAAATAATTCAATCGGGGAAGCCACAAAGCCAACAGGGAAATCACAAGACATAAACAAGCTTCCTCAGACGATGGCAGTGCTAGAGGCTGACGTGAAAATGTTTAGTTCGCGGAATTGACGTCATCTCTCTGTCTGTGTATGACGACCTCCCTGAGGCTGACGTCAAATGTTTAGTTCACGGAACTGACCTCTCTCTCTCTCTCTCTCTCTCTCTCTCTCTCTCTCTCTCTCTCTCTCTCTCTGGGGAGCCAGGGTGGCCGAATGGTAGAGCGTTGGACTTTCAATGCTCGGGTCGAGAGTTCGAATCCCGGCTGGGGCCAAATGTTTGTGCTGGCCTTTCTCTCGTTGCCCCGTCTTAGAAAGCACCCTTACGTGGTGGAAAAGGACGTTAAACTCCTAAACACCCACCCACCCACTCTCTCCCTCTCTCTGTCTCTCTGTCTGTCTGTCTGTCTCTCTCTCTCTCTCCCCCACCCGGCCCCACACCCAGTCACGTGACTAATCGGTCGAGGTCGTAGAGGATCTAGTGTCATTGGTAGAACTTGGAGAGGGGAGAACCGGCAACAATAACAACAAAACAGACAAAATCAAATGAAATTTGGAGAAACAACTTTGTAGGACGGGGCCGTTCCTCCTTGTTTGTTTTTGTTTTTGTTTTGTTTTTTTCGGAATGCCCCAAGTACAATACAGAAAGGCAAAGGTTTATACCTGTCACATGCCGAAGACCAGTGTAAGCTTTTGACTTTTGCGTATTGGTGTCCATGGAAATGTCAAAGAAAGCAATGCTAAACGTAGCCAAGTTTATCAAAACAGTAAAGTGGTATAAGACTTGTATGTATCGCAGATAGTCACTGTCTCTCTAGTGTGTTGTTAACGCCTGGATTTTTGCACTATTTTCGGTGTTATTGTACTCTTTGTGTGTTTTTATCTTGTCCTTTGTGCAGTTGTAGTTTCCTCTATTCACAGCATTCACAACATTCGCTCTGATTTTCTGCATTTCCTCCAACAGGTATAGACTTTTGTTGACTTTGACCCTGACATGTTTCAAACGTCATGGCTTTGGTTGAGATCAACCATCGTGGAAACTTCTAAAGTGAAGCAGCACCGGGGGAGGGGGGGGGAACAAAAAAACCACGTCCATTTTGGCTACACCCCGTGATCCTGGTCGCGATAGTCCCACCCCCTCCCTCACCCCTCCTCCCCCCACCCCCTCCTCTCCCTCCCAGTCTTATTAACCCGATACGGTCTACACTAAAAACACCGTCAAACATGTTACGTCACGGCAAACCTGGCAAGTAGGGGTTTATTTCAAGAATGTGCATGCCTGGGATAACAAAACAGTTTTTGCCCAAGTCTGACCCCCCGAATATGTAAACAACACAAGCGGAAACTACACACTTGCGGCCCGATTAAAAGGGTGGGGTAGGGGCAGAGAGTAGGAGTGCAAACATCGTGAGCTAATTAAAGAAACCGGATTGAAACAGCGGTTGGTGTTACACTTGCCTGCGAGTGCACAATACACTAAAGGTTGTGAGTCACATTCCTAACTTAGCGGCAGTGGAGTTGACATTCCACCAGCGGACACGTTGGGAAAACGTTTCTCGTCTTTGAGATTTTGGCCAGAATGAAAATTGAGCCCGTGAGGAAATCCGGTGATTTTTCTGCCAGGGTGGGTGGGTGTTTCGGGGTCCTTTTCCACCACATAGGGTGATATCAAAGACGGGGCAACGATGAAAAAGCCAGCACAAATATTTGGCCCCAGCCGGGATCGAACTCACGACCCGAGCATTAGAAGTCCAACTCTCTACCATTCGACCACCCCGGCTCCCCGATTTTTCTGCCAGTAATGCCGTGGCGTAACTGATGTGCCTCATGAATTCTTCATTCTCCAGAGGGTTATGACATGGTATCAAAGTCTGTCCCAATGAAAGGTACATGTATAAGGTATTTCGTCCTGTATGGTGAATCTGCGCGTTCACCGTAAAACATTCAATCAATCAATCAATACATCTTTATTATCCCAGAAGGAAACTTGGGTGTGGTGGACAAAGAAAGACAATGATACACATCAAATTAAAAAATACACATAAGATAATACAGTGCAGAATGAACACTACAATTAAATTAGAGATTTCTATGAATTAAAAACAGTCTTGGTATTAAGGTAGATATAATCTAAAATAACTATTTCAGATTCGATTCGAGGCAGATGAAAAAATACCACCATAGCATTTCTAAGATAGATTTTTGCATTTCAATAATTTCTCTCACACATAATAGCTTCTTTTTTTTCACAGTTTCATAGGATCCCATTAGAATCATAGATACTGAGCGATACAGAGTGAATAGCACGGTAAACGTTGCAATAAAGTAACGCTTAGCAGCGGCGTTGCTGAGAAGAACCTACCCTACTCTACCCTACCGCACCATACAATACCCTGCCATACCGCACCATACAATACCCTGCCATACCGCACCATACAATACCCTGCCATACCGCACCATACAATACCCTGCCATACCGCACCATACAATACAATACGCTACTTTACCCTTCTCTACCCTACCGCACCATACAATTCCCTGCCATACCGCACCATACAATGCGATACGCTACTTTACCCTACTCTACCCTACCGCACCATACAATACCCTGCCATACCGCACCATACAATACAATACGCTACTTGACCCTACTATACCCTACCGCACCATACAATACAATACGCTAGTTTACCCTACCCTAACCCTACCCTACCATACTGCACAATTAATACCGCACCATACAATACCCTGCCATACCGCACCATACAATACAATACGCTACTTTACCCTACCCTAACCCTACCCTACCATACTGCACAATTAATACCGCACCATACAATACCCTGCCATACCGCACCATACAATACAATACGCTACTTTACCCTACCCTAACCCTACCCTACCATACTGCACAATTAATACCGCACCATACAATACCCTGCCATACCGCACCATACAATACAATACGCTACTTTACCCTACCCTAACCTTACCCTACTTATACTGCACAATCAATACCGCACCATACCATACCATACATTACCCTAATGTACCATACCATACCGCACTACACCGCACCGATTGCCACCGAACGATACCCTACCCTACCATACCGCACTATACCCTACCCTACCCTACCTTACCACACTACCATACCGCATTAAACCATACCATACCAGGCCATACCAGACCGCACACTATACAACACCCTCCTCTGTCCTACCACACCAGACCATACCAGACCATACGATGTTTTGAGGGTGCTGTATCCGCGTCGAACTGAGAAAACAAGGGAACGGACAGGCCTTGTTAGTGTTCAGACAGGCGAGCAAAACGATAGC
Organism: Batillaria attramentaria; assembly: GCA_018292915.2. NCBI lineage: Eukaryota > Metazoa > Mollusca > Gastropoda > Batillariidae > Batillaria > Batillaria attramentaria. Next base: position 76,914 of record JACVVK020000677.1, on the reverse strand, counting down.
CTGATCAAAAAACAAAATCCTCAGTTTGAACTCTGGTGTAAATAATACCCCAGTCAGGCCTCCAACTGCTCCCTTTGATTAGCAGAACTGTAATTCTACAACCTTTTCCTCCGTGCAAGCCAATAAAAGTCGAGTAGGGGACAAAAACACATTACAACGTTTCGACCCAAAGCATGGTGTGATTGTGATCTAATTAATGTGTCCCGTGACAAAGCGAGGCCAGCGGGGATCCAATTCATAATTTATACGGGACAAACATCAAAGCGGGGTCAGCGAGGCGTGGGGGTCTGTAGGGGGCCACGGGGAGGTAAGTAGGAGGCCTGGTAAGGGGCCTTGACAGGAACATGTAAACTGAGTTCAATCTGACGAAGGAAGTCGCAGCCGTGGGCTAAAGTAACCTCGAGTTTTGCATACGGGGCCTGGTCTCCCTGTTTGACAATACTTGGTGGAAAAAGATGTTAAACTCCGAATTTCCATTTTTTTTCCCCGACAAAATGTTTCTCCCCCCCCCCTCTCCCCCCCCTAATCCCCCGAGTACAGCCACCAGTTATGATCGTGATGTGAGAACTCTAAATTGTGTTTTCTGGTCTCCCTGTCTGTTTGGGATACAGGACGTTAAACTTCGATTTTCCGACTCCCCCCCCCCCCCCCCGGCAGAATGAGCCTGGGGTTCCCCTGAGTGTTAGTCATGTATAATAATAATAATGATGATAATAATAACTGTATATTGTGTTGGCGCTTCACCCAATTTCTTGAATCGGCTCAAAGCGCCGCGAGCTGAACCCAACACGCACGCTCACGTGAATCACACGCATTCTCTCACACACTGGACATGAACACATTACAATCACGTAGTACGAGGGGTCAACTCAGGTACTTAAGTTCTGGGATGCAGAATTGCATTTATTTTCAAATTTTGAAATTTTCCAAAGCATATTTCAAAGCATAGGATACCATATTCTCTGGTGATGGTGCGCAGTTGACCAGTTACGGGGCACTGCGGAGCGCCACAGTGCTGTCCACAGTTGTGACACAGTCGTGATTTGGGGGGGGGGGGGGGTTTCCGCTGCTGTGGCGTCATCACAGCACCCTGGATTTCAAATAGCCACAACTGTGACTGTGGTTTCCACAACAGATTCTGATTGGCTTACTACGTCACTCGGCGGACAGTGCATCTTCAATCGGTTTGCCACCGAGCACAGCTGTGTTCAGTTTTGTAGTTAGTAGACACACCGAGCGCAACGACTGTGATGTGCACATGTGTGTTTCGCGCGCTGTGCCCAGTTAAGAGCAGGCTTTACGCAGACCGGCCGTTGCCCTCCGAATAATGAATACAAATAATCACCAGAGGCTAGATCGTCCGGTTCTTCCCCAGAACTCTGTTAGAACGTACTGTACGTTCACTGAACAGCTCCCCACGCTGTGTGGCCACGCTGGAGGGCATGTCGTGTCACGATCTTAACTTCCCTAAATTAGGATCCCCCATGTCCTGAATCCTAATCACATGTGAATCCGATCACCATGGCTTTTAACTCAGTTCCTACTTAGTAAGTTTGGGGTTGTGCAAAAGTAGCCTCACAAAAAGGAGTCTTGCATTTTGATCATACTCGTATTTGCTGCATTAAAACCCGTCGAGGAACCGATAACATTGCCTGATTTTCGCATACAGGGCAAGAAACAGAAAAAGAGTAAAGCACGTGGGATACTCGTGCGCGGTACGACATCACGGGGGGGAAGGGGGAGGGGGGTAGTCAAATGGACTCGAGTGTGTTTGGTGCTACTCCGCTTCAAAAGTTTCAACGCTGATTGCTCTCGCGCGCAAAGTAAGTCTCGTGTCACACGAAAAACGTTTTGGTCCGAACAAACTTCGAACACGGTTCAAACACAAGCCGGAAAAAATAGAGCAAAGACATGCTGTGGTTATGAACATGTCAAAACGCCGTGTTCGGTCGTGTTCGATGTTTGTTCGGACTGAAATGTCTCCCGTGTAACATGTGTATGAAATATGAGCATGAACACGTCTTCGCATTTTAGAAACGCGTTAGTCAACGTGTTTGTCTGGTTGTTAATCAGTGTCTGGTTGTTAATCAGCCCCTTTCTTTCACGCCGGCAGAAAGAAAGTTCGGCCACGGGGGGAAAAATCAGTTCTACCCAAATTTGAGAATTAAAAAAAAAAAAAAAAACCCGCTCGGTGCTACTGTTCGAAACACTGTCCTAGCGGTGCTACTTTTGAAGCGAAGTAGCACTGGAAACACTCGCGGCCATTTTGACTACATCCCGAGCGCCCGGCCTTTGCTTTGACTCTCTCTCAGGGTCGTTTTTCACGGCAGTGTGAACCCAGCATTGATTAACACGATCCTGTGGACGCTGCATGTTTCATGTGATACTGCCATACGCAAGGAGATTACGGAAGAGTTAAGCCGGCTCTTAAATGGGCACTGCGGAGCGCCACAGTGCTGTCCACAGTTGTGACACAGTTGTGATTTGGGGGGTTTCCCCCGCTGTGGCGTCATCACAGCAACCTGGACTTCAAATAACCACAACTGTGACTGTGGTTTCCACAACAGATTCTGATTGGCTGTACTACGTCACTCGGCGCGCAAACATGGCGGACAGTGCATCTTCAATCGGTTTGTCACCGAGCACAGCTGTGTTCAGTTTTGTAGTTAGTAGACACACCGTGAGCGCAGCGACTGTGATGTGCACATGTGTGTACAGCCAATCAGAATCTGTTGTGGAAACCACAGTCACAGTTGCGGCTATTTGAAATCCAGGTTGCTGTGATGACGCCAAAGCGGCGGAACCCCCCCCCCCCCCATTCACAACTGTGTCGCAAGTGTGGACAGTACTGTGGCGCTCCGCAGAAGCATGTGGTGACAGACAGAGCCGGAAGCGAGACCTGTAGGAACATACGGCTAACCACAGCGTACCTCCGTTTGACACGCCTCGCCTGAGAGTAAGGGTCAAACACAATATACGCTCAGCTCGGGGTGTGTAACTGTGATTTGTATACATCAGCAGAAAATCATGTCACAGCCGAAAGTAAAACAACTGTCTATAGGTCTTTATCTGGGTCCCGGGATATCACTGTCAAGCATAACTACAAGAGGCGAATGCACTCACTGATAATGATTCTCTCTCTCTCTCTCTCTCTCTTTTGATTTTCTATTTTGCATCACTTCAGTATTGTATCAGTGATCTGTGTTTACGAAGGTCGCACGTGTGTGTGAATGCGTTTTGACCTGATGGACGTTTTTCTCGATGGTTTTTGTTTCTTGTAGTTTAGTGCATAATACCTTTTATATCTTGCTCCCTTTTTTTCCCTTAGTAGATAGTCTCTGTAGTATTAGCAACGGCAAGTTTGCAAACTGGCGAATTTCTGTCAAAACTTTTACCGTTGATAAATAAAGTTTCATCATCATCATCATCTCTCTCTCTCTCTCTCTCTCTCTCTCTCTCTCTCACACACACACACACACACACACACACACACACACACACACACACACACACACACACACACACACACACACGTAGTGTTTTAAATCTCTTTCCACAAAATCTCTCCAACTCAAAGCCTTGAGTTTCTACGTCAGACCAGAACGCTATATCAGGCGTACTTAATCTCTGCTAATAGTGCACGAAATTCTTTGGAATGATTCACGTGCGAAAAAGTTCAATTCTCGCGGTGGGTCGTCAAACTGGTGGCACTTTTGATCGTCCCTGTCTTAGCTGCAATCCTCTACAGCCTTTATTGCAAGTCGTTATCGGTTATTACGCTAAATTTCGATCGTGACTTTGCAGCCCCTATGTACACGACGTCCCCCGATAACCCGCGAAAGAAAATTGCCCTAAAATATACCCCCGTCCATCTGTCCGCTCATATCGCCGTGAGCACAATGACCTCAGAGTAAAGAAGTGTCTCACTTTGTTAAATCTTCTCTGGCGGGTGGATGGGTGGGTGTTTGGGGGTTTAACGTCCTTTTCCACCATATACGGGTGATATCAAAGACGGGGCAACGATGAAAAAGCCTGCACAAATATTTGACCCCAGCCAGGATACGAACTCACGACCCGAGCATTGCCTTCTCTGGCAGTAGACGACTCCACTCATGTCAGTCAAAAGTGGCAGGCCCCCAAAATTCAACCAATCGCGTTCCGTGGCATAAAAAGCACAACACACGACATGGTCTGGCAAACTTCTTTGTGAGACACTACATAGAGTAAAGCGCGTGTAGTTTGATATTACTGAAACGTGGAAAGAAAGCAGCAAGCTCACTGACGTCATTTGAGGAAAAAGATCATTACGTCAACCTCTTTCATTCTGAAATCACTCTTTTTTCCATAAAATGGCGCCATGAACGTAATGTGTTTTGCCAATGCACAGCACAGCAGAGTAAAGGGGCGGATCTTTGACATGGGGCTGGTCGAGTGGAGTGGTCTACAGGCCTCTGGGTTGGTATCAGCTATGCGCGCGTCGCTACTCATCTACTGGTAACAACTGTTATACCAAATAAAAACATATAGGGGGAAAACAGGTTGCGTTGTTCATAGGGCGATGTGCTTCTCCCGTCGGTTGCAACCCAAATTTCCTTACAAAAGCAGCTGGACAAAAAGATACAAGAAAATGGACAATACTACACCAATAGTTCGGCTTTCTCCCACCCCCCACCCCCCACCTCACCCTTCAAAGTCACAATAATGTCAAATTTTATTTCGTGAGTGGGTGAATGGTGCTGCACTGCAGCGACATCCACATCGGCGGAATGCAACACAAGTTTTCCTAGCAAGACAGGGAATATATACAAAAAGTGAGTATAATTATTATGATGTCATTTACTTTTTTTTCTCCCAAGTTTGCGGCCGTGTAATCACCCACATCATAAGACGTGTCATACCAAGGGAAGCATGTGTGGGTGTGTGGCAACAGCCTCCCCATTGGGCCCATAGCACACCCGCTCTGGGTAGGAGCCGACCTAGGTAGGAAAAATCCCGCTTGCCTCGGTTGGGACTCGAACCCGGGTCTCCCGGTCCATCAGTGGTCCGAAGTGCTAACCACTACACTACGGGGGCCGGTACTGGAGAAGGATTTGTAGTGAAAGCCCTTCTCCACCTCCCGATGAATACGTTCCTGATATGAGTCAAGCTGGTCTAATCTACGAACGCCACTGGCTGACAAGCGAGACAACCCACCGACCAGAATCTAATTCCCAAATCTTGCAGTAGCTGGATCACCAGGTAAACGGTCAGAGTGGAGATAATCCTTGTGTCCACTCACAGATTGTCATGTTTGGATCGCCACACCGGCCCGGCCTGGCCTGTCCTCAACCCTCAAAGGCGCGACCCGATGTCACCCCTAGTACGACATACAGGTACGGACACGAGGTAGGGAGGGGGAGGGGGGGGGGTAGACATCAGTTTGATCGACTTTCCTTGTAACTGTCTCTATTCATTAATGTCAGCTTACTGTTATACGAGTATGTTTTCAGTTAAATTACATCTGTGGTCGAAAAATTAACAAAGCAAAATCTCAGTTGTATTTCCGGTGGGACAGGAACATAATGAGGTTACAGGAGTTGACGTTGTGACGGCGTTTCATGTTTTCCTTCGCTGCAGTAAATTACTCCGTTGCATGCAAAGAATCCACAGCTTTACAATCTTCATCTCAGCTTCGTCTTGGGGAGCCGGGGTGGCCGAATGGTAGAGCGTTGGACTTCTAATGCTCGGTTCGTGAGTTCGTATCCCGGCTGGGGCCAAATATTTGTGCTGGCTTTTTCATCGTTGCTCCGTCTTTGATATCACCCGCATGTGGTGGAAAAGGACGTTAAACCCCCAAACACCCAGCCACCCACCCAGCTTCGTCTAGTAGATCTTTTCTTATCTCTTTCTTTCTTTTTCGTTCAAAACTGACTGACGTCGTGACGAGAAGTAACAGACAAGTTCTGATCCCAGTTTCAATTTTTTTTTCTTGGTTTGCTATGATAAAGCTGTACCGTGTTCTCTCCATCCAAACCTGCCCGTGATATCACTACAACCACACTTTCCGCTAGAGAATCAGTTTCATCCGTTCCGCAACTGCTTCACAGAGCGACTAGTCAAGTGAGGAGATCGACCATGGTCAAGACGGCCAGAAGAGTCTGTTTGTACATGTAGTGTAGTCTAGTATCGTATCAGATACCAGACATAACAGTTCATCACAGGACAGTAGGTAAACATTCCGACACACGCTGACTACAACTTCTCCACAGTTCCTGTAGCGGTCAGACGGTCTGACACTAGTGCTACCTAGGGGACACCACTGACCACCAGCGGGGCAGTTTGGCTTCGGGTTTCGTGAGTAGTTTGCCGTCACAGCGGGTAGGCTTTCAGTACGGGATTGCACTGGACGCAGATCGGTCTCAAATGAACCGCAGCTGGACAAGTTATCTTTCTCGAAAGACGAGTGATCGTTCCCGAAAGAATTACGGCCGGACAGGCTATTCTTTAAACGAGGATTGGTGCAGAGAATGATCCTTCTTAAATGAAGTGCTTACAAGGACGTGAGGTCCGTCACTTACACACTGGATCGTTTTCGATTGAACCCCAAGTGACCGTCACGGAGATCGCGTCTGGTAATTTAACTCTAGAACCCGTGGCGTCTAGAATCACACTCTCTTCTTTTAACCCTTTTAACTGCTTATGCTTCCAGCACTAAGTGCCTGACACTCAGCCTGCAACAGCAGCATTCCTCCCTAAACTGGCCATCCCCGGCAGTGCAGGGGCCGGTTCTGCAGTACCTAACTTTGAAAAGCCGTAGCTCAAACACTACTCACCTAATCTCATTCAAACTTTTTGGGCGCAAAATGCTAATAAGGTTTCTCTCGTGGCGTAGGGGGTCTTTTCCAACCATCAAGGCCCCCTGGGGAAGCCGGGGTGGCCGAATGGTAGAGCGTTGGACTTCCAATGCTCGGGTCGTGAGTTCAAATCCCGGCTGGGGCCAAATAGTTGTGCTGGCTTTTTCGTCGTTGCCCCGTCTTTGACATCACCCGCATGTGGTGGAAAAGGACGTTAAACTCCCAAACACCCACCCACCCCATCAAGGCCCCTTGTCAGAAGATACCAATTTCGATCGCTCCACTGCCTTGGGGAGCCAGGGTGGTCGAATGGTAGAGCGTTGGACTTCTAATGCTCGGGTCGTGAGTTCGATCCCGGCTGGAGCCAAATATTTGTGCTGGCTTTTTCATCGTTGCCCCGTCTTTGATATCACCCTATGTGGTGGAAAAGGACGTTAAACCCCTAAAAAACCAACCCCCACCCACCCACCCGCTCCACTGACTCATGTCGCCGATCAGCACCTTTGGTTGTCTGCTACACGATGCCAATCAGCGATCCCAGTTGTCTACCGGCAGGTGCTGGCCAGCGACAAAAGTAGTGAAAGGTTTAAGCTCTCAGAGTCCCTCGACAATACTCTTGTCCCTGTCCACTCCCGATGAAGACTTGTTGTTGGAAAAGCAGCAGAAGGAAACACTAGACCCGTGATACAATGTCGCCGCAGACTCGTCACACAGCAATAATAGTCACACACTGGCTGGCAACCTAAAATATATGAATTGTGAAGAGGGGAATATTTTCTACTTGAAAAAAATAAAGGAACCTATTTCAACGACGGTGGTCCTGAGCTCTGAAAATAGGCTTTCGCTTCCATTCGCTGTGGCGATGCAAACCGACAAGGTCAAACTACCAGTATCCAGATAAAAAGGGCTGTCAGTGTGTCCGTGATTGCTTTATTAAAGTTAACAAATTCTGGCGTGTTGTCTATACACCTTACTTTTCATGAACTGTTTACAAATTCTAGAAGAAAAAAATATGCTGCCGATTTAATTGTGATAAATTTGATGTGTTATTATAGAACATCAGAAACAAATGGGGTCAGTGTATACGCAGTAAAGGACAGAAAATGCAGGGCGAAGGACATGACTAAAATGTCTGAACAACATGTAAACAGCTGACAGTGCAATCGAAGGAAATCGGAAGCTGTTTACAGAGTCTATCTTCAAACCTGGCACGTCGTCATTGTATCGTACTAACGCCATTCATACCGCGGCCATTACTGACCGCTCGTATCTCCAGTAATGGCCAAGCAACAAACTTGAGGTCGCTGTTTGTATGTTTCTCAATAGCCTGACTGACCACTGGTCAGATGTACGGTATTTGCCTTTGATAACGCCGCACAACTTGCCCTGTCTGTGACACCGGTTTGCTCAGCACAGGCGGCGCTCAGTCACTCTCGCAGCAAATTTTCTAGACAAGGGAATTAGCTTATGTCTCGTTCAGTGGGTTTTATTACTTTTAAGCTGTCTGTCATTCTGCTTATTGCATTGTATCTGGTGACTCAAGGCCGTCTATTTTGTTGTTAAATCGCTAGGTGAGAGACTGTCGGAAATCCCAGAAAGTCAAACTTTGCACAGTGTCTAAACGTTTGTCCCTGTCTTTCAAAATCATCCGCGAACCGAAAGATGACGGAACTTTAGTGCTATACAAGGACCTGTCTGCTTACGTTTCAACAAAGTCGAATTATTTATAAATCCATTTGAAAATTGTGTTGTATAACAGATGGCACAAACTGGGTAATGTTATAAAGGACCAGCTAAACAGTCAATAATTGAAAATGTAAATTTCAAACGCGTATGGAAAGCAGCTGTTTACCTGTAAATTAACACAGAAAACGTTGCACAGAGAGAGAGAGAGAGAGAGAGAGAGAGAGAGAGAGAGGAACAAAAAGAGCCAGATAGAAAGGGAAAGATCAAAGGAGGATCACACACACGAACACACACACACACACACCACCACCACCACCACCACCACCCACTCCCCCCATCCCCCCCCCCTTCAAAGAAAAAAAAAGATAATCCGAAACCAAATACATGAAAATAAATCAAACAAGGTGAGCCGCTAGAAAATCGAAACGATCGCACGAAATACAATGGGGAAAAAAAAAAGAATAAAACTGAAAATAAACAAACGAGCAAACTCCAGTAAAATACTTACCTTATTTAACGCTTCGTCAGACACTAATTCGTCTCCGCCTTTGAATATGTACCACCAGCGCCTCTTCTGGGAAGAAGGGGACCCTGAGACGGAAGTAAATTCGCTCCGCTGAATGTCACATTCCTCGCCGGGTGCCCGGTAACGGGTCCCCCCCCCCCACCCCCCACCACCAAAGTCACAGTAACGTCATCCCCCACAGGCGATAGAAACACCTCCAAGCCACAGACTTCTGCAAGGCTGCACTTGCACCCCGATTGGTTTTCCTAGCATGCGCGGGGTGTAATATACAATTTATCCAGAGCTGTTGAAGGAAAAAGAAGTCACACCACTGATCGGTACACAGATTTTCCGCCGGACTAGTCACGCGGTCTGGGACATAGTAAGTCAGGGTAATTTTTCCACACTCGTAGCTTGGGGGAGTAAATTTCTTGCTTGACAGAGCGCTAGCTTTGCCGGCCAGGGGGTAAGTTATGCGACGGTCAATGCTCCTTTTCGATTTGTGAAGCTGAAGTAAACGCGTTTGACAATGATCGTGTCCGTATGCTGGGACACAGCCCACCGAATTCCAAACAAGCTTTGGCGACCGTAAGAAATATTGCCTATTAGATTTATTCTTAACACCTGCGCTCGCACAGAAGTACAGAGTTTGTTGACGAGTGGTTTCGTTGAAGAATTATTCAAAACTCTTCATCTTCAGCCTTCATTTTATGTTTTTCGTGTTCATTCGTCATGTCAAAGTTTTAGCGGCACCTGGACGTTAATTCAGAGCGAAAAACTGAGCTTATAGGCTGTTGTTTTCTTTCTTAATGGGTGGGTGTTTGGGGGTTTAACGTCCTTTTCCACCACATACGGGTGATATCAAAGACGGGGCAACGATGAAAAAGCCAGTACAAATATATGGCCCCAGCCGGGATACCAACTCACGACCCGAGCATTAGAAGTCCAACGCTCTACCATTCGGCCACCCCGGCTTCCTAAACGCGTACGGAAAACAGCTGTTTGCCTGTACCTTTACAAGTAGGCCAGACAGGTCCTTGTATAGCACTAAAGTTCCGTCATCTTTCGGTTCGTGGATGATTTTGAAAGACAGGGAGAAACTACTATGTAAACGGTTGTTGGTCTATCCGGAATTTGTTTTTAAAGTTGATTAAAACGGTTTATTCTACCGGCCCTCGTAGTGTAGTTGTTAGCACTTCGAACCATGGACCGGGAGACCCGGGTTCGAGTCCCAGCCGAGGCAAGCGGGATTTTTCCTACCTAGGTCGGCTCATACCCAGAGCGGATGTGCTATGGGCCCGATGGGGAGGCTGTTGCCACACAGCCGAGATTCACCCTCTTCACGGGTGCGACTTTGGGGGTGCTTCCCTTGGTATGACACGTCTTATGATGTGGATGATTACACGGCCGGCACCGCAGGTGCCGTAGTTCCCGGGCCTGGTTAATGCCGGGATATTTGTGACAGGAAGCGTGGAATACGGCCCTGTCCCGCAGTCCCAAACCACACGGACCTCCATAGCATCATCTTATCATCATCGTCATCTCCATCATCATGCATAATATAAAAAAAAATGCCCCAGCTTCCGAGCCCTCCGTGGATTCCACCCATGACCTGAGAGGAACACCACTGGAAATGGCAAAGAGTTGGGGCAGCAAAAAAAAAAAAAAACCGGTTTATTCTACAAATGTTTCAATCGTGTATTTCTTTATTTCTTTCTTTCTTTCTTTCTTTCTTTCTTTCGTATAATTTTTCAACGGAAATAATTCAGCGTTACATGTAAACTGTTTACAGTTGTAACTCAATCTTTGAAATCACAGATTACTTACCGCATTCACGAAACAAGTCTTTGGCCGCCGAAAAAAAAATGGAACTGGATGAGCTGCGTTCGGTTCCTCAGCAAGGGAAGACTGTGCCTTATGTACAGAACAGCGATATGAAATGTCAGCCTCGCTTGTCTCATCTTTTAAATTCCAAAGCGGATTTCAATCTGGAACGTACTGTAAAATTCCGCTTTGTACCGGTATTGTAACCACACATTGAAGAAAAAACACTCGGGATGTGCAGACCCCATGCAGTGAGCTCCTGCTGAGAAACGTACGGGATAACACGGTGTGTGGTCAAAATGGACCCGAGCGTTTCCGGTCCTACTCCGATTCAAATGTTTCTACGGTGATTCTGCAAAGCCACCTGTTTGAATTGTGAGCACGCACGCGTCTTAGCGTTAGTCAGAGTCGTTTGGTTGATAATAGGCTACTTTTCTGTTTCACGCCGAAAGACCAGAGTCCTTGGAGACACTCAGTGCTCCTCGAATTGAAACTGGAAACTTCTTGGAGGTGCTACTGTTGAAGCTGAGTAGCACAGGAAACACTCGTATCCATTTTGAGTACACCCCGTGAGCTGCCTGCTGGCGTGTGTGGTTGCGAACCGGACTCAAGCTCTGAGTTGGTCCATTGTCCAGAGAGTGTCGCTACCGCCACTAATCGGCAAGTTTGTCACAGGTAGTGTCATCAGGTGGCCCTTCTGTTCTCTCCTACCTGTTCACGTGATATTATTAGCGTTAATGCTGTTGACGATTCCGTCATGGTAGTGGTGGACCTCCTGCAGCAGTATCAGTTGGTCCAGTGGATATATATATATAAGGGAAGTGGGAAGACGTTTGTTAGTGCTGTTGTTCTTGTTGTTCTCATTGTTGTTATTCTGGACAGCGGAGAACCTCCTGCAGCAGTATCAGTTGGTCCAGTTGTTACGCACACTTGATATATATATATATATATATATATATATATATATATATATATATATATGTGTGTGTGTGTGTGTGTGTGTGTGTGTGTGTGTGTGTGTGTGTGTGTGTGTGTGTGTGTGTGTGTGTGTAGGGAAGTGGGAAGATGTTCGTCAGTGTTGTTGTTATTGTTGTTCTCATTGTTGTTATTCTGGACAGTGGAGGGCCTCCTGTGGCAGGGAGCCGGGGTGGCCGAAGGGGAGAGTGTTGAACCTCTCTTTTTCCAGTATATATACATACACAAAGACATACAGGTGCAGGCACATACCGGACCAAGACATAGTTTGACACATGGGCATGCATTTAAACAGGCATTGACTGCATGGCGACCATTGGTGTACATGCCTACACAAACACAAACGTAAATACATACATACATGTATACCTACCTACCTACCTACCTACATACATACATACATACATACATACATACATACATGTATACATACATACATACATACATACATACATGTATACATACATACATACATACATACATACATACATACATACATACATACATGTATACATACATACATACATACATACATGTATACATACATACATACATACATACATACATGTATACATACATACATACATACATACATACATTATTTAAAATACATGATACCGTCAAGTCGCTGTCCTCTAAACACAAATAATGGAAATGTGCCAAATGCACACTCATTTTGTGTCAAGCTAAACTGTTTCCAGTTGCTAAGGCGTGCCCGGCCCTGCGAAATGCGCACGACAAGCCATTACCTGACTCTGGCCCGGATAGCGGGAGAAGTGTTTGTACACTTGTTTAAAGGAAACGGGATATTAGAAGGCTACAAAGCACAAAAACAAATAGTAAAAAATTGGCGTTCATTTCTTTTTAAACTACCTTTGTTGTGAGTGTAATTGCAAGATGAAATGAGCTTGCATTCACTTGCCTGTTAAACGTTCCAGAAAACTGACTGTCGGGTGTTGTTGGATGAAACAGATTTATTTCGTTGTATTGGAGGAAGTACAGAAAAACAGTTTCAGCATAAACAAGACGTACTTATGACATGCTCAATAAAAATTTCAATTAAAGCAACCTTTGTAAAGGCGGTTCACGAATTTGGGTGTTGTTGTTGTTGCTGTGGTGGTGGTGGTGGTGGTGGTGGTGGTGGTGGCTTTGTGTGTGTGTGTGTGTGTGTGTGTGTGTGTGTGTGTGTGTGTGTGTGTGTGTGTGTGTGTGTGTGTGATTTCAGTTTGTGCGTGACGGGTTTTCAACGCTATGCACACAGGAATTTCCACGCTTATTTGAGCCTAAACAAGACGTACTTACGACATGCTCAATAAAAATTTCAATTAAAGCAACATTGCAACGGCGGTTCACGAATTCGGGTGTTGTTGTTGTTGTTGGTGGTGGTGGTGGTGGTGGTGGTGGTGGTGGTGTGTGTGTGTGTGTGTGTGTGTGTGTGTGTGTGTGTGTGTGTGTGTGTGTGTGTGTGTGTGTGTGATTTCAATTTGTGCGCGACGGGTTTTCAACACATAGGAATTTCCACGTTTCTTTTTTAAGTGACCTTGAGATATCGATCTCCAGATGTTCAGGCCTCCGCCCAAACCAAGCTACGGGTTATTGAGTACTGAAGAGGCATATCTATCCCGACGTATCGAGTGGGTCTCAAGCGTCTTGACAAGACAATCGGCTTACTCGAATACTTGCAATTGTTCTCTTGCGCCCTCGACTTCACATCGGCGTCTCCACCCATCCTCATTTATCACACTTGCCGGGCCTTTAAGAGGGTGGACCTGCGTGGCATGTATAGCATAACAAAGTGATAATGACCGTGTGTACGCGACGAGGGTAGTGTTGCTGCGATGCATGATGGGGGGAAAGTGCTAGAAGAGAGGGAAACATGGCGCTGATGTTATGCAAAAGGTGCGATTAAACCAGCGTGTCAAGAGGCGGACTTGTTTCGGCGATCAACGATTGTTTTATCTTTCGTAGAGAAGGAGTGGGTGGGGGTGGGGGTGGGGGAGGCTGCGTTGACTCAGTTGGTATCAGACACAGGACATCCCGATGGAAAAACACTGCGCAGTGGGCAAGCAATATAATGATGCTGTGGAAATAAAAGTATATATATAGGGCAAAGTTTTCAAACACCCCCATTATCCTCCCCACTCCTCATCTGCAGCGTACATGCACCTCTACCCCCAACCATTACCCGCGCTTGTACATCTGCAAATTATTTTTCACTCTATGTAGACGCGTCTGCTGATAATCACCAGACACCACGTTTGACCCTTGGCGACGCGTCGTTCATGTGGAAGTAGGATGATTGGTTTGTTTGCATATTAAAGTTATATTACTAGACTTGAACAATAAATCTCTGCTACAAAAAGTATGTTCTATGGATTTTGTTCTTTCTTTCTTTTCTTTTCTTTTTTCTTAAAACTGCGCCATAGAGAGTGCGTCTTCAAATACTGTAATTTCGTGTGAGTGGTATTGTTGTTTTTGTTTCTTGTTGTTTTGGAGGACGGGTTTGTTTGTTTGTTTGTTTGTTTGTTTGTTTGTTTGTTTGTTTGTTTGTTTGTTTGTTTGTTTGTTTGTTTGTTTGTTTGTTTGTTTGTCACGTTTCATACAACCAAATTTTGAAATTATTAAAGTATGAAATGGGTTCCATGAGCACAAAAATCATCCACAGTCGTAAATCTCTCTCTCTCTCTCTCTCTCTCTCTCTCTCTCTCTCTCTCTCTCTCTCTCTCTCTCTCTGGTGTTTATGTGTGTAACTGTTTTGTGTGTGTGGTGTCTACCTGTACATACTTAGATTGTCTATTGTAAATATTTAAGTCATGTGTGGTGCCCCGTGTTTTGAGGTATGTACCTGTATCTGCATAATTATATGGGTCTAGTATTTCTCTTTATTCCCTCTGTGCAAATGCGTGCAGCTACGCGTTTTGGGTGTTTATAAGCACGTGAGTAGTTGTCAGCAGTGTATATCCTCCCCCCTTAAAGGTCGACACTCTCACCAAAAAGCCGCAAACATTGTGTGTGTGTGTGTGTGTGTGTGTGTGTGTGTGTGTGTGTGTGTGTGTTGTTGTTGTTGTTTTGTTTTGTTTTTTTAACTGCGAATCCAGCGACTGTGCATAATGCAGGCAGCTCTGTCACAGTTGCAGAGTTTTCAGCGCTTCGGTGACCCTTATAAAAACAGAGCACGTGCTTGCCGTGACTTCCTTGTGCTTTTCGTCAATGAGCGAGACACATCGCTACAGTGTCTAGCGGGTGTTAAGTGCTGCACGATCTTTCTCGCTCAATGTCAAAACGCAAACTGAGCCGTGAACTCAGGCTGCCCTTGGCTTGTATAGGGGTTTCTGGGACGCTGAAAACTGTAACTGTGACAGAGTTGACTGTGCATTTTGCACAGTGGGATAGCTCTTTAAAACACACTGTGGCTTTTTCTTGAGATTGCAGACCTTTAAAATGGGCCGCGGGCGTAGTCAATAAAATTCGAGTTCGAGCTCTCTCTCTCTCTCTCTCTCCCCCCCCCCCCCCCCTCAGTCCCCGTCGTTTGAGTCATACCAGTGACTCAGAGAAATCGTTTGTCAAGATTGCAGTGGGTGCTTTTCAGGGATAACGTGGCTAATCTACGACACAATTGCTGATTTCGATATCCCACCTGAATCGCCTAGCTGTGAAACTAGTTAACATTCTCCCCCTGATAAAACGTAACAGCGGCAATATTTCCTTACAAAATGCAATAAAGTTTCACACGCTTCTGTTAGCCTAAACGTGTGGAACCACATGGTCACACGTGGTATATGAACATTCAGAGATGTGGTTCCACAACGGCTTTACAATAGTACGTCAACGCACTGGAACATTAAGAACGTATCGTTTGCACACAACTAATGCACACTGGAAGGAGAACCAGACTTTGATCTAGATTTGGAAGGTATGAGAGACAAATGATGAATTTTTTGGTTTGTTTCTTTGTTTTCGTGGGTTTCTTTTGTGGCCTGTTGTTGTTGTTGTTGTTGTTGTGTTTGGAGTTTTTTTCTCGGGGGCGGGGGGGGGGGGGACTTGTTTATCTTTTCTGTTTTGTTTTGTTTTTATTCTCTTTTTTTTTGGGGGGGGGGGGGGATTATGTGGTGCTGTTGTTTTTGCTGTTGTTGTTATTGCTGTCGTTTGGTTGTTTGGGTTTTGTTAAATATTTGGTTTATTTGCTCTGTGTGTGTGCGTGTGTCCAACAGGCGATGACCATCTGTATCTTGAACAGGAAATAATGGCAAAAACACTGCGGAGAACACCCAAACGTGTCATTTTAAGGAAAAGGGGTTAGTTAAAGATGAAAGACATTGTCATAATGGCCTTTTTCTTTTTCCTTAAATGGCGTCAGTGGGCATATACTGTGTTTCGCCATTATACACGGTAGAGAGGACGATATAGGTTATGATGAATGTAGAAATGCAAGCCATGTACAGACGGGCGGTGTGCCACTAGTCCGGTTCTACACACACCTCATTCACTCATGTGTATGAGAAGCACTATGTCTCTGACACAAAGTGTACACAAAAAAATTCCTGTAGCAAAAAAGCGGCGTGATAACATAATCCTCTCACTCGGACACTTCGTTTATCATCTTCACGGTCATCTAGACACATACTTGGCGTTGCGTACGTGAAGAGGGGGGGACTGAGGTGAGGGGGGGGGGTGGCGGGTGGCGGAAGAGCCACGCCTGCCACGTGTAAAGCCGACAGAAGGCTGCGGTTGAAAGGTCGAAACCTTGGTCACAATTGTCTTCACGCACAGAGAGAGAGAGAGAGAGAGAGAGAGAGAGTAAATGAATGAATGAATTCTCTTTATCTTACAAGGATGAAAGTCTGGAGCACAAGTATTTGTCTTACAAGTTGTCCTCGCTACAAAAAGGATTGTAGAAGGAAAACAAATAAAACAACTAAACAAACAAACCAGAGAGAGAGAGAGAGAGAGAGAGAGAACACGCACGCACGCACGCACACACACACACACACACACACACACGCACACACACACACACACACACACACACACACACACACACACACTGGTGTGGGGTCTTTTTCTTTACAAGATTTATAGAAATATAAGATCTTGCATGCAAGGTAAAAACAAAGTGAATCTCAGATGATATAATAATTAATTCAGCTTCCCTCTGGTTGCAATCTGAAGTTGTACAAAACCTGCCATTGAAATGTAGTACGTGTACTGAGAGATTCCACGTTAGCCATAGGGCCATCCGCGTAGTTCATTTGGCCTATGGTTTAAACAGTTTTAGTCGTTTTGAACAAATATACATATGCACTTTCACACAATTATCACGAAGCCGAGCACAATCAGTCAAAGACTTATAAGTGTGCTCATAAACACAGAAAACATGTGCGGCGGAGACGTCAAATACAGTAAGTTATGGTAGGACAGATAACTATAAAGAAAGAAATAAGAAGACGGGGGATAGAGAGAATGACCAATAAGTACTGTACAAAGAGAAATGCAGTGGGACTGTGTCATTTGGTCTATCTGCTTTGCGAACTCGGTGGTTGTGAGTCCGACGCAGCGCTCCGGAGGGGGGGGGGGGGGGGTAAAAAAAAAATGTGCTGATGTCAGCTTCTCGTAATTATTGCTCTCTCCTCTCGGCTGATGGACTTCTATTTAAGCCTGTTTGTGGGCAACTTATCCATCACAGTCTCCGGCAGCCCGGCGTTGTCAGTGATGATGAAATAGCAAACTACATACAACGTCAAAACGCAAACTGAGCCGTGAAATCAGGCTGCCCTTGGCTTGTATAGGGGTTTCAGGGACGCTGAAAACTGTAACTGTGACAGAGTTGACTGTGCGTTTTGTACAGTCGGATAGCTCTTTACATCACACTGTGGCTTTTTCTTGAGAATCCAGACCTTTAACGACGTGTTGAGTTGCCAGCGACTTCCTCTACAGTTGTCCCCCCCCCCCCCCACACACACACACACACACACACCTCCCGGAGAATTTCGGTGGCTTCCCTTGGGGAAAGCGCGTCGGCGAGAACACCCCCCCCCCCCCCCCCCCCCGATAAGCAGCCCGAGACCCACGAAAATCAGAAGCATATCACAGCTCGAGTTGGTGTCGAACCCACGCTTCACAGTCATCCGTTCAGTAACGCACCTGTTGGTCAGACGCGCTACCTATTCAGTATTAGGACGAAGCCAAAAAAAACCACATCCTGTCTGATTCACCACACGGGCCCGCAGGCTACCTCAAGGCTGAGGCCGATTCGTCGGCTTCATCTCTGAGTCACTGCTCACCCACTGTTCGGTTTCTTTCCTCCAACACTGCGGAATCCATCCTTCAGAACAGAGCACCCCAGTAAATCTGATGGACCAAACCAGCCGGACTACGGGAGACTGGTGCGGGGCGGCAAGGTACCATTTCTGGGCTCACCTGAGCGCACTAAACAAGACGGAAGCTTTACTCGGACACCTGTGGGCACTGTTGATTACAGCCTGTTCCGTGCCATTTCTCCAGGTGGGGACTCTTGTGTCGCTGCCGGCCTAATGGACTGGAAGGGGGGAGGGGTTGTAGTCTCCACAGTGGCGAGCTCTCTCCCACGGACAAGTCAAGAATAGTTTGGTTCCTTCACTGTTGTTATGCGCGTCTTCTTCGTCGTCGTCTTCTTTTTCTTTCTTCTTCATGTTTGTTTGTTTTGTTTGTTGGTTGTTTTTTTGTTGTTGTTTGAGTTTTATTTGTGTGTTGTTGTTGTTTTGGGGGTGCTTTTCTTTTTTGTTTTTGTTTCTTTGTTTTGTTTCTTTGGTTTTATTGTTTTAATTGTTTGTTATTGGGTTTTTTGTTTTGCTTGTTTGTTTGTTTCTTGGTGGGGGGAAGGGGCGTATATAAATTTATCATTTATTGGTGTTTTGTTTTGTTTTGTGTGTTTTTGTTTGTTTGCTTTTTGTTTCATGCTTGCTTGCGGGAGTCAGGTGGCTCAATCGGAGGAGCCCCCCCCCCCCTTGTCTTTTAAAGCACCCTAGCACCTAAATCTCAAGACACTCATCCACTTGCTTTTTGTACGCGTTTTGTGGATGGCTGCCCGGACTGCTACTTTATAAGCAACGAGTAGGTATGTCACCCTTGCAACTGTCTCAAGACACTGGGCGGCATTTTTGTGGATTCCTGGAAGAGCTGCTCCGTCAAGGAAAACCTTATGTCACGTTGGTTGGCCGGTCGCTTGCTACAATAGTGGCTGGACACTTAAAAAAAATATACCGACGTGTTCAGCGGTTGTTGGGCACTACCTACGTTTCAGGACCACCAGAAGGTCCGATATCCTCACTAAGGACGGGAGAGCCGGGACAGCCGAAAGATAGAGCGTTGGACTTTCAATGCTTGGGTCTTGTGTTCAGATCTCGGCTGAAGCCAAATATACGTGCTGGCCTTTTTCCTCGTCGCCCCGTCTTTGATGCCACCCATACTTGGTGGAAAAGGACGTTTATATCCAGAACACCCCACCCACCCACGCTTACCGATGACGCTTGGTGCTTTTCACTTCCCAGGTCCACTTGCAGTGTCGTCAGACAGGTCCAGAATCCGCGGGTTCCCGCGTTTAGCATGGCGTCTTCAGCAATTTCAGTCTCATCACCCCTGTCGCCCCGACCAACGCTTGTGTACGTCAGGTGTGCAGCAGAGGCTCGCGGTTGTACGCCTACTCTACCATCAGTTCCGCCAGCCATTGAGGGCGGCTCGCGGGCCTATTTCAGGCCTGTAGGGGGGCTATTCTTGGAGGAGAGTAAGTCACAGTTCCCGTGGCCACTCGTGCCGGGATCTAGTAGAATTCCTCCTCCGCCCACCCCGCCCTCGCGACCCTCTTAAAGGTTTTAGCGGCTGACCGCGAGACGTCTTCAAAGCTGAGGTGTAGTGGCGCGTTTCAATGCCCTCTCCTTGGTGCCCTTAGGATCTCATTGATGACCTCATTACGGAATTTTTACGAGTGCCGTGACACGGCAGAATTCAGGAAATGAGCAGGTATGGAGCTAATGTCATCATCGCAAGCCAGTCTCCAGCTGACACTAAGCGACACTGGGGATTCCTGGAAGAGTTTGAGCTTTGTTCGAGAGAGACCTTATTTTACGTTTCAGTTTTGGTCTTATGATCCTTTTTCCCTTGTAATCTCTGTAATCGGTGGACGTTGAGGGTCTGAACATAATAATTCTGACACTTTGGCGACATTGTGAATTGGGGATTCCTGGAAGAGTTTGAGCTTTGTTCGAGAGAAACCTTATTTTACATTTCAGTTTGGTCGTGTAATCTTTTTGCCTTGTAATCTCTGTAATCGCTGGACGTTGACAGCACTAATTGGTTGAGAACAAGAATAATAATACTGACACTTGCCGACCTTGTGAATTTCTGGAAGATGTTGAGCTTTGTTCAAGAGAGACCGTTCCAGTTTTGGTCGTCAGTTTGGGGCTTTGCAGTCCCTTTGTAACCGCTTGACCTTGAGGATGCTAACTGGTTAAGAACAAGTATAAAAATACTGCTCAGTTCTGAGCGTGAGAACAAGCGTGATAATACTGACACTGGGCGACACTGTGGGTTCCTGGAAGAGGTTGAGTTTTCTTCAAGGTATACCTTGTTGCTCTTGTAATCTGTTGGCCTTGTAGTAATTTTGTAATCGCGGGATATTTGTGGTGCTACTTGGTTAAGAATAGGTATAAAAATGCTCCTCATTTCTGAGTCATTTTAAAATTCTGGACGAGGTTGCCTGGACGCGGTTACCTAGTGGCTAGTCGGGTGGGTTTTGGGTTTTGGGGGGTTTAACGTCCTTTTTCACCACATACGGGTGATATCAAAGACGGGGCAACGATGAAAAAGCCAGCACAAATATTTGGCCCCAACCGGGATACGAGCTCATGACCCGAGCATTGCGAGTCCAACGCTCTACCATTCGGCCACCCCGGCTCCCCTAGTGGCTAGTCGATCAACATGTCTATTAATGATATTTACCTTTGTCTGTCGTCGATGCACTTGCAGAATTCATCTATGTCACACACAGTGTATCTTTGTCAAAATGTAGTGTGAAAACTGATCAACTCTTTTGATCAAATCTGTGCGAACTCTCAAGAACGAAGGTGTATGTCCAAGTCTGTTTAAATGACACATAAGATTTTATGTATACTAGATGCTTTTCCGAAGGCTAGACGAAACATTTGAAACAGTTTAAAGGGGCTAATGCTACCATTTCCATGCTCACAGGTCGTTCTGAGCTGTTTTCGTGGTATCTATCATCACACCTTCATACACCTGGACAGTGACAACGTCTGTAATGCTGGCACTGAACCAACAGAAGCGTACTCGATGACGCGGCGACCACACTGAGCGCTTAAGTGGTGTAACAACAGTCGTAGAATTTGAATGTTTGCACTCTCGCGCAAAGATGAAATTAGCCCGTTTACGAGAATTTATTAAAGAATTTATTCAGAGCATTTTCTTTTTCGCAACACAAGTGCCAGTGTTGGTCACGGCGTGGTTGTGTCTAAGCCGTTTGTACCGAAATACGTCTAGGCTTCTTGGTCACGTGTACTTGATGTCCGATGCACCGTACTTTCAGCTGATACGATCACCTAGGTTTCCTACCAGTGTTTCAGTGACAGGTGTCTGTTGGTACCTTTGTACTGGCTGCTATAAATGGAAGCCCCTGTCCTCCCAAGGATCCCAAACGGGCGCCATAAACGGCCTAAATTGGAAGTGTCCGCGATTTGACTCAGACACAAGTAGCGTAAACAAGTGAACAACGTAACGTAAAGTGCGCATTTGGTCCGCTCCTCCGAGTATGTGCCTACTCATTTAAAGACCAAAATTCCGAATTTGAAACGGTCACATAAGGTCTCGAGTGCTTGAACCCTGGGCGAGAGTGTGTTGGGATGGTACGACCATCAGATAAGAAGGGTTTAAAATTCCACGTGTCTGACCCGACAAAAGGGGAGTGAGAAGGGGAGGGGGAGGGGGGGGTGTCTGCCTGCGACTTAAAGGAGGATACAGGCATGATGTCCAGGCACGCGACAAGAGCCAAACACACAGAGCTATAAATATATCTATACGGCTCTGTGGTCCAAGCAGGACAGGTGGACGCGGTTGGCACTGGTGTCCGATTACAAAGTGTTTTGCGTGGAATACCTTTGGACTGCCGTCCCAACCTTTGGTGTTGTTGTTGTTGGTGGTGGTGGTGGTGGTGGTGGTGGAGGTGCTGCTGCTGCTTCTGATGTGGTTGTGCTGTTTTTGCTATTGTGCTGGCGTTGTTGGCCTTGTTATTTTATTTGCTGCTGCTGATGAAGCTATGTGCGCAGGATGCTTCCTCTCGCTGGTACAATGAATAGGTCAACATTGCAGACTCAGCTGGAAAGTTGTTTTTTTTCTGAACATTTCCTTGACAAAAAAAAATCATTTGATTCACTCGGGCCACGCAAGTGAATAACTCTGACAACGTAAAGATGTTTATTCAGAGGATTGAAATAGAAACAAAATCTTATTGAAAACCGCGTTTGTTGCAGAAATGCAGTAGCATGAAATAAAATCTTTGCTTGAACGCTTAGAAATTGTCATGTGTGCTGTTCTTAACGCCCCTCTCTCTGTCTCTCTCTCTCTCTCTCTCTCTCTCTCTCTCTCTCTGTATAGTGTCACGTGCTGTAGCTACGTGCTGTATGTGTGATACTGTGGATAATCAAGTATGTCTTATGCTATGTATGTAATGTTATGTATGCCCCTGTGTGCGGGGGGAAGGAGGGGGGAGGTGGCAAGGACAGACAGAGAGACCTGTGCCTCTCATCTCATCCTTGGAAAATAAAGTTTCAGTCAGCCCCCCCCCCCCCCCCCCACCCACTCTCTCTCTCTCTCTCTCTCTCTCTCTCTCTCTCTCTCCAGTGACAGACAGCCCAAATTACAGCACTTGACAAGGCCGTTGACCTCATAATCGACATAAAGACACAAAACTGCTCATCCACTTAACTCAAAAATTTCAAGGTCTTCAAAAGCAAGCACAGTAAGGAGTTCTCTTGACCCGAAGGTCTTCTGGAAGGCCCTTCCTTGTCAAATACAGTATTAGCCTTTATCTATTACCCTCTTGTTGTCTTGTTGAATGAAGCGGTATAAACAATGTTATCTTCCAGTTGCTCGCCGCACTTGTCATTCTGTCAAGAGCAAGAGGACCTGTTAGAGAGGGAACACTTAAAATGTCTCGAGAGTCAGTTAATATCATTTTTTATTTACTCAGACCTCAAGATGTTTCGACCAAAGAAAAGGTTGTTCTAAAAGGATTTTGATCCATGTTCAAACAGAAGATGTGTGGTCTGACGTCCGCCATGTGCGTGTATTGAACCGTTCCATTCTTGTATCCAGACAACTTGTCAGTGGGGTATGCTCTGTCGGTTCCACTTAAAATGTGTTTTTCCATATTTCCCCCCACTGATTCCGTTTGAGAAGTTTGAACTTGCAAAGTGCGAGAGACCCCGACAAGCATACTCTCTCTCTCTCTCTCTCTCTCTCTCTCTCGGGGAGCCGCCGGGGTGGCTGAATGGTAGAGCGTTGGACTTCTAATCCTCGGGTCGTAAGTTCGTATCCCAGCTGGATCCAAATATTTGTGCTGGCTTTTTCATCGTTGCCCCGTCTTTGACTCTATCACCCGTATGAGGTGGAAAGGGACGTTAAACCCTCAAACACACCCACACCCACCCTCTCTCTCTCTCTCTCTTAGCCAGATGCCTTAGGCCACAAACTTGACAAGGTGAGAAAGTAGCAACAGCCAGAGTATATGAAAATAAAGATGAACGATTATGCGTATATCCGCTCTGAAAATAGAGATTTCTGTCTGTCCACTCCTCCCGAGCCCTGCTCACTGTCACTTCTGTAATCTGCCACTTCATTGCTGATGCTTTACCTCGCGGGCCCGATCTTGCAACTTGAGCCTTGTTGGGCATGCGCGGCTTTGTGTTTTCCGGCGCATTACACACGTGGGTGCCTGCGCATTGTGCGCCATGATGGGCAGAGATCCGGAGTTGTCGTTCCTGCTTCTGGCGACACCAGTCGTCTTTTAACAGGGCGACACCCAGTCAGGTTTATGGTTAATCCGACTCCTAGGGGGCTCCACTGTCCACGCCTCTTTGACTGAATGAGGGAAATCGGATCGGAGATAGGAATTTCAGCAATCTACTGACCATTCCGCTACTTTCGTAAGTAATACCCGGTTTCAGCGACATGTTATCCATTATCCACCCGCCATAAAAGATGGCGATTAAAAAAATGTACACCGGGTGCTCTCTGTCTCTCTCTCTCTCTCTCTCTCTCTCTACCCGGCTGGGGCCAAATATTTGTGCTGGCCTTTTTCTCGTTGCCCCGTCTTTGACATCACTCTTACGTGTTGAGAAAGGACGTTAAACTTCAAAACAAAAACTCTCTCTCTCTCTCTCTCTCTCTCTCTCTCTCTCTCTCTCTCTCTCTCTCTCTCCCCGGTTGGGGCCAATATTTGTGCTGGCCTTTTTCTCGTTGCCCCGTCTTTGATATCACCCTTACGTGGTGGGAAAGGACGTTAAACTTCAAAACAAAACCTCTCTCTCTCTCTCTCTCTCTCTCTCTCTCTCTCTCTTCCCCCGCCCGACTCTCGTGGTTTGTTCTTGTAGGTTAGCAGTATTTCATTTTGTCGTTCGTCCTTGTATAACCTACATGTGCATTACCATAATTGTGTGTGTGTGTGTGTGTGTGTGTGTGTGTGTGTGTGTGTGTGTGTGTGTGTGTGTGTGTGTGTGTGTGTGTGGAGAGAGAGAGGGAGGGATGGGGGGGTGAGAGGGCAGTTGTCAGTCGCAAAATCCAGTCAACTGACGTCTCATTTGAAAACTGATATTTTCTGGTAGAGTGACACTCGATCTGCTTTGTTTTATCTTCCTTTGAAAACTGCATCAAGCGACGTAACCGGAACTGAGTAACCGGAAGGCCACGCACTGAAACCAAGGGAAAAAACCCTCGCCACAGCGGTTAAACCATATTACGTCACTTCCCCCTCAAAGGAACCTGATTTTCCCCCACTAACACGTGTCCAGTCACACGTACAGACGTCCGGACGACTCCCCCCGTCCATTTAATAGAATCCTGCAGGCGTGAGTGAACGCGACAAGCAAATCGAGATAAGTTGATTAGCGGGATTGCTCGCGCAAACACTCTCTCTGTTGGCTTACATCAATATTGAGTCAGTTCCTTCTCGGCCTTACGCCCTGCATAGGGGGTGAGTGTTGATTGTGCCATTGTCCACAGGCTCGGGCAGCTCAATGCCTGAGTGACCCTCTGCGTCGATCCTCGTTGCCTCGTTCGATCTGATTTGACGCGCTCGCGATGTGGCCCCGGACAAGGCGGTAATATGCGAGAATCGAATGAAGGATGTCCAGTTCACGCATATTTCACCACCACCCATCTGGTTTTCTCTTCTGTTACGTATGGGGGGGGGGGGGGGGTTGGTTTCCCTTTCTTTCTCTCTTTCTGCCCCGACTCTTTGCCATCTCCAGTGGTGTTCCTCCCAGGTCATGGATGGAATCCACGGAGGGCTCTGAAGCTGGGGCATTTTTTTTAGATGAGGATGAGGGTGATCGAATGATGATGCAATGGAGGTCCACGTGCATGTCCTTGAAAACGGTCACTCATCCGTGCAACTGTCGTCCGACTTGATGAACATTTCAAACAACAACCGTCCTCTAAACACCTTACTACTGGCATTCCCCGGGGTACTGTTGCTTCACTCTGCTGATGCACCGAGCAGCACGTGCTGTTTGAATGTCCTGTCTACACCCAGCTGAGGCCGGGACAGGTTTTTGCCAGCTTTGGACCAGACTCACTTTGCCAGTATCATGAAAAGCAATAGCGAGGCCAAGATAATTAGCTTAGCGAAATTCTTGTTTTTCGCTTTCAAACGTCGCGCCTCGTTGTTGCAAGTGTAACACGAGTTATCCAGTTTTACTGTTCATTTGTACTTTATGTTATTATGTTGTAAATGTCCTTGTTGTTCATGTACATGTATGTGCGTTCCTTTGATCATAGTATTGCTGTTTTGTTTACCCTCATGACAGCGGCCGATGGCCGGGATCAATAAAATCTATCGAGTCGAGTCGAGCTGATGCATAACCCAACACTACCGATATGCCACACTACGAACACTGCACACCATGCTGATCATTTTCACAGTCATGGAGATGGCATGCGCCGTAGTTCAACACAGTTCACTCAACTTCAAATGTATGAAAGGACCGTTGTCAAACACACCATCTATGTAACGGTACGTCTGCTTTGGAAATGTTCAGCCCATAAAACTCACAACTAAATGCAATTCTAGAAATTCCGAAACTTAAATTGCTGTGCTGGCCCTTCGCACCGCGTGATTGTGATCTGTCCAAGTCCAGTGTGTGAGAGAATGCGTGTGATTCACGTGAGCGTGCGTGATGTGTTTAGCTCGTGGCGCTCTGAACCAAATATTTGGATTAAAGCGACTATATTAATGAGATGTGGATTGTCGACGTCCTGTAGATGGAATGTACATGTCTCGCGTACATTTTCCAAGACATTCCGATCCCGTAAATAAAGATACCACAAAACCACACTACCGTCCAGATTGAAGAGGAAGAGACACTGCGCGTAAAACAAACGATGGACACTGAATCAATGCAGGTTGTCCAGAGAACCACAATTTCACACGCTGACGAGAAAAGTACATGTGAGGACGGCACGAAAACGCACTTGGCCGACTGGCTAGAGGCATGTCGAACGGAGCATGGCGGGAATTTCTCATGCATTTCCTGTCCAGTCGGCTGTTGCATTCACGTGACAATTAATTGTACATAGTGCTCTACATTCAAGCAGGATACAATGATGCTGATGATTTTGTTAATGAAAATCAAATTCTTCCTTAATCTTTTATTATTTTTGCTCGCACAAAAGATAATTTTTGTGAAACGAAGTTGTTGATATTTTTATTTCCAAAGACATTTTTCTGTTTTAGATTTTACTTCTTAAACATTTTGAATTGAATAGAATTTTGCCTTTTTCCCCCGGCTTGTTGTTGTTGTTGTTGTTTGGTTGGTTGGTTTTTGGTTGGGGTTTTTTGTTTGGTTGTTTGTTTGTTTGTTGTTGTTGTGTTTGGTTGGTTTTTTTGGTTTTTTTTTTTTTTTGCTTGACTGTCTGGTTAATTGGTTTGGCAAATTGCATTTTGGGTTTTCTTTTTAAATTTGTTTGTTTGCTTTTTGCTTTTGGTTGTTGTTGTTGCAGTTGTTGTTGTTGATATTTTCAGGGATTATACTGTTGCTCGGCGATGCCTTTAGCCATGCGTCTAAAAATCCAAAATAAACGTACAAACTATTAGCGAATTTGGGCTGTAGGTTACAGGCAGGGTGTGTGTGGGGAGGGGGGGGGGATGTTGTGAGCGCGCTGGACGAATGACACTGCCTGAGGCACTATCTTCATTGTACATTTCCGAGTTGCGAAGCGCGGTTTGAACTTTACCATTTGTAATCTCAAGCCAACAAGGCCGTGGGCTGTTGGATGGATGTTGTGAGGTCAACAACCTGTGTGGGTCTGGCAAGACTACAAACTAGCGCCGTGTCCCCTTGTGAAAGGAACCGGGCGGGGAAAACACAGGCGGGTCCAGAGAAGTGTACAAAGCTTTACCACGTGTTCGTGATCCTAGCTGTACTGTGCATCCCAACCAGTAACTGTGGCAGCGAGTGTCCTACATGAGCGTCTTTAGGCAGGCTATTAGTCACTGTTCATTGCGAACGACTGACGTTTGCCTCTTAACGAACACCTGCACCTAGTCTCCCAATGCACTTTTGAGTGTTGCGGTTTTCAGACCAGTGTGCTCATCATTTCATCGTCATTATTCCCCCCCCCCCAAGCCCATCATCATTGAACGTTTGTACACATACTGCCTTTGAAAACTACTCATTTTGCTGGTTGATTTTTCACCCATACGTGGTGGAAAAGGACGTTAAACTCCTAAAACACACGCCCACACCCGGTCACCTCTAGTATAGTAACATCGTCCTGGGCCCGCTTGTAGAAGTCGAGGTTAGGTTTTTTTGCCCAGGGTTAGAGTCTAACCTCGAACTAAACTAGCTCTAGGGTTAAATTTTCTGGGTTGTTGTTGTTGTTGTTGTTGTTGTTGTTGTTGTTGTTTGTTTGTTTGTTTGTTTGTTTGTTTCTTGTTTTGGTTTGTTGTTGTTGTTGTTGTTGTTTTTCTTTTAACCAAGAAGCGGGTCCATTCCACCATGGTGCCTAAGCCGTTAGAGAAGGATTTTTTCCTACCTTTCTTCGCTTCCTTTTTTTTTATTTAATTTTGTTTTGGGGTTTCTTTTGTCCTAGTCTGGGTTAGGCCCGTAGCCGTGGGTTAAATTAACCTCGACTTTTACATTCGGGCCCTGGATCCGCTACAAGAAGAGGGGGGGTTCTGCTGTTTAACGCTGGTCGTAGCATGGGTGAGAAATGGCCAGAGTGATGAAGTACAGTCCTTACACTCGTGATCGCTCTTGTGTTTGGTCTTCCTCTCTGCCGTGCTGAGAAATGATGCGGAGGCTGGGGGTTAAGCCTTGTAGTTTGCAGGGGATATCATCGTCTGACAAAAACGTATGATAATCTAACGCGTTTCCTGCATTCCGGTCTCACACGTACTGTACATTCCCACGGACCAAATTCAGGTGTCTTCAAAACTACACGCATGTGTGTCTCTTCTCGGCTAGAACTCTTATTGGGGGATTACTTTATGATAATAATGATAATGATAGTACTTACATGACGCTTAAGCTATTAATAAATGACAGTTCCAAGCGCTTTAAGAAAATAAGAAGAAGTGAAAAAAGAAGAAATATATACAGAAATGTACATAATGTCAGGGCCCACACACACACACACACACACACACACACACACACACACACACACACACACATACGCACACACACACACACACACACACACACACACACACACACACACACACACACACAACATGACTTTATTGTCTCATGATGAGAATTTTCTCTCGGAATTAACAGTGGCGCAGAATAGTATACTTTAAGAAATTCGGTCTCGTCATAATTATGTACGACACACGATGTGCCAGAATCATCAGACGGTATTGATGGGGAAAAGTGCAAAATACCTCGTATTTATTAAAAGAAAGAAAAAAAATCGGTCGCAACAAAAGTGCAAAATACCACATGCAAGTGGTCATCGACTTAGCACTGTGACAACACCACCATGACAGCAGAGGCTCCTCTCACCGTAAAAATCTACGCCCTCATCTCGGTGGTCTCAGTCTCTCACACGCTCTGCACTGCCCGAGTAAATTCATCACCTCTGGCCCGTTATGAATGAGTGCACAGGCGAGTCCCCCATTACTCCATGTTCCGTCACACGTGACCTCACGAGAAGGCGGTGAGGCGTGGAGGGCACGCTCGGTAATCCGAGGGCTCCAAGCGACACGACATTGTTTTTAACCTTGTCCGACTGCTCATGAGACGGGACAAAAAGTATCTTGGCGATGCACTTCTCAAGTCTTCTGTGTGTCTAGGTAAATGGGAAGGTTACGGAATGAGCTGCCTCGGACAACGCCGAAACTGATCCCGACGCTTAACAAAATGTTTACAGGTACAGTAATAAAAATGGGGGAAATGTTGACATCACGGGAGTGAGGATACGGAATGTAGTTACTAATTAGAGCGTCCTCGGATGTATTCAGTAAGTTGCATGTAAACTGGCGGTAAGTATGAAATGAATCTGTTATGCACATCGAACCAGAGTGTACGAGAAAACCATGGTCCATGCACCTATTTCCTTCTTCTTCTTTTTTTTTCTTTTCTTTTCTTTTCTTTCTTTTTTTCTGTGGAATGAATTTGAATTTTATTTTATTGCGTTGGGTCTCCAGCCCGTTTACAAGGTGAACACACGAAGATGAATTCGGCATTAATGACAACACGCGTGTATACATCAGTGAGGGAAAATAAACAGTAGTGTGTTATACACCACAAAATGCCGACACTCGAGCCCTTCGAACCACACATGACAGTTATAAAGTGTTATTAACAGCAAGATTCAGGCCTCTATCAAACTTTCTCTCAAAAGGAGATAGTGGTATACACACATAGCGGTATTTTTGACAACCTCTTCGTTTTGGTTGGTTAGAAGCGACTGCAGCAAATTACCGGGCGTACGTTTTATGGGTGGTACACATTTTAGTCAACCAGTCCGCTGTGCTAGGGGAGCCGGGGTGGTCGAATGGTAGAGTGTTGGACTTCTAATGCTCGGGTCGTGAGTTCGATCCCCGCTGGGGCCAAATATTTGTGCTGGCTTTTTCATCGTTGCCCCGTCTTTGGTATCACCCTATGTGGTGGAAAAGGACGTTAAACCCCCAAACACCCACCCCACCCGCTGTGCTAAAAAAAAAAAAAAAAAAAAATCGGTAAAAATGACCGTGACGAAGCAACGCAAGCGTGTACGTGCTGTACATAATTATGACACGTGCAAGAACTGAGCAGCGCACAGCTACGAAAAGTAAGAGACCGCTTTCTTCAGCACCAGTGTCGTTATTATAAAAAAAAAAATAATAATAAAACGGAACGTTGTTTGCTATGGGATTAAACTTTCCCGGAAGTGGCTGAGATTACACGGAGACAACGTGCTGATATGGCCTTGATGGACAAATGACAAAAAATGAACGCGTGACCAAGCCCTCTCCTGTTTCCTCTCTCAGCAAAACTGATGGTCTAAATTTTAAAAAAAGACAGACCTATAGCCAATTTTTTTCTTGAGTAGGTATGCTCATCCACCTGGGTGTAAGTAAAGCGTGGCCAACTGCAATGGGAAAATATTTTCATCAAGGGCTTAAGAAGTGTAACTGACTGCTATTCACAGCTATAGTCTATAATAGCGTGCAATTTAAAAGTCCCATTCCAAGTGGAAGGGGTCACGGAATGAAAAACAAGTCCAACATGCATGCAGGAAAAAGCCCCCTTCACTACTAGAGATTCGATGATTCAATGAAGCTTGATTTATCAACGGTTGAGGTGTTGGCACGGTCACAGACATTGCCATTTTGCATTTCTGTCGTTGCTGACTACTACTGTTTAAAGAAAAAGAGAGAAAAAGAAAATGCTATAGTACGCAGCTATAAAACTAAGTAATTATGCAAAGCAAGAAACACACACACACACACACACACACACACACACACACACACACACACACACACACACACACACTACTGGCTCCTTACATTGCTGAAGCGGGTATCCCACTGACAAAACAAGATGGCCACTGACCAGCCCAATATGTTGTTTCCATTTAATCACCTGCTGTCGTCACGGTCGTTCTTTTGTAATGCCATGTATACGGGAGGACACACACACACACACACACACACACACACACACACACACACACACACACTACACACACACTCTCTCTCTCTCTCTCTCTCTCTCTCAATGGAAACAACTGACCGGGCTTGTCAGACCAATCTTGGTTTTGGAAGAGAGACGTCAAGTTGTTTTCTTTGAAATATATGACGTTTTCCTCATTGGGATGACGCATAATACATTTGACGTAATAACTTTGACTCGGATACAATTCTTGCAATGAAAGCAGCCCCATGA
Organism: Batillaria attramentaria; assembly: GCA_018292915.2. Taxonomy (NCBI): domain Eukaryota; kingdom Metazoa; phylum Mollusca; class Gastropoda; family Batillariidae; genus Batillaria; species Batillaria attramentaria. Next base: position 45,448 of record JACVVK020000677.1, on the reverse strand, counting down.
AAATTGAAGTGTTGCTGCTGCGCAGTGTAAAGATCGAATTTATACCGGCTCAATGTGTTTAACAGACAAGTCTGCGCGGCGAACGTTTTTTCACTATGTGTTATGTCTGCTGCGCGCGCGCGCACACAGACACACACAGACATACGCGCGCGCGCACGCACGCACGCACGCACGCACGCACGCACGCAGACTTGCGCGAGCCGCGTTTGTGCATGTGCTCCATTGAGACCTATGTGGTGTTCTCTCACTCTACTATGCTATTGAGTGAGAGTCAGTGGGAAAAACAAAGCTCACTACATCAATGAAACTCCCGCTTTCCCCGTCTACAAATAGAGAACTTCCGAAAAGTGACGACACACCCCCACGTCAATCAAACATGACGTCGGCAAACTGACGCTGATACAGTTTTGCGTCAGTGCGCGTGTGCCTTTTCTGCGATGTTTGTGAGGCGTGTGGCTTGTGTAAAGGAAATGTGCTTCGAGTACAAATTTTCGAGTCAACTGACGACAACGGCTGCAGTGAATTTTTCTAATTTTTTTGTATATTTTTTATGGCACCCCAGGCTCATTATCTATGTATAGTAGGAGCGATTTTGAGATCTAAAGTGTGTTCACCAGCACTTTCATCAGGTACGGTTTACGCCAAAAGTACAAAAGCGACAACCTCCAAAATTCACTCAGTTGAGAGTCCGTATTCATGCTATCTATGTCCCAAACATGGAGTGGTTTAGGTAAATATTACGCCTTTAAACGCCAGAAAGCCACTTTTTTTGAAATGGGCGATAACTCGCAAATCATGTGTGCAATCGTACCTGGATCGGGCCTTCTATTCAACAATCTTGATTCATTTAGAAACCCCAAATTTGAAATCGATCGGTTCAGTATTTTCGGAGAAATAGGCATCTGAACTGGGTTCACATGCAATGTCAACTCAGGCTCGGTTTACATGAAAACTATAACAGCGACCATTTTCTAGTAGTGAGTCAATTCAGAGTCCGTATTCAAGCTATCTACTGCCAAAAAATTGAGTGATTTAAATAAATATTACGCCTGTACACGAAAGACAACCAACTTGTCTCAAAAGGGCGATAACTCCCAAATCACTTAAGCAATCATCACACGCTTGAATCGTCTAATGTAACATTTTGATAAATTTGGATACCCCAAATTTGAAGCCATTCGGTTAAGTATTTTCGAAGAAACGGGCCCGGACACAATTCACACACACACGCACATCCACACAGACGGCACTCAGGAGGAGGAGAACTGCGTTCGGAACATCATACGCGTCAGCATCGATGACGCAAGTTTTCTTACGTCATTGTCAGAGTTACACTTGCAAAATCGTCTCTGCGGGAGATCGGCAGTGACGTGCGTTTGTACCACAGATGCTTGCCCATGAACGTGGAAATTTTAGCCCGTCCTATTATGTTGTTTCCATTACTATGGAAACAACATAAAAAAGGGAAGATAAGTAATCGGGTACGCTGTGTCCCCACAGAGATATATACCAATAGTCTACCATCTCACGGCAATACAATCACACCAAATTTAGCAACTCGTATATTTACACTGGAAACAGGAAAGGAGTTACAGGAAGTGCTATGGTGCATTGTCCAGTGCAGCTTCAACCTGTCACATCTAGATCCTGTCCCAATGGCTCGGTCGTCCTGTCATGGTGTCTGGACACCGCGCCACATGTACAGCCTACGAGACACTATGTGCGGGAATAAACGGAAAGAACAACTGATTTATGTCTTCCCGGTGTGACAGTGGCGGATGTGGTGTCAGAGCAGCTCTCGTCGTATTCTACACAATGGATTTCCGAAAGACAGAAGTGATAAGAACCACAAAGAATCAGAGCACAGAATTAGGAACAATGGGCAACGGTGTATATCGTTGGCGTTGGTCCGCGGCGCGGTGTTTCCCTCGATAAAGTAACAGCGTTGGTGGGTGGGAATTAAAGGGTTTAACGTCCTTATTCACGACATGTGACACGACACGACATTCTCGGAACAACGAGAAAATGGTCGGCACAAGTATTCAGCCCCAGCCGGGAGCTCACGACCCGAGCATTGAAAGTCCAAGGCTGTACCGCTTGGCTGTCCCGGCTCACCCACAAAATTAGGAACATCGGACGAAGGTGTTCATGGTTGGCGCTTGTCCGCGGCGCCGCGCTTCCCTTGAGAATATCCATTAGGGGAAAAGGAGTTAGAGTTAGAGTGCTGTAAAATAATTTTACAGTGCAAAGAGTACATGGGACAGCATTTGATTTTTACAACAAACTGAAAACTAAATTTTTAAAATGTAAAGAACAAACCACGAATCAGTTGAGAAAATTCCGTATTCTGAAATATCTACACCCGGACAAACACACCATTGTTCAAAGCAGTAGTTTAGTTTTTCCATCCACTACTGGCTGGGAGAATGAAAGTCAACAAGATCGAGATTAAAGGTACACCAAACAAAGACATTTCAAAAGTAAAGAGGAAATAAGGAGACGCTTTGCTGCAGATCGTAAACAGTACTTAGTTGTGTACCAACTGTTTACGAGCGATAGAGTTACGCCGACCCCCGTGTCAGTTTAACTCCCTTCTGTCTCCCGGATCCCAAGTCGAGGCGCCAGCGGGAAGCGCGAGCCTTTTCACAGCTAATTCGGCATAAGAAGTTAGTACTCGTCCGCGACGTAAAGTAGCCCGCGGCGCTGCCCTGTTTCTAATGAAGGTGGCACAGGCAAACATTTTTGAAACCATTCCGTTGTTATTTTTAGAAGGAACTATTGCGAACGGCTTTCCGATTTGTCGATAGAGCCGAGTAAGAATGCGAAGGGTAGACTGAAGTGGCAACCAGAAGTTTAGATAGTGATCAGCCCAATTAGAGGTGGATGATTGACTGTTTATGTCCACTCCACAGTCGGGTATCAGTGTCGGGGTGGCTCGCCAGGTATGCTGGAGAGAAGGCTTTGGGTGGTTCTTGCCGGACCATACACAACCAGCCGATCTGTGTGGGTGTGAAGCATTAAGCCGGAAAATAGGCAGGTCCTGTGGCAATATATGTTCCGGGGGTAGTCCATGGATAACTTCCCCATGTCGCGGAAATCCAGGGTTTTGGGTCTCAAGTTTCGCGACGTCTGGAATACGTTCCCATGTCTCCTCCTACGATTTTCTCTACATGTACTTACGCGTAGTATGGGGCGGTCGGTGGTCTAGTGGTTAAGAGACTTGTCACCAATGCGAGAGGTCAGGGGTCCGAGTCCCACTCGGGGCAAAGAATTTTTCCTTCTCGTACGTGGCACCGTTCATTCGGGCCGATCGTCGGGGGTTCTCTCCGGGTACTCCGGCTTCCTCCCCATCTGCTTTGGAAATGTTCAGCCCAGCAAATTTGAAAAAGAAATGCAATTCTAAATTCCGAAATTTAAATAGCTGAGCTGACCCTTCGCACCATGTGATTGTAATGTGTTTATGTCCAGTGTGAGAGAGAATGCGTGTGATTCACGTGAGCGTGCGTGTTGGGTTCATTTCGCGGCGCTTTGAGCCGATTCATGAAATTGGGTAAAGCGCCTATACAATATTCATTATTATTATTATTATCATCATAATATTAGAAACACACCGAGAGAACTGAAACGCAACCAGTGTGTGATTGCCCTTTCTGTGAAATTGAATCCATTACATATTGACTGAGAACCGGTTACGCCAGCTGAATGGCACAACAGTTGCCTTGGCATTATCCTCGTTGAAGAGTTCTGCTGGTTGTTTTTCTTGTTTTTAGTTTTCTTGTATTTTCTTGCGTTGTCTTTTGACAGCTAAGTTTGATGGTTCGTGATCGGCTGAGGCCAGCTTCAATACACAGCTCCACTCTTGTCAATCAAAAGGGGCGAAAATATCAACAACAACAAACAAACAAACAGAAAAAAAAACCAAAACACCCCCCCCCCCCCAAAAAAAAGGGCAGAGTAAAGGGGCGGAGCTATGGTCCCGGTGCTTGCCTAGTGGAGTCGTCTGTTGCGAATAGTGTGCTAACAAATAACAGATCAAAATAATGGTCTCCAAAGTTCAGAAGTTGCTGTTCTCACTCAGACCATAACTAAAATAGGAACAGACCGTTTACTAGTGATGCAAGAAATCTAACACAAATCGTTTTTCCACAAACTTTGCTAACACTGTAATTGTCGCTTTTGCTGGATGTAACAGTTTTGTTTTTTTAACAGAATTAGACACACTGTGTTTCACAAATAAGCTGTCAAAAAGGCTCTTCCGTGTTCTGAAATGGCAACAGTTTTGCCATTTTGCCCCCGTCAAAGCGATGGTGAGTGATTAGCTTTCAGAAAGTGTATTGCGAAATCTGCAGCGTTTTGTCATGCTCAGAAGTTCGCGTTATGAGTGTCTTTCTATTCCGGGTACCAGATCAGTGCTTGTTTTTCAGGTGTTATCACGGCATTAGCCACATCATATTTGCGAGAGATTGGCTAAAAATATCAAATAAACCCCTAAAATAGGGTACGTTGTCATCAGATCCGACTAAAGAATATCAGCGACAATACACTGCAAATAAAGCAGACGCACTTTGCGTGTATGGAGCAGTTCCCGAAATGTCACCGCTCTTCATATAAACGCGGTTTGGGCCGACGGTGACCGTAGCAATGGCGGAGAGATCCCGACAAAGAACGTTATCTCCGATCTTTGACGTTACCACCCTCCGTTCGCACGTTTTCTGTGTCCATCACAGTTCTGCCTAACACACTCTAGTGGTATTATCGCGAAAGGGCATGCGCGCCATGGAATTAGTAAGCACTAAGGCAACTCTACAACTGCCTGAGCACGCTGTCCAGAAACAGCAAGACAGTGCTACAGTGAATACCTGCACGTGTAGGCATTGCCGGAAACAAAGAGGCTTACAGGCTGGCCAAAGACGGAGCAAGACTTCCACAACTCCACAACTCCACTCTCTACAGAGTAGCCAAGACCCTTCTTAAGCAGAGGTGGAGAACGAAAACTGATTGGAAGAATACGCACAGCAGACACAGCGCGGAGCAAGACAAGATCGGCATGTTAGACAGGAGGAGTCAGACCACCATCTCTTCCGTCTACGGACCGGTCACTGCGGCCAGCGCGGGTTAAAAAAAAAAAAAAAAAAAACCTGAGGAGATTGGGTCTCACAGATTCAATCGATTTTCATATATATTTACACCTTGTTTTATTATTTTCCTTTTTATTTTAGTCTGGCGAAGAAGGACATTGATTAGCCGCGAAATAGTCTTTGTTGCTTGCGCAGCGTTCAGCCCTAAATAACTAACTAACTCACAGATTCAGCCAACTGTAAATTTGGTTCTGTGCCCACATGTAAAACTCGAAGTTAATTTAAACCACGGCTACGGGTCTTACCCAGACTAGGACAAAAGAAACCCCAAAACAAAATTAAATTTAAAAAAAAAGGAAGCGAAGAAAGAAAGACAAAAATCCTTCTATACCGGCATAGGCACCTTGCTGGAATGGACCCGCTTCCTGATTTAAAACAAAACACAACGGAAATTTTAACCCTAGAGCTAGTTTACTTCGAGGTTAGACTTAAACCCGGGGCTAAACTCCCTATCCCCGATTTTTACATGCGGGCCCTGAAGAACAAACTCCAGCCCATATTCTCCAGCTCTGTTCACATCTAGAGACGCTACGCCCATCTTTTTGGCCAAGCGACATTGACTTGGCCACCAGGCTTTGGGGGACCTGCCGACCAACTACAACATGCGGTGGACTTCCTGGCAGCAACCGAACTAAAGATTTAAAGCACGGGCAGACTTCGAAGAAAAAGAAGGTGAGCACTTAAGCACCTTCACCATTTGAACGCAGAGCTGTGACAAGTCTGACGCCTATTGTCGATGAGATCATTGTCTTCCAATCGCGGAGCCGGGGTGGCCGAATGGTAGAGCGTTGGACTTCTTATGCTCGGGTCGTGAGTTCGTATCCCGGCTGGGGCCAAATATTTGTGCTGGCTTTTTCTGTTCGACGAGACTTTCGGTCGAACTGTTTGTAGTCAACGGAAATTTTAATTTATTCTGACCATTCGGTGAGATTTGATTTGGAGATTTGTTTCCATTCGACAAGATGTGCTTTACTGGCACCAGATGGTGTCTTTAATTTTTGCCCAGTAGAAACGTTGTCGTGACCTTCCCCTAACTTGTTACAGATTGAAGCTGCTGCTATCCACATGCAAGGACATTCTTGGGCAGAATCCGAGTGAGAAAAGAAAATGCGTGCGGCAATGGAGTCAGGCAGAGGTGGATTTGGGAAGTTCTCCGAAATAACGTCCCTGGTTCTTAGTTACGACGGAGGGCGGCCATTCCATTCATGCGTCTGCCCAGAGAGACGTAGTAAAAGTATTTTGGGGGGTGGCCATTTGGTTGTCAGTGCTGAGAAATAGACGCATAAAATCTAAATATAGCATTATGGACGCGTTTCTTTTGGGGTTTGCGGGTTGGTGCGGGTTTTCTCGAACGTGCGGTGAGAACAGTTCACCAAGCAGATGAGGTCAGTCCATGTCTTCTGTGTGGCCTGGGAAGACTAGACGCGATGTCGACCGGCAAAGAACACGACGTGTGTGAAGCAGGAAGTGCGGTTATGTCTGCTTGTAGACCCTGCTTCGCCCGTACTACATGTTGCGGCCTTACACCCCCGTCTGCTTCGTTGTCGGTTTTGTTTTGTTTTTTTGTGAAATTGATTTTTGTTTATCTATCCCTTTCAGTGTTTGTTTCTTGTTTTGTTTTGTTTTTTTTCTTTGTGCAGTGTTGTTTTTCTTTGTTTATTTTGCGTGCGTGTGTGGTTTGGGGTTTTTGTGTTGTTGGTGTGTTGTTTTTGTTTTGTTTTGTTTTGTTTGTTTGGGTTTTTTGTTTTGTTTGTTGTTGTTGTTGTTGCTTCTTCTTCTTCTTTTTTTTTTTTTTTTTTGGGGGGGGGGGGGGGGGTACCAGGCGGGGGTGTTGCTGGTGGGGGGGGGGGGTCCTGTTGTTGTTGTTGTTGCTTTAGGTGGATGGTTTTGTTGTTGTTTTCGTTTTGTTCGTTTGTTCGTTCGTTCGTTTATTACTCTCTCTCTCTCTCTCTCTCTCTCTTTCATTATTTGTTTTTGAAATGTAATGCTTTTGTATCAGTGACACAGTGACTGAGTAAAAAAATTGTAGATAATGAGTATTACAGTATTAAGAGTATTATGATCACTCCACGCGATAAGGTTCAGTTGGGTCATAGCGAATACCTTTCAGACATTCTGCTTAGTGCCTCTATGTTGGTGCTAACTCAGCAATATCAGCTCGAGTCCGAACACACACAATAGACAATTTAAAGCAGGTTTACGGTTTCACCAAAGTTCAATCTCATACGGTCCGCCACCCTCCCGAGACGTCTAGAGAGGTCTCAAAGAGGAGTTGACTCAGTCCAGGGGTCACAGGAGTTGTCTTAATTCCTTGACAATAAAAGCAAGACTCTATCTTCCTACTTTACACCGAAGGTCCTTTTCAGACACACGATGTCTGTAAATCTTTGCAGACGTCTCATTAATGCGGACATCAGTTGTAAGAGGTCCATTGAGGAGGTGTAACGCGGGCATTACGAATGCAGATTAAGTGAGGGGGCTTCTTGTGTGGCTCAGCGGTTAAGTTGTGGGACGTCGGAAAAGAAAAGGACAGCTTTTTGTGCCCGTGCTTAACTCAAGACACCACACGTTTATTCAGGTCCTAATTTGGCGGCTGAATAGGCTTTCTCGGTATCTGTGTTGAGACCTGAAAGCTTGCTAAGAGGTACGTGGCATTGTGAATCTCCCTGTTGTACATAACTGGTCTTCTTTCACTCAGACACCTCGCCAAACCCCTCTCACATCACCCCCACCCCACCGCAAATTTATACATGTGTTTGCGTATTTGTAACCGCTTTGTCCTTAGCGATTTTATCACTGCCAAAATTAATGAGTGCATTCGAGTCTTTTCAGTTTCCTTTTAGGCAGAAATCTTTTGTTTGTTTGTTTGTTTGTTTGTTTGTTTGTTTGTTTGTTTGTTTGTTTGTTTGTTTAGTTTTGTCGTTGTTGTTTGTTTGTTTGTTTGTTTGTTTTAGCAAGAAGCGAGGTTATTTCTGAAGCAGGAGAATTATTGCACTGGGTAATCTTATGCTGTCGCGTAGGCAACCCCAGTCCATGCACCCCCCACCCCCACCCCCAACACACACACACACACACACACACACACACACACACACGCACGCACGCACGCACGCACACGCACACACACCGGCAAGTGGTTACCCTATGTGTTAGTCCGACTGTGGGATCATCAACTATTCAGGTCAAGGCTGAACCGTCACACCCATATAGTGATCGCCTGATCTTGCAGTATGACGGTCCTCCAGCAGAGACTTAAACAGCACTTCGTAATCAAGATCAAAAGAAAACTAGCTGTGACCTCGGCGCAAGCAAAATATCTGTTTGGTATTTGTTCATCCGCAGTATCATCAGTCCGACGAGAAAGCTCTTCTGTTCAAGATACACATTACCACAGATGCTGCTGCCCCTGCAGCGTAGTGTTGGAAACGCCCCTAAACTTTCGACTCCCCTGCTCCAACTCCAGCACCCCCCCTCCTCCCCCACCCCCCATCCCTACCCCATCTCATCCCACCCCCCTGCCAACCACCAACCCCTCTACACCCCCCTAACCCCCCCCCCCCCCCTCCCATCCCACCTCCAGTCACACTTCAGTAAAACCAAGCAACGACCAATCAATATTTCAATCCAGATTTCAGTCAAGGCTGTAACTCTGTATTCAGTCAAATAGCTGGTTCAGTGCAGGCAGCCCAACTGTGGGGTCTGCCGTACTACAGGCACATTACACGCGCTAGCCGACTGACCGATTTCTTGCTAATAGCAAAGATCTTTGCTATTAGAGAGAGATAGAAAGCGTTCGTCGGCCAACCTTCGTCGGGATTCCCCACAATTTTCCCCGACTGCGCATGCGCGCATATTGAAGAGCCGACGAGCATCCGTATCTTCGTCGTGAAAACAGGCTGAAATCCGAAGATGAGTTCGTTCGCTATTTCTTGTCTTTTCTTAGAGGTTTGAAGGTTTAAACTGAGTTTTACTTTGTTTTGAACATCATATTTATTGACCGATATGATCTTTCGCATCGGTAACGGTACGGCGCTTGTACATTTTGGCCTGTGAAATGGGTGCCATTTTTGGCAAGTTTGATCTACCATGATGGTAAACATCGCACAAGTGACCTCCCTTGTCTCTCGTCAACCTGTGAAATGTCGGGATTTTTTTTTTGCAGGATAGGTACAAAAAGTATTCGATTCAGTGTGCTCTTACTTTTGCTTCCGGCTGATAAACACTAATGTGTTGATGTAGAAGACACTTGATAGCATGCACGAGTACAAACAATTTATTGAAAAAACAATGACTCATACAGATCGAGTGAAGGGACACCACTCTGTCGCGAACGCGTACCGCCGACGAAGGCCGCTGCTATGCTACAGATTTGTGCGCGCGTCTTCGGCTCCTAATCACGTCATGAAACGACGAAGAATGTTAGCCGACGAACGCCTGCTATCTCTCTCTAATAGTGCAGCAACTTCTTCTTTTTTTTTTTCTTTTTTTTTTTTTTTTTTTTTTGGGGGGGGGCATTTCCCTAGAAAACTTTGCGCGTGTCTGCAGACAAATGGTCAAGGGCGCAAGGGTTCGACAAATCCATGGCGTTTACCAAACGACGGCAGATGTCGCCGTGTAGTTCGGTCTAAATATCCTATACCTTATACAAAGAAAAAGACGACGCCACTTCCACTCAAAGATTCAACTATTTCGACATTCCGTGACGTTCTACTTTGTGCGACAAATTGAGGAAAATCCTGCCGTCTGAACAGATGTTAACGGCCCTGTTTTTTTATCCTGGCATCTTGCATCTGCTTCAGTCAATTCCTACCGAGTAAGTTTTAAAAAAATCAGTTAATTTATGTTTGCATGCATTGACATTTTGCTTAGTGGGAGCGTTGCACTTTGATTCTACTCGTGTTTGCTGCAATAAGAGCCGTCAAGCAGCCGTTAATCTTGCCTGAGTTTCGTATACAGGGCCAAAAAAAAAAGTCAAACCGTGGCATACTCGCGGTACGAAATATGTTAATACGTTTGCAACAAAAAGACGATGTGGGCAACAAAGGAAGCGCATTTGAATAAGATGCCACTTGAGCCAGAAGCAGCACTGTTGTCAAATTTACACTAACAGCGATACCTCCAAAAGTCTAACACTTGGACGCAAGTGTAATTCGCGGGGATGTGTTTAACAAGCTGATTCTATCTGTAACCGTATGGATCTGTCTTCCGCCTACACAGGTAAAAGTGTCTACTTGAGAAACACTGAGCATACGTAAAGTGAATTGCAAGGCATCATTAGGACTGGTTTGTGTCCACAGTAAAGTTTGATCATTGTACGTGTTGGATAGCGGCATTGAGCAGACGCGGTAAACTTGCGGCCGCATTTTATTCGACGGTGATTTTTCACTTAAGATTCTCAATGAATTCAGGTTCAAGTTAGTCACAAGTTATAATTAAAGTCTAAAATGTGAATGTCGTTTAGTTCAGTCACACTAGTGCGTGACAACAGCCGCTGAGATTTCAAAGAAACTTGCGAAGTATCAGGGCCGTAGCAGCCCTACCGGCCACTCCGGCCATGGCCGGGCCACTTTTGGGCAAAAAAAACAACAACAAAAAAACTCGTCTTGTAGTTTTGCTTGTGGATACATTTGTCAATACAGTCAGGAGGGTTTCTAAAGCAAAAGTTCTTCCAAAATAAAACCTCTTCATCAAAATATTTTTTAACTTGCGTTTCCCCGTTCAAACAAGTAACAAGTAATTCTTTTGTTTTCCGTTGAAGTTGAGGAGAACATAATGGCCAGGGACCGTACCTTTTTATCTATTTTTTTATGGCCGGAGCACTTTTAGGAGCTGTGCTACGGCCTGAGTATTCGTAAACTGGCTTGGACTCTCTGTCAAGGACAAAATATCGGGTATGTGGGGTTCTTGAGTTGCGTAATAATAATACTAATTATCCATAACCTGACATCAGCTCTACGTGCTTTACAGGACACGACATAAAACTTAAATGTTTTATTCATGCTACAAATAAAGGTAATACAGCAACATAAATGTGTTAAAATGAGGCGGTCGGTGGTCTATTGGTTAAGACACTTCGCCCCAATGCGAGAGGTCAGGTTCGAGTCCCACTCGGGGCAAACAGTTTTTCCTTCTCGTACATGGCACCGTTCAGTCGGGCCGATCTTCTGGGGTTCTCTCCGGGTACTCCGGCTTCCTCCCCTTCTGCTTTGGAAATGCTCAGCCCACACAATTTGAAAAGAAATGCAATGCTAAATTCCGAAACTTAAATTGCTGAGCTGATCCTTCGCACCACGTGATTGTAATGTGTCCATGTCCAGTGTGTGAGAGAATGCGTGTGATTCACGTAAGTGTGCGTGTTGGCTTCAGCTCGCGGCGCTTTGAGCTAGTTCATGAATTTGGGTAAAGCGCCCACACAATACACAATTATTATTATTATTATCAAATGATCCGGCAAGGGTTGCAAAGAATCTGTGTGCCACGTGCGAAAGATGACCCAAGCCATGTCCGTCCTACAGTCATCCCACACGTGCTTTAGAAGTAGGAACGGTTAGCAGTGTCAACATCCTCGGCAGGGTTTTCCCCCCAGCAAGCGGTCTTTGGTCCGCACGTTGTTCTAGTTGTTTGATCACCATCCTTTGCTCCTCTCCACTGCGATGGCGGTCCTTCACGTCCCACAGCGCATCACCGACACCTCGTAGAGAGGCGGCGCATTTGTGTTCTTAAGCTAAATCCCTATCTAAGAACGAGTGGTCCTTAATGAAAGAGGAGCACTAGTAGACGATTGCTACTTGAGATTGTGTCTACACCCCCAGGGACCCAGGCTTGCAGCTGCGGCCGATCGGCGAAAGAGAGAGAGGGGAGGGGGGCATGAGATCATGGTGGCGTACACGTGTGCATGGAGTTTCTCGGTGTTTGCACACATCATTGTGGGTAGGTGTGTTTTATGATTTACAGTGGAGCTGAAATGGGGCATGTGCCGCTGGGACACAATACCGTGTAGATTTCAATGCTGTCGGAACGACATAATAATGATGTTCGCGGGTAAGTGTGTGTGTGTTTGTGTGTGTGTCTGAAAAAAAAACCCGCTGACACAGCAAAATAGACAATTCTGTATTTAATTGATGCGGTTTGTAAGAGGTCGGGGCACACCTGTAACTGAGCAGAAATGTTTTGAGGGTGTCAGAAATGCTGGATTGTCAGTAACGAGCAATTGAACTCACTGTCTCTGGAGCACCGTAACAGATTAATTTTTTGTTTTGTTTTGTTTTGTTTTGCCACAACTCTTTTGCCAGCTTCAGTGGTGTTCCTCCCAGGTAATGGGTGGAATCCACGGAGGGCTCGAAGGTTGGGGCAATTTTTTTTTAATTATTATTCATGATGATGGAGATGAGGATGATGTTAAGATGATGCTATGGAGGTCCGTGTGGTTTGGGACTGCGGGACATGGCTGCATTCCACGCTTCCTGTCATAAATATCCCGGCGTTAACCAGGCCCGGAAGTACGGCACCTGCGGTGCCGGCCGTGTAATCATCCACATCATGAGACCTGTCATACCAGGGGAGCCGGGGTGGCCGAATGGTAGAGCGTTGGACTTCCAGTTCTCTGGTCTTGAGTTCGTATCCCGGCTGGGGCCAAATATTTGTGCTGGCTTTTTCTTCGTTGCCCCGTCTTTGATATCACCCGTATGTGGTGGAAAAGGACTTTAAACCCTCAAAAACCCACCCACCCACACCCACCTGTCATACCAAGGGAAGCACCCCCCCCCCCCCACACCCCCAAGTCGCACCCGTGAAGTGGGTGAATGTCGGC